>CM073571.1:25904176-26269769 GCA_037074715.1 Magnolia kwangsiensis | reverse complement strand
GATTTTGGACTCATATCAACGAGGATCTTAGCTGTTATGATTTGATCTTGGTATTCATCCATATCCAAATTCTTCTTTTATGTGTTACTCAGATTCTTTTCTATTCTTTTCTTTTTTTAAGTAACTTCACTTTCAATTTTTTTCTTCCATAGCTGCTTCTAATATTCCGTATATTCCTCCCTTCACTTGTGAGTTGATTTTTGAATGTCCCTTCTTGTGCAGAAGCCCATTCCGGCATCTTTTTCCAAAAACGTTACAGTTCCTTCCGTTATTAGTTTTCTTACGAGGGGTCATTGTTAGATTTCTCAGGGGCCGCTGGGTACGCAGATGGGAAGAAAGTCGTCAGCCACCCGGGTGGTCCTCAACTTATGTTGATGTAAAATCTACCCTGACCACCAGGTGTCACCCCCTGTTAGGCCATGGGCTTGAAACTTGGCTCCATTGGTGATTCAGGTGGACCGCACAATTGGAAACAGTGTGCAGGGCCAAACTGTTTTCCTTGATGTGGCCCACCTGATCACAGATGAGCCTATTTTTGAGCCCAGGCCTAAATTTTGGTGTGCCATTTAATGGTTGGGGGGTGGGTGCTCCTATTTTTTAGTCCCAGATATTTCCGTGATATATATATATATATATATATATATATATATATATATATATATATATATATATATATATACATTCCAGACTTACCCTTGATTTTTTTACGAGGCCATGGTAAAAAAGGACCGGCTGAACTGTAATTCAGGCGGGCCACAATTGAAGAAAGGCGTTACTAAAGGAGTTGAAAGAGAGACGTCCACTCCTGTTTTTTTACAGCCTCACCGTGTCGTATGAAATCCTAATCCACTCCACCTCCAACTTCACCCAGGCCGTTTTATTTGATTAAGGGAGAAAACAGTTTCCTTTTTCCATGGCCCACCGAAGTTTTGGATCAGAGTGAAAATCGGGCCTGGGAGAGTTTCATGGGTTGCTGCATCACATGGATGGTTTAGATTTTGGGCCCACATCACGTATGATAAGTTGTGAAAAAGTTCGAGAACTCGTGTGAACTTTTTTAGAAATCATAAGTTACGTGAGTCCAAGTTCAGTCTAAAATCTGAACCGTCCATGTGATGCAGCACCCTATGAAACCCCCAATGCCCAACTTTTACTTTGATCCAAAACTTTGGTGGCCGTAGAAAAAAGAAAACAGTTTTCCCTCCCTTGATTTGCATCTCTTTGCTATGGCCCACGAGAGTTTTAGATTGGAGTGAAAAATTGTCCCCCGTGGTTTCATGGGATGTTGCATCATATGGATTGAACTTTTTGAGAACTAATCATATGTGATGTGAGTTCAAAATCTAAACGGTCCATGTGATGCAACACACCGTGATCCCTAGGGTCCAACTTTTACTTTGATCCAAAACTCTGGTGGGATATAAAAACAGAAAACAGTTTCCTCCCTTGATTTGCATCTCTCTTTGCTATGGCCCACTAGAGTTTTAGATCAGGGTAAAAATTTATCCCATGAAAATGCCACATCACATGGACTATTTGGATTAGACCTCCATAACACATCACATGGACTATTTGGATTAGACCTCCATAACACGTGTGTGTGTTAGACCCCCATGACACGTGTGTGTGTGTGAGAGAGAGAGAGAGAGAGAGATCACCTGTGCACACGTTCGCACCTCATCAACAACTGTTAGACGTAAGGATAGATTTGGGCGAAATTCTCATTAGAGCTTTTTTATTTTATGTTATTTTATTTTATTTTAATGATAGAGATAGTTCCAGCGAGGGGCCGTCACGCGGATATCCTGTGAAAGCTTTTAACTGAAGTTACTAAGTTGGAAACTCAGGTGGAGCCCACTGTGATGTTTATGAGAAATCCAACCTGTCCATCCATTTTGTGAGCTCATTTTAAGATATGGGTACCAAAATGAGCCCGATCTAGTACTCAAGTGGGCCAAAAACATGAGGATTTAACTTCTACAGCTGAAATATTCATGGGGTCGTAGAAGTTCTGAACCAGGCTAGTATTTTTCTTCTCAGTTCATCCTAAATTAAGCTATAAAAAAACAGATGAACACAGTAGATTTCTCACAAACACTATGGTACCCCGATTTAGGTTCCCCGACTATGGTACCCCCGGCTTTCACGGAAATCGGAATCGAGATAATCATAGAAGCATCCGGATAATATGGAGGCCGAATGTGGCTACTGAGAGTAGCCTACTGACTCGCATGATATATGTGTTATGGAAGCTATTCATCTATTTTTTCAGATCATTATTTATTTACTAGCCCAAAAATAAGGGAGATCTAGATCTGAGTGAACCACACCACAAGAAACTAGTGGCGATTGAATGCCCACCATTAAAAACTTCTTAAGGCTCATTGTAATGTTTATTTGTCATCCAACCTATTGATTAAGTCCCGCACATCTAGATAAAGAGAAAATGGAAATACCAGCTTAATCCAAAACTATTGTATCCCATAAGAAGTTTTTAATCACCACTCTTTCCCATGGTTTGGTCTATATAAGATTTGAATCTTACTCATTTTTTGGGCTCATGCCATTAAAGTGTCTGGAAAATGAATGACAGGTATGGATAGGATGCATACATCATGCGGGGCCAACAGAGCACCCTTGGTAACATCTCGCTACAGACAGCACGCTGTCAGCACGAAATTGGCCTCCAGGATTTCCGTAATGTGGTGCATTAATCCAACCAAATAGTTGATTTTTTAAAAATGGGTGAAGTTCTCTTGCAATGGCAGATCCTAGCCATAAATCTGGGGCCTATCTTCAGTTGGCTCTGAACCGTCCCTGAATTTTGTTTCTTAAGGATCTATGCACTGGAACTGAAGGGTTAAGCTTTTCCCATCTAGGAGATTCAGGCCTCTAAGGTGGGGCCCACCGCATGTATGGTTTGTATCACCCTACCAAGGGCCGACCTGGACGAAATGAGAAACCAGACTCTGTAGATATTCTCCGGTCAATGATTGTATAACGAGAGACTCGTCGTGGCAATTGCCCAACTAAGGCCAGGGCCGAACTGGTTCGATCTGGCCCAGATCTAGGCCCCTGCTCCAGCCCTAGAGCGTTGGGCTGGGCTAGGACCGAGAAAAGACAGTTGTATCAGTCACAACATTCTACTAGTATATTAATACTAATCTATACAATACAAACTGTGAGAAAGCTGCCTGCGTGTGGCTACCGAATCCAACGCTCCCCACACTCACCGTTATGGCACGTGTATAGCGATCCGGATCATTGATCTAGTGGGCCAGGGGCGCACCATTTATGTTCCCCAAAACTCAGACCACACTGATAACGTCATCTGGGCCATGCATATACGAAAAAATATGGATGGTTTATATTAAAAATTGCCACATGTAAATATACGGACCCGATCCACTGATCTCTCCACACGTACGGTAGGAGATTGTTGGCAAGACGATTTCCCTTTCATATAGCACTTTTGGAATTCGGAATTTAAAAATCTCCAGTGGCAATTTTGTAATTCTCTCTAACCACAGTGGCAGTTTAAAGTACAACACCAACATGTTTAAAAGCTTTATCATCAGCGGATTGCGTCCTGTCCCTGCTGGACTAAAATCGGTCCATGCAGGGGCTCTGTGAGGTTCATCTTAATGTATGGATTTTATCCACTCGGTTCATCCGTTTTTCCAGTTCATTTAAAACTGTAAAACAAAAATTAAGGCAGATCAAAGACTCAAATGGACCATACCACAGGAAGCAGTGGTGATAATGACTCTCACTGTTGAAACCTTCCTAAGGTCTATCATGATTTTTATTTTCCATCTAAACTGTTAATAAGGTCACATAAATCTCTATGAAGGGAAAAAATAAATATTATCTTGATCCAAAACTTCTGTAGTTCCCAAAATGTTTTTAACGGTGGAAGTTCAATATATACCGTATGACCCATTCGTGCCTTATATCTGTCTAATTTTTGGTATCATATAATTACATTATCTAGAAAAATTTATGAACGGTGTGGATAAAATTAATAAATCATGGAGGGGGCAGGAGCCCCTGTGTGGACCAAATCCGTTCAGGCGGGGGCAGGACGCAATCCGCTTCCATTATTTGCATATGCTACTACTGCTACTGGAGCTGAAATCAGCAAAAACAAAGGGTCGCTAGCTCCAAAATCTCTCAATCATGGAGAAATACAAAGCCCACAGGTAATTTTTTTAATATTTAAAAATAAATATTAAAATCGCATTCATTCTCTCTCTCTCTCTCTCTCTCTCTCTCTCTCTCTCTCTCTGCAGCTCTTGCTCTTCTTTAATTTTCCATCGTAGGGTTTCTAGAATGCGCAAAAGAAAAAGAGGGTCTGAAATTCGATGAAGAAATGCTCTACCTTGATATGTCAGTGTCTTGTTGGTAATTTTCTCAAAAACCAGATCTTATTTATACAAATTTGTCTACTACATTGGAGATTTTCTACCTAAAATTAAGCAGTTCTGCTTTCTCCTGAAATGTACGTTTGCATTTTCTGAATTGCTTGTTAGAAATTATTTATTTTCCGTTCTCTATGATTGTGTTTGGATGCACAAGTGAATTGAATTGTGAATATGTTCGACTTGATAAAGAGGAATTGCAAAAGATAATGATTTTCCATGGCAACAATCGAATTTAGTTGTTTCTTAGGGGTCCAGCTTGAAAGTAAGGCAAAGCTATTCAGAGATCAGGAAATTACAATTCAATTCGCTAGTTCATCCAAACAGAACTTTTATGGAGTTGGTTTCTCTTGTGAAAAGATGTGGATGGCTATTGATTTTTTCATTTCTGTGTGTTTGAGTTCTTGCGAGTGGTGCCGTAGATGCTTTATTTTAGATTTTCTGAGTGGCTGGACAGTTAATTACTTGAAATTAAAATGCTCTTAGTATGTTCTCTATCCATACTTCTCATTTTGTGTAGGGACTATGTTACCCAGATATTTTCAGGTTCAGACATTTGAAGTTCGAACACGATATAATGTGGATGCATTACCTATTTTGAAGTATTGGGGTATCATTTTATTTTTTTTCCAAGAGAAAATAGGATGGCTAGGATTTTTATTTTATTTTTTCCTTCCTACTTTTTATACATTAAATAACCAAGATGTATAGTATTGTCCGAAACCTGAAATCAGTATGTATCACTTGATGGGTACTGGTTTCATTTTGCAAATACGGCTGTGTCAGCTTGTATCGACCCAATTTGGTACACCAAAACTGATTTTCAGTCCTTCACTGTAACTGCTTTTGGATTAGGTTTGTTCTGTACATTTCAGGATTGGATGAAGTAAATAGGTACATTCCTACTTATTTATGGTTGATTCTTTTTCTTCTGACTGATGTCTTGGGTTTCTGGTAAATTTGCAGGGCTGAAAGAGAGAAGAGAGGTTCTGATATGTCAGTTACTTGAACAGTTTCAGATATTGATATGATATGGGGTATTCCGTTCTATGTCAAAAGCTATTTCAAATGGAAAACAGGAGATTGGTTATGGTGATGAGTATATTAGCCACTGTTGTTTTAGTTTTCCAGTCTTTCACGCTTCCGTATGGAAATGCTTTTTCATCTATCTTTCCTGCTGTTAAGGTAACAACACAGGTAAAAAGAAGCTTCACGAGCGAAAATTCTTCACACAGATCTACAAGGATCAGCGAGCTTCCCCAGTCAAGCAACTTGATAAACTCAACTGATTCAGCAATTCTTGGAATGTTAAAAATCACAGAGGTTTCTGATACTGGGGTAGAAACCTCGCAAGATAACAAGATAAGAAAAGAGGAGAGAGACTCGAGTGATGATTTTGCATTAGAGAAGGGTGGAGATACGAATTATGATTTTGAATTAGATGTAGATGGAGATCCAGACGTTGAGTTTTCAGTTGAGGAACTTGTAGATGCAGGTAATGATCTCAAAGTAGAGAAGGTAATGCATTCTGATAATGATTCTATGGTGGAAATTACTAGAGAACTGCAACATGGCCTTTCTCTAGAGAAGGTTAGAAAGCCAGGTGATGGTTTTATGTCAGACATTATTATAAAATCGGATAGCACTTTGGCACTGGGGAAGGTTAGAAGCCCAGATAACGATCTTACATCCCCTCCAGTCACGTTGTCCACAATAGTTCCTGATACGGAACGTAACGTTCTGGGAAAATTGGATGTAACTTTTAGTGATTCTGCTGTATCTGTTGCCTCCAATGTGTCTTCTACGAGTAAACAAGCAACAGGAATGCTTTCCATTGGTGAAAATTCAGGGCTATTGCAAGGTGGTTTGGCCACTTTGAAGGATATTTCTAAAATCTCTAGTATTCCTATCGTGAAGCAAGGGAAACCACCAATTACAATATCTATGATGAACAGTATATTGCAACAAAACCGTGTTTCTTCTCGATCAATGGTATGGATTTGGACATTGAAAATTCTATTGAACAAAGAAGAGCTTGTGAGCTACATGTCTCTGTGAAGACTCATCCTGAGCCTTTTCTTTTTGTGTTTGCAGAAACCACGATGGTCTTCTGCTCGTGACAAGGAACTTTTGTCCTCAATGACACAAATTGAGAATGCTCCTATTGTGAAGAATGATCATGAACTTTATGGCCCAGTTTTTCAGAATGTCTCCATGTTTAAAAGGTGATACTATCAAAAAGTTTGTGGTTAAGACTATTTACAACATGCGCAATACTTTAGTTAGTCATTTTATTGTTAGATTTTCCATCCATGCAAATTTCTTATAACTATCCATCAGTTTGCACACAGATTCCTATGATAATCAATGGTCAATATCGGTTTTGAGTACCATGTAAGCCTAAGAAGGATTCCTGTTGGACTTGGCAAGATGAATTCCTAGAATCATGTTGAGTTGCAATCTTGCAGCAAAATTTCACTTCTCAAACAACTAAGTCTTCTGGATATCGAAAGATGCTTTCCATGTGAGCTTACTTTATGTAGCTTTAGATAAGAAGATAGTAATAGCGGGAGGGGTTGGCTGGCGGTTGTGATCAAACTTGGAAGGTCACCATCCACAGTGTTGCATGTATGCATTCTTGTTCTTTATGCATTTATTAAATTATCTTCAATTTTATCTGGAAGCAATATTCTGGTCGCCCCAAGCCTAGGTAAAGTAGGTTTGATTCAGGTTGATAACCAATCCTAGAACTTTTGCCAAGCAATCATTAGAATCCCTTTCTCACAATGATTGGCAAAAGCCAACCCCTAATTGTTTGACAAAGCAGTAATGATGATGATGCGGTAATCAAATTGCTTGATGTAAAACAAATAGTGGATCTATTTCTATCTTTTATTAAACCTCTTTTGTGGCTTGATAGATGAGTTTCCGAATGTTAGGACAATGGTGTTTTTTTTTCATGGTATGTCTAACCAACATGTTAATTAATTGATTACGATAAATTAGTTCGAATTTTATAGTTTTTATTTTTCTTTTAAAGTACCTTGACATTACATGAATGTGAAAGAGGCTGACAAATGAGCCCTCTTTTTGTAAGGGTTAAAGATCACTTATTTTGGCATTTTGACCCCATCTTGTAGTGTAGGGTGGATCCTAAAAGATATGAAAGATCTCCCTCCAAGCCATGCACACATCTTCTGTTGAATATTGATTTCAACATACTTATGAATTATGGATTTCCTTTCTTTTGGTAACTGTATGAAATTCCGTTTGGTCACTTCAAATTGTATCTGTTTCTCTTCTTTTCCTGCTAGGACTGGAAACCTTGTATTTTAGGTATCCTAAAGTGTATTAGGAAGAAGAAAATAATTTGTATGTAATTGTTCGATTCTTTAGAATATTGTTAACTTCATACTCCATGATGTAAGCACAATAAATTGTTGAGAAGAAAGAGGAATCACATACAAGAATAATTCAAGACATTGCAACAGAAACACAATGCGCCAAGAGTTTACTTGATGTGGAACACTTAAATGTCTGGGAATTGCCATGGGAGCTTGCAGAAAAGACCGGAAGAAGCTGTATTATGTTAGGGAAGCATTGTAGAAAACATCTGGGAAACAGAATGAGAATCATCTGCTAAATATTTGGATATTTCTGGCCAAAATATTCATTTAACACATTACAACATTACTCTTCTACATGGAATAGTAAAATAGATCCTTGGCATGAGGTGTTTCATATGCTTCTTGGGGTATCTGACATGCATAGAGAATGCGGCTCATATTCATTTAATCGCAGTACAACATTACTCTTCTACATGGAATAGTAAAATTGGTCCTTGGTATGAGGTGTTTCGCATGCACCCTGGCAGTATCTTATATGCATGAGAATGCGACTCATTTGCATACCTGCCTTAACGCCCATGGTGAAAATTTATGCACTTCAAAAGACATGAAACTACTTATTTTCATCTGCTCCTTGTTAAATCCTGAAATTACTGCTTCAGGATCACGATCAATTTAAATATATCATGGCAGTATTCAGGATAAGATGGATATTCAATAGAGAATGGTGGCAGCTTCACGATCAAGGCTCCATTTAGAATAGGCTGCAAATACCATTGTATCCTGTATTCCTGTTTAAATGGGGATGACTTTGAATTTGAAATTGGCTTTTGTTTGGGAAGAGTGGAATGCCATTGTGTGTTGAGTGGGCAGACCACATCAGACCGGCTTGAAATGGCAAGTCAATGTGGCAAAGAGCTGAATTGAGCACAATGCCAATTTCAACAGCTGGCCCTTCCACTGAGTGCAAATATAATAACTTGCATGTGCAACATACAATATGAAAAGTTTTCATGGTTCTTGCTCTTCCTTTATGATATCATGTTGCGGTGATGCAAACTGAATTTTGCGAGTCTATTTTATATGGGTGAACGAGCTGCTATGTGTTATTGAACTGCTTAGTTACCTAAACAAAAAGCAATAATTTACATCTTCCTGGACATGCTTGTTTTGTTCAATGCTTTTGTAAGTGCATGTTGAAATGCATTTCACTTGTGCAAAAACTAGAAGGCATCCCATGGGATCATCAAGACGGATCCCACAAACAACATTTGATTTGATTTTCTGCATTATGACACTTGCAGGAGCTATGAGTTGATGGAACGCAAACTCAAGGTTTATGTATATAAGGAAGGAGAAAAACCCATATTCCATAAGCCATTACTTAGAGGAATTTATGCATCTGAGGGATGGTTTATGAAACTGATGGAGGGAAACAAGCAGTTTGTCGTGAATCAACCCCGGAAAGCCCACCTGTTTTACTTGCCTTTTAGTGCGCGTATTCTACGGACTACTTTGTATAAACCTGAATTACGCAGTCGGAGTAACCTGGTAGAATATTTGAAGGACTACGTGGACAAGATTGCTGCAAAATATCCTTTTTGGAACAAAACTGGCGGTGCAGATCACTTTCTTGCCGCTTGCCATGACTGGGTATGCTTCCATTGCCTTTTGGAAATAATTTGCAAGAGTAGTTTGTAAATTTCAGTTTCTAAATTTGTCCTTTTCAATCACTACAGATGCATTTATATGTACCTAGAAGGGCAAGTGGCATGGAATTTTAAGAGCGGGTGGTTATTTGTTCTGTTGTGCATTTGGGGGTAGTGTGGAAAACAGAATCACATTATGTGCACACTAGTTTCCTCCTTTTCAGCCCAAAATAATATTGAAAATAGAGCTTTGCTCAGTCCACACCATGTATAAGGCAGCTCATGTATGCATCCATCTGCTAGCATGGCATGAGGTAAGATATCCTATCCATTCATCAGAGGGTTTCCACCATTTAGATGCTTTTGTCCAAGAATCAGGTTGGTCCA
Source organism: Magnolia kwangsiensis (assembly GCA_037074715.1). Classification (NCBI taxonomy): domain Eukaryota; kingdom Viridiplantae; phylum Streptophyta; class Magnoliopsida; order Magnoliales; family Magnoliaceae; genus Magnolia; species Magnolia kwangsiensis. The sequence continues at coordinate 26,259,965 of CM073571.1, read as the reverse complement.
CTATTTGTTACAGTTTATGAATCATCTGCATGGCTGAAAAAACTTGGCTGAAGTTTTTTGTTTATCATCCAACTTCATCGAACATTATGCCCACCTGATAACTGACCATATTTATTTTTGGATATAAAATCCTTGAAGTCAGATTCACGTAATGGACAACTTGGATATTGACCTGTTGGCCACACTGGCACATGTGGTGGCATGAGGGTAGCATTCCTTGAACATGTGTGTGGGCTTAGCGAAGCTCTTGAAAATATTTCATGTTGGACTTGTAGCAGTCTGGATATTTGTTTCAGCAGAAAAGATACGAGCCTGACCAACTTTTAGAGCATCCGAATGCAGCCTATAGCTCCACCAAAGTATGGTAATTTGTCCAAGTGAAACATTAAGGACAATAAAATGTGTTTTTCCAGATGGAATAATAGCTAGATTTTTATTTTATTTTTAACTTTTTTTAATTTTTTTAAATTTTTTTTATTTTTTTTTGTGGTGAATTCAGTTGTTGTTTGAATTAGTGGTTTTTGCTTGCTAAACCATATTGAAGAGCTATATTTCAGTCTGGGATTTTCAATAGATTTCGGTTTCAGTGTGTACAAGTAGACCCAGTTCATTGATCCAAGCCATTGGTATGATGGGTCCCACTGTGGATGGTCCATGCACAAGTCCCCCAGATAGGAATATCGTAGTCATTAAATATTTGGCATTTTGTGGCTGAGAATGAACTGTTGCTGTGTCTTGTTTCTCAACCTTCTATTGCTGTGCATTTTTTCGAGGGTTAGGATTTTCCCATGTGGTAGTGTTTATTGGTTGACGGAACATCCAAAGTGGGTCCAATCATATCAAGAGACTGGATCCCTGAAACATGGGGCCCACTTGTACAAACTGAAACAGCAATTGAGCTGGGACTGTATACTCACCAATATTGAGATTCTGATAAACCACACCTTTTCAGGCACCATATGAAACCCGAAACCATATGAAGCATTCGATCAGAGCCCTCTGCAATGCTGATGCTTCCAAAGACTTCAAATTAGGCAAAGATGTGTCTCTTCCTGTCACAAATGTTCGTTCTGGGCAGAATCCTCTCAGAGACCTGGGAGGCAAACCAGCTTCTAAGAGGACGACTGTTGCCTTCTACGCTGGAAACATGCATGGGAGGCTCCGTCCAATCCTACTTCAGTACTGGGAAAACAAAGACCCCGACATGAAAATCTTGGGCCCAATGCCTCATGGGGTTGATAGTAAGATGATTTACATCGAGCACATGAAGAATAGCAAGTACTGCATCTGCCCGAGAGGGTATGAAGTCCATACCCCGCGAGTAGTTGAGGCCATCTTCTATGAATGTGTTCCTGTGATCTTATCCGATAATTATGTGCCTCCCTTCTTTGAGGTTTTGGATTGGGAAGCATTTGCAGTATTTGTAGCGGAGAAAGATATTCCGATATTGAAGGACATACTCCTATCAATCCCTGAGGAGAGGTACCTGACAATGCAGATGAGGGTGAAGAAAGTGCAACAGCACTTTCTGTGGCACAAGAAGCCTGTGAAGTATGACATCTTTCACATGATTCTTCATTCAATTTGGCTCAACAGATTGCATCAGATACGAATCAGATGAGGGTGTAAAAGGTTTCGGATTTTGGGTATTTGGGAAAAATGCAAGAAATGCAGTCTAAGAGCATCAGACAGGAATTATAGCAGCCTGCTCATCAATGACCTTATCTGTTTTCTGAAATGCTGCATTCTGTACATGTGGGGTCCACAGATCAGTGATCCAAGCCATCAAATGCAGGTTTTCTGTATTGGAAGATTCCATATGTTCATTGTGGTGGCCTGCAAGTGGATGGCAAGGGGAATTTATTAATTAAAAAAAAAAAAAAAAAAACACCACATGTTGAAGGGACAGATGTTCTGATGCAGGAGATTTCTGTATCATCTACATGCAGAGTGAGAGCCTTCAAATCAACTGTTCAGATCAGCGGACTGTAGGCCATACATGTGTGAATCCTGTGCATTAGTTTCCTATAGCAGACAATGGGTTTTCATTGCAGGGGTTTTTCCTTCTGTGGTACAGAAAGTCTGCTTTCTGTAGACATAATACTAAGGTAGGAAAGCAGAAAGGAGAAGAAGGAAACAGAGATAGGAGATGCTGAAGTTAGAAATGTCAGGAAAGTAATAATCTCTTCTTCATGCCAGGACAGTTGAATCATCAATCTGAACCGTGTATTTTGTTTGCTCAACTTCTCAGTGCCAGTGTAAAACTCTTGTTTGGGCCCTGAGAGTGGATTAGGTGGGCCCCAGCCTCACCCAAGATAAAGCAGCCCTTTCCGTGGGGGCCACCTTGACGTACCATAGGACACAGTGATGATTGACCATTTAAAACTTCTTGTGGGTCCAACCATTTGCATGGTAGGGATGTCCTGGACAGGTTGCATGTAGCTATAATCCTCTGCATGTGTGAAATTGTTAAGTGATCTTTAATCTAAAGTCTAAACCTGTGCTCTGATCTGAAAAGCCACCGATGGATGGATATAACACTTTTTATCTTGCATTTTGGAAAATCCCACCCTTGAAATCGTTGGCCTACAGAAAAGGATGCAACTATTCGTTTAAGATTGCTCAGTGTAATTTTAAAGGTATATTCCAACGAGTGGGGACCATGATTTGCAAAGTATGATTGCATGCCATATATTTTCCTTCTGTTTAAAAATGAGGCCGTGGTTCATTAATCCAACCAAATAGTTGCTATTATAACATTCGCTGAAATTCTTCTGCAATGGCAGATCCTAGCCATCAATCTGGGCCTATCTATTTGCTGGCTACTTTCTTAAAGATTATTTGCTAGCTGGCTACCAACTGAAGGGTTAAGCTTTTCCATCTAAGAGATTCTGGTGGTGCACGGGTGTTGAAGTCCTTTGATATACATTGATACACCATTCTCTAATAGCTCGAGATTTTAGAGTAATTGGTTGTTTGATATCAAATATAAAAGTCTTGTGAATGACAAATATACTTCCCTAAGAGAGGAAAGTCTTCTAAATAACAAATATACTTTCCTAATATATTCTCTCATGAGAGATCTAAATCATTGATTGAGTAGGGTAGGGGCCCACCATTTACGTTCCTTAGCCCAAAATTCAGACTATTCTGATGACATAATTTGGGCCATGTATGTATGAAAAAAATGGATGGTTTATATCCAAAAGGGAAACTCTTAAGTGCAACCAGTTAGATGTCCAGCCAACTTAAATTCTAGTGATTAATTAATGCCATAAATAAGCATGGAGAGTTATTTCACGTCTTAGAAAAAGGGTCTGTTGCTCAGGTAGGCCGCACCATGGTGTTTATGTGAAATCAACAACCTTATGTCGAGGGCCCAAAAATCAATCTGATTCATGAGTCAGGTGGACCACACAATGGGCAATGCTCACCATCCAAACTAATTTTCATCATGTGGTCCACTTGAATTGTGTATGAGCTTGGCCTCATGCCCAAGTTTTGATATGGCATCTAATAGTTGGAGTGAATTTCATATACTCATCACAATAGGCTTGTAAAAATCAAAGAGACATCTCTCTCCTATTTGTTCACTTGGTGTGGTGAACTTTGATGACAAGATAGCTAGCATTTTGTTGATGAGCCTAGGATTACACATATAATGGTTAAAGTAGATCTCACATACACGTTGAGCCCCTGAAAAATAAAAGGTGTGTGTCTCTCTCCAACAAAGAAGAAATCAATATCTTCTCAAAAATGCGTTTTCCCATGTCATAACATCCGAAGTATTAAGTGCGTGTGACATTTAGGCCTTCCAATAGGTTACCCCACTACAAGAATCTCTGGTATAATGGCTAGTCTTATCTATAAAGTAAGTGGGCCACAATATATAAAACATCATCCACGTAAATAGTGAAACAAGAGTATGAGATGTTGGTAAGTTTTGTAAAATGCTGTTGGCATAACGAGGCAAACCTATTAGATGGTTGGATGTTGTAAACACAGGTTGGAAGTAATCTATTGGTTGGACTTAACTCATAGTCTAACATGTTGGACTTGGATTTGAGGCTTTCTCATGAGGTGGGGCGTTGATTTTTGATTAGCCCACTGTTGATGTCTATGTGAGATCTACTCTGCCCACTAGATGTATAATCCTATGTTGGGCCACATTTTTTTTTAAAAAATAAATAAATAAATAAATAAATAAATCAAACTAATTTATGATTCAACAATCAAAATAGTTAGGAGAGAGATGCCCACATTTAGCTTTCACAGAATCTATTGCTATGATTATATAAAATCTACTCCAACCATTAGATGTCATACCAAAACTCGTGTTTAGTCTACATGAATCTTAGATCATGCTGACTTTTTACCTCTTGGCCTAATTTGGGGTGACACTAGTGGCAGGGATAAATTTTATATACAGATCATGGTGGGACCCAACCAAACCACTGAACATTTTTTTTAAATAACTGAATGCGGGTTGTGTACTACACTTTCTCCAGCTGAGACTTACCAGGAGCTTTGAGTGGCCACCATGATGTATGAGTTTTATCCACATTGTCCATCCATTTTTCGGTATCATTTTAGGATATTAACCCAAAACTGAGGCAGATAGAAGACAGAGATGCACTAGACAATGGGGATTACAATCTCACTATTTGAAAACTTCCCTGGGGGTCAATAAGTTTGGGATCAAGCTTTTATTTGTGTTTTCTCTTCATCTATGTTTATGTAACTTTATGAACAGGTTGAATAGAAAATAAACATCATGATGGGCCTTTGAAAAGTTTCTATGGTAAGAATCATTATTACCGCTGCTTCTTGTGGTGTGGTCTGCTTGAGCCTTGTTCAGCCTAAATTGTGGTCCTACCTCATAAAATTCCATTGGAAAATGGGTCTGCCTGAGCCTTGTTCTGCCTAAATTGTGGTCCTACCTTATAAAATGCCACTGGAAAATGGATGGACGGTGTAGATAATACACATACATAACAATGGCCACTCAAAGCTCCTGCCCGCTCCCAGTTGGAGATGGGCAGGGCAATCCGCGTCCGAAATAACTTCCTTTCCCTGCTAATTATTAATTAATCATGTGAAATAACTTCTTTTCCCTACTAATTATTAATTAATTATGTGAAATAACTTCCTTTCCCTGCTAATTATTAATTAATCAAGTGCTTATTATCTATTATCTATTGACATTACTTAATCACTGGAATCTAAGCTCGTGAGACACTCCAACCCGGTTCCACTCGACGTCTCCGGAAAAAATGAGACGGTATCATGTCCACCAAGATGGACCACAAACGTAAGGTCCATCCACCGGATAGCTTCTAATTGTTAGGTGCATACGAAATCCAACCATTCTAATAGCTTGAGCTAACTAGGAGGATCATTTAATTCAAAATTCAGCACTATCGACTCATTAAATGTACCACGCCATATAAACAATGTTTATCCATTGATAATATCATTAGTAAAATAAAAATGTGGTTAACTTGATGAATACACACGGGATATTTTTAAATAAAGTGATTTTCATGAGGGCAATAATGTATTGGACGGGTTGGATTTCACACAAACATAAAAGGTTAGAAGTGGACCATAGCACATAGTGCAACCGGTTGTATTTACGACATTCTCGTTAAAAAATTGCCACGTTGAAACAGATGACGAGATCCACCTTTCCCTCCACGTGCTAACGTTTGCCACTTTGGAATTCGGAATTTTAAAAATCTATAGAGACATTTTTGTAGTCTTTGTAACAACACTGGCAGAATACATCACCAGCAATTGTGAAATCTAATTATTTGCAGCTGCTACCGGAGCTGGAATCGGCAAAACGAAGGGTCGCCAGCTCTTTGGATGGTAAGTTACTTTGCATAAATTACTCATGGCTCGAGTAGCATATCTTGGTTTCTAGATAATTATGTTTTTAAAAATATCTCGGGGAAAAAGTATCACGTTGCGTTGTTGTAACACCCACTGTGGTAATGTCATGACTGTGGGCTCACCTTGATTTTTTTGTTATATATCCACTCTGTCCATCGTTTTTGCCAGCTCATTTTACGATATTTGCTGAAAAATTGAACTAATTCAAATCTCAGGTGGACCACACCACAAGAAACAATGGTGATTGAATGCCCACCATTAAAAACTTTCTAAGGTCCACCGTGATGTTTATTTTCCATCCAAGCTGTTGATAAGGTCACATGGAATGGGATGAACGGAAAACACAAATATCAGCTTGAATCGAAAACTTTTGTTGCCCCCAAGAAGTTTTTAATGGTGGCTGTTCGATCACCATATTTCCTGTGGTGTGGTCCACTTGAGACTTTTATGCCCAGAAAAGAGCTGGCAAAACAGATGGACGGCGTGGATTTATAGCACATACATCAAGGTGGGCCAACGGTCGCACCACGTTATTACCCTGGTCTGACCGAATCTGCTCATTGTCAATCGACCGGACCTGAGGTTGGCTTCTTCCGTGATTTTGAAGTGTTCGGGCGGCCCTATTCAAGATCTTAATTTTGCCTGGCGAAAGTCCGGCCATTGACAGTCCTAACTCTCTCGTCTCGCCAGAAGCTGATTGCAGGGTGAACCCAAAGGCACGTACATGGGGCCCACGATGATGTTTCTTAGAAATCCACCCTATCCATCCATTTTACCATATTATGTTAGGAGGTTAGTCTAAAATTGAGACAAATTCAAAACAAAAGTGGGCCACACATTATGGGCCTGGTTTGGGAGCGCCGATTCAGAACCCCTTGGATTTGAAATTCTCCTGTTGTGTTTGGCAGGCACCTAGGATTCAAAATCCACAGTAATCCAAGAGTAGTTATGCATAATATATTTATAGGAGTTTGAATTTAATTACTAAATCAACTTTAATATCTCTAATTAGTGGACGTATGTAATGTTTGTCACAATAGTTGTAATATGCCCATCAAAATATAAACTTTGCCTGAAAATGATGAAATTCCAAGTCTTGGATGGGCTGCAAGCGCAAGACCACATCCGAGTGACTAACCAACTATTTTTAACCATTGATTTTTACATAGACAATGTTTGGACGACATAGATTATCCTATTAAAGTAATTATAGTGATACAGTTGATAATCTAATTGTTTTGGGCTATCATCATTGGGCCATGTGCCCAATAGATTGGTAGCATGGTGACACACATGTTACACATGCAACTCTTGAAAGGATTTTAAATGTAATCCAAGCTTCCACCTTGGATTTCAAACCCCCTCTTTGAGGGGATTTGAAATCCCTTGGATTTGAATACCCTAGTTGCTTCATGGTGCCAAATGTATAAGGGGATTTGAAATCCCCTGGAATAACCTCAAATCCCTCAAATCCATGGTGCCAAACAACCCAGTTATGTAGGTAGGGCCCACTGTGATGCATGTTGATAAATCCACCCCGTCCATCCATTTTTCCAGCTCATGTGAGTGGGTAGGCCCAAAAATGAGGCATATTCAAGTCTTAAGTGGGCCACATTGAAGGAAACAATGAAGATTGAATGACCACCACTGAAATCTTCTTCAGGACTACCGTGCTGATTTTATGCCATCCAAAACTGGTCATAAGTTAATTCCCGCCCATTAGATCATACGAAGAACACGGCAAACAGGGTGGATATTTCAAAAAATCAACGTGGGCAACATGACTATTTCAACAGTGGAGGTTCAATACCACTATTTCAAGTGGTGTGGCTCACTAGAGTGTTGGATTTGCTTCATATTTAGGTTCACAGTCTAAAATGAGATGATGAAAATAGTGGACAAGGTAGATTTCTCAAAAACATCACGGTGGGATGCCCCTTTTTTCGAGCTCCTCAATGGTGAGGGTTCAATAACAATGTTTTAAGTTGTGTGGCTCACTTGAGTTTTGAATCTTCATTATATTTGGTTCTAACGGTTAAAATGAGCCAGAAAAAAATGGTGGACAGTGTGGATTTCTCAAAAACATCACGGTGTGTCATGTGACAATGGGCATTGTTTGAATACCATTGTTGCAAGTCATATGGCCCACTTGAGTGTTGGATCTACCTCATATTGGGGCTACCCCCTAAAATGAGCTGAATAAAATGGTTGACATTTTGGATTTTTATAGAACATTACGAAGTGGATTTCCCAACATGGCAGAGATAGAGATCCCATCCATTCTTCGCATGGAGCACATTGCTCATAGTTAGTTTTTAGAAGTAGATTTTGTTTTTTTCAATAAGTTACTTTGTCTAAGAAACTATTTATTCAAGTTTAATTACCAAACTAACTTAACTACGAAAAGTAACTTATTACATAAGTTCAAAAAGCAACTTATTTGATTGTATCCAAATGGGCCCTTATAGGTGGTGTTTTGGGGAGGAATTCACCTGTAAGTCACAAGCAAAACTGGCAGGAAACTTGGGCTGGGGGTGAGAAGTCACTTACCTGCAAGTGACTTCCAAGGCAACGATCTGATTTTTTAAAAGAGGGGAAGAGAGGGGAAAACACACCTTCATTATAGCAAAGTTCTGGCCATTGAAGAAGCTCCAATGAGCTCTCTCTCCCTCCCTTAAGAAAGGCTCTACCTTGAAATTTTAGTCTCTTGTTAGTAATTTTCTAAAAAATCAGCTCTTATTTATCAATGCTTTAAATAGCGAATAGCGTGTAGTGTAGCATTCACCCCTCTGAAGCATGAGACGTAAGCTATATGCTGGTACTAGATTTTTAATCAAGGTTGTGCTTGATTGCATTAATTCATGATATTTTGCACCAAGTGAGATTGATTAATAATGAAATTTAACAAAATTTCATGATTTTGGTGCAACCAAACGCAACCTAAGTAATATGAATGGCAATGATTGAGTATAAATGTAAAAAAAAACTGATTCAATATTGTTACTTATATCACTTTACTAAAAGCATTGACAAAAATAACTAATTTTCATTACAAATATAAAAATGTAACAAATCATTGAAATATTAATTAATTTTAAAGTATCTAGTGAAAAATAACTTGTAATGTTGAGATATGGAGTGTGTAGCATGTAGCATATGTAAATTATCATGTAGTGTAGGCTACTGGGGACCTGAGCTATTTTCATGAGCTTAGGGTTTAGGGTGAACTACACTATGTAGCTTAAGCTACATGCTACATAGCATAGCTACACCCAGATCCATAGCTCAAGTGGCAGACTGAGTGAAAGATACCTCGTTTCAACACTTGAGGTCTTGGTATCGATTCCCTAGTGGGGGTGGCTAACAGTGAAGTGTGAACTGACAGTGGGTGTACTAACAAGCTAACAAAAAATAAAATAAAATGCTACATAGCATAGCTATTTAAAATGCTGTTATTTATACTGTATAGTACATGGATATTTTCTGTTTGAAATTAAGCCATGCTGTTTTCTCCTGAAATGCAACTTTTCCCGTCACATGTCTGGATTTTCTGAATCACTTGTTAGAAATTATTTATTTTCCGCTCTCTATTGTTTTGGATGCACATGTGTATTTTGAATGTGTTCATCTTGGTAAAAGAGGAAATTGCAAAAGACAATGGTTTTTCTCAGCATTCATCGAATGCAGTTTTGTTTCTTTGGGTCCAGCTTGAAAGTAAGGCAATGCAATTCAGAGCTCAGGAAATTGCAATTCAATTTGGTAGTTCAACCAAATGGACCCTTACAGAGTTGGTTTCTCTATTGAGAAGGTGTGAATGGGAATTGATTTTTTCATTTCTGTGTTTTTGCGTTCTTGAGAGTGGTGCTGTAGATGCTTTATTTTAGATTTTCTGAATGGCTGGATGGTTAATTACTTGAAATTAAAATGCTCTGTCTATTCTCTATCCATACTTCTCATTTTTTTTTTTTTTTTTTTGTATGGACTATGCTACCAGATATTTTCAGATATTTGAAGTTCGAACGCGATATAACATGGATGCATTACCTATTTTGAAGTATTGGGGTATCATGTTTTTAGGAGAAAATTGGATGGCTAGGAATTTTTTTTTTCTTCCTATTTTTATATGTCAAATAACCATGGTTTAAAATATTGTCTGGAACCAGAAACCAGTACGCATTACCTGATGCATACTGGTTTCATTCATAAAAAAATACAGCTGTATCAGCTCATATCAACTCAATTCGGTACGCCAAGATCTACTTTCAGTCCTTATATGTAAATGCTTTTGGATTAGGTTTGTTCAGTTACTTTCAGGATTGGATGAAGTAAATCTGTAGATTCCTGCTTATTTATGGCTGATTCTTTTTCTTCTTCTGACTGTTGTCTTGGGCTTCTGGTAAATTTGCAGGGCTGAAAGAGAGAATAGATGTTCTGATATGTCAGTTGAAAAGTTTCAGATATTGATATGATATGGGGTATTCTGTTCTATGTCGAAAGTTATGTCAAATGGAAAACAGGAGATTGGTTATGGTGATGTGTATATTAGCCACTGTTGTTTTAGCTTTCCAGTCTTTCATGCTTCCACATGCAAATGCTTTTTCGTCCATCTTTCATGCTGTTAAGCTAACGGTACTTGTGAAAAGAAGCTTCATGAGTAAAAATTCTTCACACAGATCTACAAGGGTCAGTGAGTTTCCCCAGTCAAGCAACTTGATAAACTCAACTGATCTATCAGTAGTTCTTGGAGTGTTAAAAATCACAAAGGCTTCTGATACTGGGGTAGGAACATCGGAAGATAACAAGATAAGAGAAAAGGAGAGAGACTCGAGTCATGATTTTGCATTGGAGAAGGATGGAGATACAAATTATGATTTTGAGTTAGGTGCAGGTAATGATTTCAAAGTAGAGAAGGTAATACGTCCTGATAATGGCTCTATGATGGAAATTGCTAGAGAACTGCAAAATGGTGTTTCTCCAGAGAAAGTTAGAAAGACAGGCAATGGTTCTGTGTCCTACATTATTATAAAATCGGATAGCATTTCAGCGCTGGAGAAGGTTAGAAGCCTGAATAATGATCTTATATCCCCTCCAGCCTCATTGTCGACAATAGTTTCTGATATGGAACGTACTGTTCTGGACAATTCTGCTGCATCTGTTGCCTCCAATGTGTCTTTTACGAGTAAACAAACAACAGGAATGCTTTCCACTGGTGAAGGTTCAGGGGATATTGCGAAGTGGTTCGGCTACTTTGAACGATATTTCTACAATCTCTAGTATTCCTATCATGAAGCAGGGGAAACAACCAATTTCAATATCTGATATGAACAGTGTATTGCTGCAAAACCGTGTTTCTTCCCGTTCAATGGTATGGAACTGTACATTGAAAATTCCTTTGAACAAAGAAGAATTTGTGAGCTACATGTCTTTGTGAAGACTCACCCTGACCCTTTCTTTTTGTATTTGCAGAAACTACAACGGTCTTCCGCTTGTGACATGGAACTTTTGTCCTCAATGACACAAATTGAGAATGCTCCTATTGTGGAGAATGATCATGAACTTTATGGCCCAGTTTTCCGGAACGTCTCCATGTTTAAAAGGTAATTTACTATCAGAACGTTCATGGTTAAGTCAATTTACAATGTGCTATACTTTAATTAGTTTTATTGTGGTTAGGTTCTCCATCCATGAAAATTTCTCATAACTTTTCATCATTTTGCACACGGACTACTATGATAATCGATTGTCTATATCAGTTTTGGGTATCATGTAAGCCTAAGAATGATTCCTGTTGGACTTGGCAAGATGAATTGATTGAATCATGTCGAGTTGCAATCTTGCAGCAAAATTTCACTTGTCAAACAACCAAGGCTTCTGGATATTGAAAGATGCTTTCCATGTGAGCTTTATGTAGTTTTAGATAAGAAGATAGTAATGATGGGGCTGGCAGCTGTGATCAAATTTGGAAGATCATCTGCCTCATGGGATATGTGGTTTCACCATCCACACATTGTTGCATGTATGCATTCTTTTTCTTTATGATTTATTAATTATCTTTCATTTTAATTTTAGTGTGGGAACCCATCTGGAAGCAATATCCCAGATGGTCCCAAGCCCAGGTAAAGTAGGATTGATTCAGGTGGGCAACCAATCGTAGAACTTTTCTCAAGAAATCATTAGAATCCCTTTCTCACAATGATTGGCAAAACAGGATTGATACATCCAACCCTTAATTGTTGGGCGAGTCTGTGATGATGATGATGCGGTAATCAAATTGCTTGATGTAAAACAGATAGTGGATATATTTCTATCTTCTGTTGAATCTCTTTCATGGCTTGATAGATAATTTTTTAAATGTTAGGACAATGGTTTTTCCCCCCCCTTGTTTCATAGTATGGTTAACCAATATATTAACTATATGACTATTATAAATTTGATCCAATTTTGTAGTTTTTCTACTGTACCTCTGCATTACATGACCGTGAAGGAGGTTGACAAATCAGCCTTCTTTTTGTAAGCGCTAAAGATAACTTATTTTGGCATTTTTGATGGATCCTGAAAAATACGAAAGATCTCCCTCCAAGCCATGCACAGCTTCCATTGAATACTGATTTCCAGTTTTCCATATACTTCTATATGTAATATGGAATTCCGTTCTTTTTGTAACTATATGGAATTCAATTTGCTCACTTCTAATTGTGTATCTGTTTCTTTCATTTTCCTGCTAGGATTGGAAATCTTGTATTTTATCCTAAAATTTATTATTAAGAAGGAAATAATTTGTATGTAATTGTTTGATTCTTTAGAATCCTCACTTCATACTTCCTGATGTAAAAACATAAGCAAGTGTTGAGTAGAAAGAGAAATCACATGCAAGGATAATTGGATAATTGAAGACATTGCAATGAAAACACAATACCTCATGAGTTTACTTGATGTGGAACACCTGAAGTGTCTGGGAATTGCCATGGGATTTTACAGAGAAGACTGGAAGAAGCTGTATTATGTTAGGTAAACGCTATAGAAAACATCTGGGGAAGATAATGAGGATCATCTGGTACAGCATTACTCTTCTATGTGGAATAGTAAAATGGGTCCTTGTTATGAGGTGTTTCATAAACACCCTGGCAGTTAATCTGATATGCATAGAGAATGCAACTCACCTGCATACCTGCCTTAATGCCCATACTGAAAATTGATGCACTGCAAGAGACATGAAACCATGTGTATTTTCATCCACTCAATGTTTAATTCTGAAATTACAACTTCGGGATTGAGATTGATTTAAATATATCATGGAAGTATTCAGGATAAGACAGATATTCAATTGAGGATGGTGGCAGCTCCATGATTAAGGCTGTGTTTGGAATAGGCTGAAAATGCCATTGTATACTGTATTCCTGTTTAAACGGGTCCGACTTTGAATTTGAAATTTGCTTTTGTTTGTGAAGAGTGGAATGTCATTCCGTGCTGAGTGGAAAGGGAAGATCCCATCAAACTGGCTTGAAATGGCAAGTCAATGTGGCAGAGAGCCAAATTGAGCACAATGGCAATTTCAACAACTAGCTATTCCACTCAATGTTGCAGTGACGCAAACTGAATTTTGCGAGTATTTTATATGGGTCGAACTGCTAGGTGTTGTTTAACTGCTTAGATACTTAAACAAAGAGCAATAATTTCCATCCTCCTGGACATGATTATTCTGTTCAATGCTTTTATAAGTGCATGTTGAAATGCCATTTCACTTGTGCAAAAACCAAAAGGTACCCCCCATAGGATCATCAAGATGATTCCCACGAACAACATCTGATTTGATTTTCTACACTATCACACTTACAGGAGCTATGAATTGATGGAACGCAAACTCAAGGTTTATGTATATGAGGAAGGAGAAAAACCCATATTCCACACGCCATTTCTTAGAGGAATTTATGCATCCGAGGGATGGTTTATGAAACTGATGGAAGGAAACAAGCAGTTTGTTGTGAATCAACCCTGGAAAGCCCACCTGTTTTATTTGCCTTTTAATTCACGTATTCTACGGACTATCTTGCATAAACCTGAATTGCACAGTCGGAAGAACCTGGTAGAATATTTGAAGGACTATGTGGATGAGATTGCTGCAAAATATCCTTTTTGGAACAGAACTGGTGGCGCAGATCACTTTCTCGTTGCTTGCCATGATTGGGTATGCTTCCTTGCCTTCTGGAAATAATTTGCAAGAGTAGTTTGTAAATTTCAGCATTCTAAAGTAGTCCTTTTTAATCACTACATATGCATTTATATGTACCTAAAATGGCAAGTGGCATGGATATTAAGAGAAGGTGGTTATCCATTCTGTTGTGGATTTTGACTAGTGTGGAAAACAAAACCTCATTATGTGGACACTAGTTTCCACCTATTCAGCCCAAAATGAATATTGAAGATGGAGCTTTGTTCAGTCCACACCATGTATAAGGCTTGCATCCATGTGCCAGCATGGTACATTGGTAAGCAATCTATCCATTCATCAGAGGGTTTCGACCATTTAGATGCTCTGGTAAGAATAAGGTCGTTCCACCACTCGGTACAGTTTTTTATTATTATATAACATTAGATCCTTGTGATGGACAACTTGGATATTGTACATGTCGGCCACACTGGCACATATGGTGGCATGTAGGTAGCATTCCGTGTGTGTGGGCACAGCGAAGCTCTTGAAAATGTTTCATGTTGAACTTGAAGCAGTCTGGAAATTTGTTTGAGCGGAAAAGATAGCAGCCTGACTGACTTTTAGAGCATCCAAATGCAGCCTATAGCTCGACCAACGTGTGGTAATTTTTCCAAGTGAAACATTGGACATTCAAAATGGGCTTCTGCAGATGGAATTATAGCTAGTTTCTGTGGTAAATTCAGTTGTGGTTTGAATTAGTGATTTTTGCTTGGAAAACTATATTGAAGAGGTATATAAATGCTCAGTCTGGGAGATATAATTCGGTTTTCAGTGTGTTCAAGTAGGCCCAGTTCATTGGTCCAAGCCACTGATATGATGGGTCCCACTGTGGATGGTCCATGTACAAGTCCCCCAGATAGGAAGATCCTAGTCATTGAATATTTGGCATTTCTTTGGCTGAGCATGAACTGTTTCTGTCTTCTTTCACAACCTTCTATTTGCTCAGCATTTTTCTTGGTTATGATTTCCTATGTGTGAGTTTATTGGTTGATGGAACATCCAAACTGGCTCCAACATATCAACAGACTAGATCGCTGAAACATGGGGCCCACTTGTACAAACTGAAACTCCAATTGGGCTGGGACTATATACTCTCCAATATAAACTTTAAATGCATCTCAAAGTATTGCAAGTGCATTTTTTTAGAACAATCACATACACTTTCCGCAGAAATTTCAATTGAAGAAAGGTTAAGAAAGTTTTGTCCTAACTATTTGAACTGTACATAATCTAAACCATTTTGAGATTCTGATAAACCACACCTTTTCAGGCACCATTTGAAACCCGAGACCATATGAATAATTCAATCAGAGCTCTCTGCAATGCTGATGTTGCCAAAGACTTCACATTAGGCAGGGATGTGTCTCTTCCTGCCACAAACATATGTTATTGGCAGGACCCATTAAGAGACGTAGGTGGCAAACCAGCTTCTCGGAGGACCACTCTTGCCTTCTATGCTGGAACCATGCATGGGAGGTTCCGTCCAATCCTACGTCAGAACTGGGAGAACAAAGACCCCGACATGAAAATCATGGGTCTGATGCCTCCTGGGGTTGATAGTGAGATGATTTACATTCAACACATGAAGAATAGCAAGTACTGCATCTGCCCGAGAGGCCATGAAGTCTACAGCCCGCGAGTTGTTGAGGCAATCTTCTATGAATGTGTTCCTGTGATCATATCTGATAATTACGTGCCTCCCTTCTTTGAGGTTTTGGACTGGGAAGCGTTCGCAGTATTTGTAGCACAGAAAGATATTCCCATATTGAAGGACATACTCCTTTCAATCCCTGAGGAGAGGTACCTGACAATGCAGATGAGTGTGAAGAAAGTGCAACAGCATTTTCTGTGGCACAAGAAGCCTGTGAAATACGACATCTTCCACATGATTCTTCATTCAGTTTGGCTCAACAGATTACATCAGATATGAATCAGATGAGGATGTAAAAGGTTTCAGAATTTTCGTTTATTTGGGATAGATGGAAGAAATGCAATCCAAAGAGAATCAGACAGGAATTATAGCAGCCTGCTCATCAACCAACATATCTGTTTTCTGAAATGTTACATTCTGTACAAGTGGGATCCATAGATCAGTGATCCAAGCCATCAAATGCTGGTTTTCCATATTGGAAGATCTCATCTGTTTATTATGGTGTCCAGCAAATAGATGGAAAGGGGAATTAAAAAAAAAGAAGACAGCAACCATCCCCATTCAACCTGAAAAGGACCATAGGATGTTCTGATATGGGAGATTTCTGTGTCATCTACATGCGGTGTGAGCGACTTCAAATCAACTGTTCAGATCAGCAGACTATAGGCCATACATGTATGAAATCATGTGCATTATACAAACAATTGACCGTTAGTTCCTCTAGTAGACATAACAGGTTTGCATTGCAGGGGTTTGTCATCCTAGTTCAGAAAGTCTCCTTTCTTCTGTAGACATGATACTAAGGTAGAAGAGCATAAAGGTGAACAAGAAGGAAACAAAAGAAATGTGAGGAAAGTAATAATCTCTTCTTCATGTCAGGATAATAGAAAGGTGAGACTGGGCTTGAATTTAAAAAGATGAAGTGAAAAAACCATTTGATATTCTTCTGTATGTATGAAGGATGTTTTATTTTTATTTTTTATTTTTTATTCTGGCATGATAATGGGAGAGAGAAAATAGCCATATGGGGTTTCTTGTGATTATGGGGTTTTACCTGGAGTATTTCTATTTTGGTGAAATCCGAGGTGAAAACATGAAAAAAATGCAATTTTGATTTTCAAATCACAACAAATGCAGTGGAATTGATGCTGATGATTCCTCACTGTTCCTTGCAATCCAAAGGAGAAAAAACCATTTGATTTTCTTCTATATGTATGAAGGATGGTTTTTATTTATTTATTTATTTATTTTTTTATGGCATGGCAATGGGAGAAAGAAAATGGCTATATGAGGTTCCTTGTGTATATGGGGTTTTACAGTGAGTAGTTTTATTTTGGAGAAATTTAAGGTGAGAACATGGAAGAATGCAATTTTGATTTTCAAGTCGCAATAAATACGGTTGAATTGATACTAAGGATTCCTCATTGTTCCTTGCAATCCAAAGGTGAAAATGTTGTGTTGAGGATTTCTCACCATTTCAAGCAATGCAAACAATGGAAAGCAAAAATCTTGTGAAAAATAAATAAATCTTTTACCCTGGATTCCTCCAAAACAAACAGCTCCAAATGTAATTAAGCTTGTCTGATCAGAGTGTTTTTTCTGACCATGAGCAGTCACCCCAATCGAAGGTGGGGCATATACCTATTCAACGATCCAATTCAAATAAAGGTGGTCCCCACCTATCCACAACAAGCATGGTTCCCTGCAACATGGTGCACAAGCAACACCATCGATCATGCCTCATTTCCTTTCCCATTTCTTCTTCAACACCGACTATTTCTTGGATTGAAAAGGGAAGCTGTAGTTGAGTGAGGAATCCTATTCGAGGGTCCGAATTCTAGCATTGGAGGGTGGGGCCATTTCAGCATTGCCACAAGATGATCCAGACGGTTCATCTAGAAGGTCCCAACAAAAAAAAAAGTGGGCCATAACCTAAAAATTACGCCAAACTAGTGATCTTGACAAGCTGATTGGTGGATGATTAAAATGACCCCCCCCCCCCCCCCCCCCCCCCCCCAAAAAAAAAAAAAAAAAAAAAAAGAATGAAAAGAAAAAAGAACTATTAAAATTCAACAAACGTCTAATTAATTTAGGAAAGTGCATTTGTCCAATCAATCTAGTTTTGAGATTATTGACCCTCTACAGTAGACTGCATGCGTGCGAACAATCACACTCTGATGAGTATCAAATATCTCTCTTTTATATCTAATCCGTGCAATAAGTGGGCCACGCCAAGATAACCACTTGATATGAAAATAAGTCCTGTCAACTTATTGTGTGAGCCATATCAATATGGATTGTATGCGTGCGAACCATCATACTCTGCCTGAGTATCAAATAACTCCCTCTTGTATCTAATCCATGCAATAAGTGGGCCACACCAAGATAACCACTTAATATGTAAATAATTTCAATCTACTTATTTTGTGGACCACATCAGTACCCCGAGTCATACCATCAGTTTTCTAATGAATTTTTCATTGTTTACTGCTTGATGAGTTTTTCATCCTGATTTTCATACCAGGTGATCATCATGGTATGGCCCACATTTTGCACGGATAGGATATTCTACATAATTGACATATTTTCGGGAAAGAAATGGATGTTTTGGTAGATCACATGCAGCGGCTGAATGTGATCATTTTTCTTAAATTTGTTGTCCCCCCACCCTTGCAATTATAACATTGATGGGATAATAAATTTTAGTAAAGGGAGATACATTATCCTTTACAAACAAGATGATGATGTGGCATTATTGTAATTCTCTCAACACCAAGGGCATTTCCGACCTGCTTGCCACTTCTCCTCTGCCGAAGCTGGTAAGGAAGAGAAGAAACAGTTTCAAGCTCACTGAAAGCAGCTCGTCCTTTTCCAAGAAATGGCAAGATCGAAAGCCAGAGGTAATTCTGGCTAAAATCAAAACAGAAACCATTTTCTTCTGTTTTAATCTTACAAAGACAAAAACCCAATATTCCAAATATCATTTTTCTCAATTTCTACCAGCTGTTTTTTTTTTTTTTTTTCCATCTCTTATGTCTCACTCCTCAAGTATAAAGTGGCAATTTCCTCTTCTTTTCTTATCTTCATTTTTAAAAAAAAAAAAAATAAATGCATTTTTGCATTTTTGCACTTCCTGAAATTCCTGATATCGTACATTTCATGTTAGAATGCCATATATCTGCAATCTTTCAGGTGTAAGAGAGAGAGGAATCTGATTCTCACCGGTTTTGGGTAGTTCCTGTATTGATCTTTTTGGTGGTATGGAGTCCTTTTCCGTTAGATGTCGAAATCTATGCAAAAATTACAGCTGGAGATTGGTTATGGTGATGGGAATTATGGCTAGTGTTGTTTTAGTATTGCAGTCCTTCATTTTATTTCATGGAAGTGATTCATCATCTCTGTTTTCTACTGTTAAGTTTCCGGTGCTTGTAATGAGAAGCTTTGGAGGTGAGGGTTCTCTTCCCAAATCTGTGAGGGTCGGTGAGCTTTCCCTTTTGAGCGATTCGGTAGTTCTTGGAGCAGGTAAAAACTTTGAGAGTTCTAAAATTGGGGGAGAAATTGAAGGCGGTAATGAAGTGAAAGAAAAGGAGAGAGACTCAGATGACGATTTTGTCTTGGAGAAGGAAAGAGACCCAGATGGTGATTCTCTGTTGAAGAAGGATAGAGACCCAAATGATGGTTTTGCGTTGGAGAAGGATATAAACCCAGATGATGATTTTGCACTGAAAAAGGACAGAGACCTGGACGCTGAGTTTTCAATAGAGAAGGATGAAGACCCAGATGATGATTCTGCAGTGAACGTGGATCAAGACCCAGATGATGGATTTTTGGTTGAGAATGTTGTAGACCCAGGTCATGATTTCACGTTAGAGGTGGTCACAAACCAAGATGAGGGTTTTACACTTGAAAAGGCTGGAGACCCAGAAAATGAGTCCTCCGGAGAGAATGTTGGAAAACTGGGTGACGATTTTGCATTATCTAATGTTGGAAAGTCGGGTTCTGTTTTCGCATTAGATACAAACAGGTCAGTACTACAAAAGCTGGATGCAAATTTGAGTGAGCTTGCTAAACCTGTTCCCTCAAATGTATCTTTTATGGACAAACAAGGGACAAAAATGCTTTCCAGAAGTGAAAATATGGGGCCATTGCAAAGGAGTTCTGTCAGTACAAATGATAATTCTACAATAGCTATCATTCCTATTATGAAGAAGAAGCAGGGGATTTCTTTCTTAAACATATCTGAGATGAACCGTTTATTGCTTCGGAGGCGAGTCTCTTCACATCCAATGGTATGGGTTCATAGTCAGAGATCTTGTTTGATAGGAGAGAATCTTATTACTTGAATTTTAAAATAATGAGCTGCTTTGATGTGTTCTTCACTTCTTTTTTCTTTCATAACTTCTTTTTTAATTCTCTGTTGTAGAAACCACGGTGGTCTTCTGTACGTGATCGGGAGCTTTTATCTGCAAAGAAACAGATTGAGAATGCTCGCATTTTGAAGGATGATCGCGAACTTCATGCTCCTGCTTTTCGGAATATTTCCATGTTTAAAAGGTGAGCCTGTTAAAAGGTTCATGATTGAGACAATAGCTTTACTAAGGTATGGAGAGCTTTTAACTGATGCTTCTCTAAGCTTTCTATTTGAAGCTTTGAATAAAAATAAATTAGTGATGGGAGAGGCATGCTAGTGAAAGTGTACCTACTACGTGCCCTGGTTTGTCAATTACGTTGTTAGTTGAGTCAGTCGGACAACAGCGCCTAACAGGAAGATCAAGTCAAGCGTCTGCCTCAACTGGATGTGTGGAAGCTCGCCATAGGTAAATCATAGCCTCACATCCCATGTTCCAAAACACTAGGTGATTAAAACTCTTAAAAAGAACTAGAACATCTTAGGGTTTCTGTGTAAGGAAACTTTTTATCAAAAAGGAAAATCTTTATAGTTTTTCTTACACTGTCGATTATATCGATTACCCCTTCGATATAATCGACCAACTCTGTCGATGTCCTCGGGATCTCAATCGATACAATCGAGTGAGGACAAAAAGCGTCCAGCAATCAAACAATCATCTGGACGATTTATCGATATATCGACTTGTTAGTCGATATCATCGATATTCGAATATCGATCATATCTGAAGTGGATCGATAATATCGACAGACTGCCTTCCGGCGCCCCTGTTTTTCTAAAGAAAACTAACATATGCTTCGATATATCGATGACTGTCCGATTCAATCTAAACTCAAATATCGATCATATCGGAAGTCAGTCGATCATATCGATTGTGGGCGCTTATTTTCACCAGCATGAATTTTAGGTTGTTTTTTATGTTGATCGGGGTGCCTGTCGATAAATCGATATTCATATATCGATCATATCGAGACCTTGTCGATTGGATCGAATCCGGACATAAATCGTTCAGCAGCTTAAAGGTAAATCTATACGATTGATCGATCCCATCGACATGGTCTTCGATATGATCGATGTACAAATTCCGATGACATCGACCGTCCCCCGATCATATTTATAAAACCTGAAATTCTTCAAGGCTTCTCTCTTGATCTCATCTGTCGATAGATCGATCCATCGCTCGATGGAATCGGAGTTCGAAATCCGATAACATCGATGTGTGTCTCGATCCCATCGACCAGTAGGTGGAAGGTTTCCAAAAGCGAAATGACAATTGAATTTGTATCATTGAGAGGTCTACCGATACAATCAAGAGTATATGCTCGATCATATCGACGACTGCTTGATGATATCGAACTCTGTCATAAATATGACCGTTTATATCCGTTGGAACCTTTTGCCTATATATAGAGAGATTAGTCTTTATTGCTGGTAGAGAAAGAAGAGAGTGCTTTTGAGAGTTCTAACCTTCCTATCATTTACCTAAGTCCTTTCTCTCAGGCAGTTCATCCTCCTATCCACCCTCATCATTGATATTTCATAGAGTGGATTGGAGAATGAACTTCCGCATTCAAGGATCCTCCAGCTATAACCTTAGTCATTAAGCTGGGATGCCTTGAATGCATAGATGATTGGAACCACTCTATCTTCCTAATTGAAAAATCTTTTGAGAGTGGTATTCCATCATAACCTTGACCCAACCTAAAGCCTAGTATAGATACATCTTTGTGTTGCGGTTCAAGGGAGCTGAAGACCCTTCAACATCAAGGAGGAGATCTTCAACATTGCGCTGAATGGGACTCATCAACTTATTTGTAAGTATCTAGAGTCTAGAGGACACTTGTGATCATTCCTTTCTAGGATTGGGTTTTAAGTGTTGCTCACCATTTAAAGTCCTCGAAGGAGGCCTCCGACGGGAGTGTACATGCGGGGTGCGTTGTGTGGACCCTTGCTCTGTGGAGAGCATAAACATCTGGTTAGGAGTACGCCAACAAAACTCTAGGGTTAGAGGTGAACCGAGTAGAAACCTCTGGGTGCGTTATGTGGACCCTTGCTCCGTGGAGAGCATAAACATCTGGTTAGGAGTACGCCAGCAAAACTCCAGGGTTTGAGGTGAACCGAGTAGAAACCTCTGTAAAGGTTGAAGGTGAACCTGATTTAAAACCTTAGGTTTGAGGTGAACCATGGGAAACCTCCTTAGTGAAATCCGGACACTCAAGGGTTGAGTGTGGAAGCCGGGAGTGGAGTAGACAAGTAGTCGAACCACTATAAAATGACTGTGTTTGAGATTGATATTGTCTTTCATTTATGTGATTGCCTTACATGTCTTTACATATGATTATCTGAAATCACATCTTATGCATATACAGTCATATCCATCACAATCTGATTCATAAATTTAGTTATCTTACAAGTAGTTGTGATTGAATCCTCTATCAGGCTTGGAAGCCAGTAGAGTTAATTTTTGAGTAATCCTAATCTGTACTCTGTGATAGGATTAGTGTGATAGGATTGAAAAATAATTTATAAATCTTTAAAAAGTCCTATTCACCCCCTTATAGGACATATTGACATATTCCTACTTCAACTTAAGCGGTCTTTACCGCTTTTTCAGCTAGTAGTTGTGAACACTTTACACCTGAAGAGTTTCAGGTGTAAACTCTGTACAAGCTATCCTGTTTGGCTTTTAAGTGGTGAAGTGTTTATGGGCAAACAATTTATAAGTTTGGCTAACTAGTAAAGTGTGTACAATGTATAAAGTGGGTATTCATACCAATTAGAGCTTGGAGTAGTAAATACCAGTAAAATCTTCAAATCACATAAAAAGAGCTTGGTTTTTCGGGTAGTAGGGTAGCATAAAGGGATGTACATGATAGAGAGATTGGATGTATCACACCCATCATAGTGGTCCCCACTTTGATGGTTGTCTCATCCCAACTGTTTGCTGTCGAGTGGCCCCCCTAATGATCAATCGGCCTATTTTTTGGGGTTTATATGAAAGTGTCAAGGGACACACATGATGAATGTATTGTCGACATCACTGTGGGCCCCACAGAGCATGCATGTGCATCAACCACCATTCTCTAATATCTATAATGTCTTTTTAGGTGTAAAGAGTTTACGTGTAATATTAGACATAGGTTTTTGCCTGGAAAAAAGGGGAGTTCGTTAACACTTTATAGGCAAATTTTGCCATCCAAACACCGACCTGTAAACCTTTCACAACTAAGGATTTCATGGGCATCCAAATGACCCCTGGAAGATCATCTACTTAGTGGAATTGGCAGCTTTGTCATCAACTCCTTGTTGTGTGTGCATGGTGCATGTGTTTATTATCTTCTTCTTCTTTTTTAAATCTCTTTTTTGTCTAATTTTAAATGGCAACTGGTAGTCCTAAATTGTATTTATAAGTTAATAATTCTAATTCAATTATAAGATTCTCTTTTTTATTGCAGAAAATTACATCGTCAGCCAATCACAGACAAGACTGTGATGGTCATGGTCATAAGTATGTCATCATTGTCTAAAATGAGAACTATGTGAGAATGATTTGAGGAATTGCGGTGGAAACATGGATTCCAAGAGCAAAATTGATTTGGAAGGCAGAAACTATGTGGGAGTTGATGTGGGAAACTTCTAGAATAAGAGTTGGACATGCTGAACTATGTTTAGGAAACATTAAGGAGATGTTCCGGTAATAGAATGAAAAGTTTTGGATATTTTAGAAAAGAGAACTGTTTAATCACAAATATATGGTAATGCTTCCCTTTACTTCTTGGTATGTGGTGTTTGATATAGACATGTATTATCTTGTCCCAAAACTCACAAAGATACCTACTTATAACACCTGGACAGAGTATTGGAAAGTTATGCACTTTGGGAAATTGAATTTCCAAGATTTTGTGCATATGCATATCCACCGTTTACATTCAGCCTTGAATTAACTTAAAGGGAAATTTATAGGATAGCTAAAAGACCAACCATGCTTTATGGAATGGAATGTTGAGCAATTAAGGATAATATGTTCATATCATAAGGATAAGATAGGAAAGAAGATATGGCATCTTTGTCTTTTGGGTGGGATCTGGGTAATATGGCGGTAAAGGAACAATCGGTGCTTCAGGAACCATATAGGTCTTTCTTTGGAAGTCCGCAAGTAAGCAATAGAACTGGTTTCGGAATGGGTGATCAAATCCAAAATGATAGTGACGGATCTGTTTCTTGCCAATTGGGTAGCTCTGTAGCTTTTGTTTCGTGTTTTTTTTTTTTTTCCTTTTCTTTTTTCTTGTATTCTTTAGGCTTTTGGCCTCTTTGAAATAAATTCATCACCATTAAAAAAAAAATCATGGGTAGATGAAATGAGGATATTGAGATGGATGCGTGGCAAGATGAGGAAGGATAGAATTAGAACTGAATGTGTTACAGGGAACTCAGAGCAGCAATAACAGGTAATAAGATGAGGGAAAGCAGACTTGATGGTTTGTTTAGGTGCAACAAAGACCAAGAACCTTGCAGGTTAGAAGGCGTGAGTTGGTACAAGTTGAAGGCTCCAGAAGTAAAAGGGGAAGGCTCAAAAGGGCATTGATGGAGGTAATAAGAAAAGACTTGATGACCTATGGTCTAACTGAAGGTATGACCCTTGATAGAGTGGTGTGGCAAAACAAGATTCATGTGGCCAGTCCCAATTAATTGGGATAAGGCTTAGATGATGATGACAACTAGTGATCTTCAAGATAATTGTAGTGGAAGCTTCATGACTAAAAAGCAAGATAGATGTTTGTAGCTTGTTGAATTAGCCTTGCCCGCTTCCCTCTCTAGTTTGATATGAGTAGCTGAACTGCCTAGTTACCTAAAAGTCAAAAACTGTCTTATCCCTCTGAAGACATCCTTATTTTGTTCAGTTCTTTCATAAGCTATGTTGCTGAGGTGTGAACGTTGGTGTCGGGCATGATTGCAGGCCCAGGTGTGTGTGTGTGTGCGCGTGCGCGCTTTTGTTATTAGTTTTTATTTTATTTTATTTTATTTTTTATTTTATTATTATTCTATGATTGAGCCATGTTGACATGGATCTGATACCCATGCGAATGCGATGTCATATCTGACATGAGTACCTTGTGTGTTTTGAAGAATCCTGATATACATAACAGCATACAGGTTCAATATTGGTGACATATTCAAATTTCAAAATGTTAGAAAATGTTCAATAAAAAAGTTTGAGTAAATTTTTTTTGCCAGCCTAAAAATGATAATGATATTTCTTGAGAGTGCTCTCATTAACATCATTTTATTTGAAATTTTTACATATGCTTGCAGGAGCTTTGAATTGATGGAACGCATTCTCAAGGTCTACGTCTACAAGGAAGGAGAAAAACCCATCTTCCACAAGCCATTGCTCAAAGGAATTTATGCCTCTGAGGGATGGTTTATGAAACTGATGGAAGGAAACAAGCGCTATGTTGTGAAGGACCCCCGAAAAGCCCACCTGTTTTACTTGCCTTTTAGTTCACGATTGCTACAGTTTGCTTTATATGTACCCAGGTCTCACGATCATAAGAACCTAGTAGCATACTTGAAGAATTATGTGGACAAGATTGCTGTAAAATATCCCTTCTGGAACAGAACTGGTGGTGCAGATCATTTTCTTGTGGCTTGCCATGACTGGGTACGTTTCTTTCCCCTTTGAGAATCAATTTACGAGAGTTTGAATTTTGATATCGGAGACTTGATTTTCTAAATTTGATATGTTTTTAGCATCTCTGAATTTGATGGAAGTATGGTAAGTTGCACGTGTGAAACATACAATTTAGAAAACCATTATCAACTTATACTTCCACTATGATTCTTCTCTGACTGGTATTCAAGTTTGAGGCTGTAGCATCTTAACCCAGCTTAGTATTTTGTCGAAATGTCTTTCTTTATATCTAAGCTTTTTGTCTGGTGTCAAAGAACAAGATGTCTTGGGAGCTCAATTTAGAGAGGTTTGTGCAGCCCACACGTGTGTAGATTTCTGCTCATCCACATGCAAGCTCACGTGTGCCATATCTGAGTTTTCTGTCAGGTAGGCCACAGTGATTAGGTCTTAAGATCAGGTTGTTTCGCTCAAGTGAAAACATTTTTCTTTTCTACCCATCCATTTTTTTTCTGTGCACTGACCCACTTCAAGGGTGAAATAGCACTGAACTTTAGATGAGAAACCTAAACCATGTGGACCACCTGATAGAAAGCTTGGTTCTGGCACGTGTGGTAGTGTATCATGCGTGCTTGCATGTGAATGGGCAAGGTCTACACTCAACATGCGTGTCAGCTTAACATACATCTAATCTAGAAATCATACGAGGATTGTCACTCCTGCACTAGAATAAATGATCTTATGCATGCTTAAAAGGCAGCATAAGCACATTTCTCAGGAAGTACATTTGCATTTGGGTGGAAACCTTTGATTTCAAATTCTCTTTTCTTTTCTTTCTTTCCTTTTGTGTGTGTGTGTGTGTGTGTGTGTGTGTGTGTTTGTGTGTTTTGAGATTATGATTAGATTCTTTTGTGTGGAAAGTGTTGATTTCAAGATATCCTCCCAAGTCCTAAGACATCTTGCTTCTACTGAACCATAACAACTCTATGATGAGTGATGCTTTTGTAGGCGCCAGATGAAACAAGGCACAATATGGAGCGTTCTGTCAGAGCCCTCTGCAATGCCGATCTCTCCAAAGGCTTCAAGTTAGGCAGAGATGTGTCACTTCCGGAAACATACGTGCGTTCTGGACAAAACCCTCTTCGAGACCTCGGAGGCGAACCACCTTCCAAGAGGACAACTCTGGCGTTCTATGCTGGAAATATGCATGGTCGGCTCCGTTCAATCCTACTCAAGTACTGGGAGAACAAAGACCCCAACATGAAAATCATCGGCCCGATGCTTCCTGGGGTCGAGAGTAAGATGACATACATCCGTCACATGAAGACCAGCAAATATTGCATCTGCCCGAGGGGCCACGGAGTTAACAGCCCACGAGTGGTCGAGGCCATCTTCTATGAATGCGTCCCTGTGATCATATCTGACAACTACGTGCCTCCATTCTTTGAGGTTTTGGATTGGGAAGTGTTCGCGGTATTTGTAGCGGAGAAAGATATTCCCATGTTGAAGGACATACTAGCATCAATCCCCGAGAAGAGGTATCTGACCATGCAAATGGCAGTGAAGAAAGTACAAAAGCATTTTCTATGGCACAGTAAGCCTGTGAAGTATGACATCTTTCACATGATTCTTCACTCAATTTGGTTGAATAGGTTGCATCAGATAAGAATCTGAAGAAGGAAACTATGCAGTGCTGCTGAGCCTTAGCAAAGATATGGTCCACCAAGGCATGGGATTCCTTACATGTGGGACCCATGGCTCGGTGATCTAGACAGTTGTTCTGATGGGCCAAATGATGGATGTTGGTTGCCTCAAAAGTCACCCAGCTCCATAGATTATAACTCCTTGATCATCAGCCTATTTTCCATTGGAAGTGGACCGTTGTTTTAGGTCTATGCAGGATGCTTGGGATCTTCTAATCTGGGAGATTTTTCATGGTGTCCCTATCCGACTGATGGTGGGACATATCAGATCAACAGCCAAGATTAGTAAAGCATGGGCACCATGTGTATGGAATCAGGTTCAATGAAGGTGGGGAGACAGTCTGTCCAAAGAGAAGAGCATCATACATTTGGATTTCCTTGGCTTTGTATTATCAGACTTAAACGCTCATAGCATGCAAGCTGTTGAAAGAAGCCAAGGAAAAAGAAGAAAGAGAGAATAGGCACTGTGAGACTTCTAAATGGACAAGAAAAGGAGGTAATGGATCAATGTTCCCATTTTGAATAATCATAATTAAAAAATTTTCTTTGGGTATTTTTGATATCACCTATTCCATAGAAATCGGTGGAAATGGAAAAGGTTTTTCATTGATGTGACAGTTTGAGATATTTGGACAGCAAAGAAAAGGGATGCGAATTGTCTGTAACTAAGGGATGCAGGAATCTACTGTAATCCCTAACATGGTCCAATGGAAAAAGTGCCATGTGCATGTGTTAGAGGTGAGGCCCATAGTGAAAAGTAAAGATTCCTCTTGGATGAAATAATGTTTCTGCCATTTTCATTGCGAGCCTCACCTCTGATAGGTGCACGTGGATCTTTTTCATCAGGTCATGTCATGATTACAGAAGATTCTTACGAGCAATTTGCATTTAAAGAAAATTTAGTGTTCCACAAAGCAATCATTGCACCTCTCTATAATTTGGGTTCTCAGCTATGAGAAATTGAGTTATTGTTTTACAAATATGAGATTTTCACTTACTAGCCAACTAAGAACCTTAAACTAGAAATCTATATTTCAGTAGTGTTTATGAAATTACCTTTCTTTCTTTTTCCCAGGAATAAATGTAGCCAAACACATTCCATGTAAAGATGATGGGTTTATTTATTTATTTTGGGTTAGCTTGTTAGTACACACCCATGTCAGTACACACACTCCATATTTGCCACCCCCACTAGGGATTGATACCAAGACCTAAGTGTTGAAACGAGGAATGTACAAAAATAAGTTAAAAATACCATTTCATTTTTGTTGTTGTCATGGTTCTTCTTCTTATTGTTGTTGTTGTTGTCATCGTGGTCGTTATTGTTGTTCTTATTATTATGATTATTGTTGTTGTTAAGAAATCTCAGCGCTTTGTTGTAGTGTGCAAATTTGCATGTGGGACCCAAGTGGGCCCAACAAAGACCGTTGGATTGGAGGTATCTGTTTTAGATCTAGCATACCAATAATAACCATAATAGGATAATTACCATGTAATTAATGGCACCCATTATGGACTACAACAGTAAAAACATTTTGCCGGCCCATATTTGAATGGCTATAGTTCTCCAATCATGGAGATACTGAGCAATGTGAGATGTATGATGTCCACCTCCTATCCAATGGCTGTTGCCTGGACCCATATTTAAATTCGCATGTTGGACAAGTCCCTAAGGTTCAAATATATTGATATTAGTTTTTCTTATAGGGAGGTGAAGTATGGTATAATTGAAGGTATGCCCCTTGATAGAGTGGAATAGTTTAGCTTAGGCACCGTTTGGCAAACTAAAAATTAAATTCTAAAACTTAATTTAAGTGCTGAAAGCTTATGTTGAATTTTAGTACTTTACTGAAAAATGTATGCTCAATCCAATAAGATTTTAATAGTTTCCCCACCAAATAAAGAAAAGTAGATGGATGGTATGGATCTTTTATGTTTGCCACGCGCGGTAAGAGGAATTGATACTGATCGGATGATTTTAATTCATCCGAAATAGCCCATTGATATTGTACCCTGGACGCGGATTCATCCTACCCTAATCCGTTAGGGTGAGGTGTCTTATCCACGCCTATCATAGTTTTTTGCAGATCATTTTAAGGAATAATCCTAAAAATTAAGTAGGTCCACAACTTTAGTTGACCACACCAAAGGAAGTTGCAGTGATAATGACACCCACTGTTGAAACCTTTCTAAGTGTCACCGTGGTGTTTTCTTTACCATACAACCTATTCATAAGGTCATGTAGACGTGGATGAAGTGAAAAAACAAATATCAGCTTGATCCAAAACTTCTCAACCTCCCAAGAAGTTTTTAATGGTGAACGTTAAATCCAATGTGGTCCATTTAATCCCTTTACCTGCCTCAATTTTAGGATAATAATTTAAAATGATCTGAGAAAAGCCATGAGCGGAGTGGGTAAAATAATTACATCACAGTGGGCCCCATAGAGACCTTCCCGGACGGTCATTCATTTGATAATCAGAAATTGAATTGTTACATCTCTGGATGACTTTGATTTTGATGCTATAATCAATTTACAATGGATGTCGTGTATATACAATACTTACATTAGATTGGGCCGGTATTCATGGCAACATTCTGCTTCAACCTGGACGCGGATTGCGTCCTACCGTCACCAGGACGGTAATCCGTCTGGGCAGGACTCTGTGGGGCCTACCGTGATGTAGGTATTTTATCCACGCCGTTAACCATTTTTATCAGATAATTTTAAGGAATTATCCTAAAAATGAAGCAGGTACAGGTCTTAAGTGGACCACAAAGTGAGGATTGAACGTCCACCATTCAAAACTTCTTGGGAGCTAGAGAAGTTTCAGATCAGGCTGATAGTTGTGTTTTCACTTCATCCAAGTCTACATGACCTTATTAATAGGTTAGATGGTAAAAAAAACATCACGGTAGCACTTAGAAAGGTTTCAACGGTGGTGTCATTATCACTGCAGCTTCCTTTGGTGTGGTCCACTGTAGATATGATCCTGCTTCATTTTTAGGATAATATCTTAAAATTATCTAATAAAAACAGTTAACGGCGTGGATAAGAAACTTACATGGGCTCCACACAGCCGCGTCCATTCAACCTTTGCCGCCTTGGATTGCGTAGCGTATAACACCACCTAAATCGGTTCCAGATTACCGCAGTGTCGGTTTTGATATAGCAAACCTTTTTTTTAGATCATATAGGTGGACCACACCGTATATGTGTTATATCAGCATCGTCCATCCATTTTTTTTTATCATATAAGTGGACCACACCTGATAAAAAGTAGGAATTGAACACTAGACCAAGCTGATTTTTGTATTTTTTTTTCTCACTCTAGGTTTTTGTGACCTTATGAACAGGTTGGGTGGCAAATAAACATTATGGTGGCCCCTAAAAGGTTTCAATGGTGGATGTCATTATCCCACTTCTTTCAGTGGTGTGATTCACTTGAGCTTTGGATGTTCCCATTTATTCGCCCATGCCTTAAAGTGACTTTGGAAAAATAGATGGAGGGTGTGGATATAAATAAAATAAAATTTAAAGATTTTAACACAAGATTACTTAAGCCTCAAGTAAGCTTAAGATCCCTACCCTATATAAACATACTTCATTACAAAAAAAAAAACAAAAAAACCTTCATGGAAGGAATTAGGCCTGCCAACAGGCTTACCCTGTTGGGGTTCATCTTGGTCTGGATTTTCAACTGTTTGTGGTTTAGGCGTCCAGACTGGCCTATGCTGGGGTTGGTCTTGGCCTGGATTTTCTACTATTTGTGGTCTGTCCGTCGAGCCTGGCATATTCGAAACTCAAGAGAAGTCAACTTTTTGTGGTGTGTCCGTCGAGCCTGGTCTATTCAAAATTCAAGAGAAGTAGAGAATGAAGAAAATGAAAGGTTGCCATTGCCATTTGATCTAGTGGTGGAGATACTCGCTTGGCTGCCCGTGAAATCACTTATTAAATTCAGGTGTGTATGTAACCAATGGCGTAATTTATTACTAGATCCAATGTTTATTACTATGCATGCAGAACGATCCAAAAAAATATATTTTAACAGTGATGATGTAAATCTAGAAATCACATCATGTAGCTGTAAGGGTTTGTTACTCGTCGAGAACAAGAAAGAAAATCAAAATTACGTATGCAACCCCTCGATCCACCAGGCCTTTCAACTCCCGCAGATGAAACCTCCCTTGTTCCCGTACAACGGCTTTACCTTTCTCCAAATATCATGTATACCAGAACATAAAGTGGTAGCTATCACAGAGGAAAAACGATGCCTGGTAGTAGTGGTGGGAACCCCCACTTCATCTTGGAAGGATCTTGGGTTCATTCCAAATCACTGTGGCGGAACTAGATTTTATTCAGCGATGAATGTATACAGTGTCCTACACTGGGTTTTCACTAATAATTCGACCGGTGATGTAAATGTGGTATCTTTGGATCCGTTGTCTGAGAATTTCAATGTCAAAATAGCTCCTAGAGGTCTTTCAACATTAGCAGCGGATAACCATCCAATGTGGTGGGAAGGGTGTTTTGCTGTTTGTCGCATTATAGGTAAGAAAATGGTATTGTGGATCTTGAGAGATGTTAAGAAGCAGATTTGGGAAAAGGAGATTATTTGGTTGACAAACTTGAATTTTGAGTTGGGTGGTGAAAATTTCCGTCCTTTCTACAAGTATAAGGACAATGGATGGATTACCTTCATCAAAAATTCACCAAAGGAATACTATCATTACCATATCGTCACAAACAAGACTCTCCATAAATGTAATGCGGAAGCTAACCGAATGTCTTACAAGCCTAGCCTTGTTTCTTGCAATGGAATTTCGAGGCATGATGGGCCTATGCCGGACTGGTTCCTACCACTTTTATCTGAGTTGGAGCTTTAAGTTTCAGTGGTGCGTTTGTCAAGCCCTTCAAATCAGCTTATATGAATTGAAACCTACATTAAGTGGGATTCTGTTCTCTACCTTCTTTCATCTTGCTAATGGAAACCTATATTTACTGGGATTCTGTTATCTAGTAATGTTTTATTTCCGCTTGCTAATGGTTCTTGAAACAAGAACTATTAAACTCCAACTAATACATTTGATAATTAGAAAAAGTGTTTTGCAAAATCTCTTTACTATCTCTCTACACTTTCATTATTGATTGAACTCATGTTCTTTTAATTTCATGAATTTATGTGATGCTTTTAATTTCTTGAAATTTGTGCAATTCTTCTACCTTTGGGATAACTAATTTGAATTATAATTGTCAGTGGAATAGCTGAATTTTGGTTGCTTTTATAGGGTTCATATTAAATCGTAGAATAAATGGGCCATCAGAAAAAGTCCAGCAGCCTATATTCATTCATAATCAAAATCTGGATCCTTTATTTGCCACAAGTGAAAAAACCTGCTTGTTCCAATCTAATTGAGTCACATCATTACGCAATGTTGAAAGAAATTTTCTATCTGTGGCAAGCAGAGAGTTTGGATTTATTTAACAAACACGCACGTAGTGCTAACAGGATATTTCTGTTTGCTACAAGAGGATCTGAATTTATTCAACGAGCATGCATGCTATTCTGATTTTTTTATAGTTGGGATGTTCAAGATGCACTATGAATGACCTTATCTCCAGCACGTATTATACACATATGAATCCAACACGTGGTTTGCTTCTCCCATATCACGTCCCACTTTGATGCTTTCCTCACCCTTACCTTAGGGCCCACCTTAATGTAGGTGTTTTATATCCACGCCGGCAATCCCTTTTTCCAGATCATTTTAGGGGCATGAGCCAGAATTGATGCAGATCCAAATCTCAGGTGGACCATGCCATCAGAAACAGTTGTGATTAAATGCCCCACCATTAAAAACCTACTAGGGGCCAATGTTTTCTTGCCATCCAAACCTGTTAATAAGGTGAATCCAAAACTTTTGCGACCCACAAGAAGTTTTTGATGGTCAACCATCACCATTTTCTATGAAATGGACGTCCTTGGATTTGGATCTGTTTTATTTTTAGGTTCATACATTAAACTAAAATAATCTGGCAAAACGGATGGACAACATGGATATAGAATACAACTATCGGTGCGACAATAATCTATGGCCAATTACCTAGAGGTACTGGTGCCAACCTAAGCTACCTACCGCGAGTACATGATGCATTCATGACATCTTACCTGTTCATCAAATGCATCGCCACCATATGTAACATGTTGCGCATGTTGCCCAAAAATTAGCCCAAAGGAAACTCGGTGGGCCACAAAAGAGGGGACAAATCGAGATGGCATGCCCATCATTGATTTGCATTGGGCAAAACATGTTGTGTTTACATAATCCAAGTCATCAAGACCCTTCATCTATTAATATTAGAGTAGTACAAGAGTTGAACCAAGTCGAGCTTTATAGCTCGAACTTGATTCAACTTAGTCCTTGAGCCTGTCTTGCTAGCTCGGCTCAATTTGGTCAGCAGCTCGGGCCAATTTGAGCTGGATTGGAGCATGTTCAGTATTTTCTCAAACAGGTAGAATGCATCTTCAAATTCTCAAAGAATATAAAACAGTAATAATATTTTACAAGTATTTCATCAAACACCTAGAAAGCATCATCAAAATCAAACACCCAAGCGAACCGTATCAAAATTACCATTCTTTCCTTGCGAACACTTCATTGAATCATTTCATCAAATACTCGGCGAGTAGTATTCATATTAAAATAACTGAGTCACCGAGCTTACTTGATCTGAGTCGGTTTGAGTTGACGTTCGATCTAAGTCGAGTCGAGCCCGGGCAAGCTCAAACTCAGCTCAAAATTTTTACGAGCTCCAAAAACCAGCTCGACTCTATCCGAATTCAATATCAAGCTAAGGTGAGACAGGCTTTTCCGAGTCGAATTGACCGAGTTGATCAAGCTAACTCGACTCATGTACAACTCTAATTAATATACAAAGGTTCAGACAAAAATCAAGTTGTTTCCCATCTCAAGTAGGCCTCAGTGAAAATCAAGGGTGGACTTGCCCTCCCACTTTGTTCCTTTGATTGTGCTGATTTTTAGGCAGTGGGGTTAACCTAAGGGGATGCATAGGATCTGACCTATCATTGGAGCACCCTTAATAAGTAATTAAGGGAATGTTTGTTAACATTGAATTTTTGTAGTGATGGGAGTCTTTTTTGTTGAAAATTTTCCTACTAAGTGATTATTATTATTTTTAATCCAAAATTATCCTTTAAGAGAGATTTTTTCTCCATTACATTATACACATCTCAACTTTTAACATTAGGCACTTTTTTCAGCCCCTAATGATGCATATGTTTCATCCATTTTTTAAGAACATTTTAGGGCTTGATACCAAAAATGAGAGGAATATACCACGGGAAAACAAAAGTGATTAGAAATTTACCATTAAAATTCTCCCCAGGCCCAATGTACTGTTTATTTCAATAGGTTGATTAAGTCATATAGACCCAGATGAATGGACAAAATAAAGATCAGCTTGATCGAAAACTTTTACGGCCCAAAAAAGTTTTTAATGGTCGACATTCATTCAACACTGTTTTCCTATAATGTGGTCCACTTGAGATTGGAATATACCTCATTTTAAGTCTCATACCATAAAATGATCTAGAAACAGAAAAGGACAACATGTATGAAACGCATACATTATGGTGGGGCCCACATAGCACCGACCACTAGCCATTGGCTGGTGGCAGGGAAGTAGCAAATCTGTTTCCGCGGATGCGGACAGGTTGAGTAACGCCATTCAAAGCTCCAGTGTACCTCACCGCATAAAACAGTGGGGAAGAACGACGCCCACCATTTAAAAACTTAAATAAGCAACAAAAGTTTTTGATTAAGCTGACTTTCGCTTTTTCCGTTATTCAATATCTATGTTAACTTGTGAACGGGTGGGACTTCAAATAAAAAACACCGGGAGAATTAGGAAGGTTTCAACGGTAGGCATTAATCTTTTCACAGTTTTTTCTGTGGTAGGGTCAACTACATATTTTAAATCTACCTCATTCTTTAACTCATGCCATAAAATTAAATCTTCAAATAGATGAACTGTACAGATAAAGCACGTACATCGTAGTGGGCCCACATAACTTGGTGACATCACTTCGGTACGAATCTCTCTATTCAACCCGCCAGTAGCTAATACGCGTCCCAGCGGCAGTTGCGTCTGCCACGACAGAACATTTACACGAGATCCAAACCGTTGATCAGACGCCATTCCACAAAAACCAGTTCATCCTAAATCAGCTGATATAAAAACTACCCAAAAGAAGGAATGGCCGCAAAGGTTGACCTAACATTCGCTTTCAACAAACTTGCTACGGTGCATCCCGAGGTAGTGCGCGTGGACCGTATCCCTTGGATCTAAGGTTCTATTTCAGTGATCTAAACCGTTTATGTGATGGGCCTTACGGTGGATGAGAGAATTAACCAAAGAGAAGATTTGAGAATTTCAACCATTTGATCATTCAACTCTTCTCCTTTGAATGGGTATCGTGACCGTTAACGGTTGTTGTTTGGGCGGCTGAATGGATTTCTCAATCTTGTAGATTTTTTCTGTTATTATCCATTGGCAGTGAGCCCATCATACGAATGGTTAGGATCATTGAAACATGAAACTACATCCGACGGATGTAAAAAAAGAATAAAGAAAAAAAAGTAAGCAAGTGGAGATGTATTATAACAAAGCTCTTCAACCACGAACGCGGATTGCGTCCTGCACCCGCTGGACAGATTACCGTACAGGAAGATCTGTAGAGGGGGCCAGCGTGATGAATCTGTTTATCTACGCCGTCCATCTCTTTTCTTAAATAATTTTAAAGTACAAGACAAAAAAGGTAAATCAGATCCAACGCTCAAGTGGACCACACGAAATTGGGTACTTGGGTTGGGTTGCATTGAATGCATAAAGCATTAAATGCAAGAGTCATCTTTGTTACGGTGCACTGGGGCGTTGGGTTTGCCTCATTCATCTGAGGAAAAGGATGGACGGCGTGGATGAACAGATACGGCGGGCCCCTCCATAGATCTACCTAGATGGTCCATCCTGCGGGCAGGATGCAATCTGTGTTCCTCGACGTCATCAAGTTCTGTGGGTCCCATCACGTGGAATGTCCAAACCATCTGTCCATTTGGTGAGCTAATTGAAAGAATTCAGCGAAAAAATAAGACAAATCCGAAGATCAAGTGGACCATACGGTAAAAAGTAGCATGGGATTGAATGTCTACCGTTAAAATCCTTTCGAGGGTAATAGAAGTTTTGTATCAATATCATCTAAATTTAGAAATTTGACACCTATTCTCAATCCAATAAAAATTTAATACTTTCTTTTATGTTTGCCACGTACAGTAACAGGATGATTTTAATTCATCTGGAATAACCCATTGATATTTTACCCTAACCAATTTAGTTTTAGTCATTCATTTGATAATCAGAAATTGAATTGTTAGTTCTCTGGATGACTTTGATTTTAATGCTATAATCTATTTACAATGGACGTCGTGCATATACAACACACATTAGATTGGGCCGATATTCATGCCAACATTCTGCGCTTCAACCTTTGCCGACTTGAGTTGCGTAGCGTATGACACCACCTAAAATCGTTTCCAGATTACTGCAGTGTTGGTTTTGATATAGCAAAGCTCTGATATATGTGTTCTATCAGCATCATCCATCCTTTTTTCTTTTTTCCTTCTTTATAGATCAAATAGGTGGACCACAACATATATGTGTTATATCAGCATCGTCCATCCATTTTATTTTTTTTAGATCATATAGGTGGACCATATCATAGAAAACAGTAGGAACTGAACACTAAACTCCTTGGGCCATAAAAGTTTTGGACCAAGCTGATTTTTGTGACCTTATGAACAGGTTGGATGACAAATAAACATTATAATTGCCCATAAAAAGGTTTCAATGGTGGATGTCATTATCTCACTTCTTTCAGTGGTGTGATTCACTTGAGCTTTGAATTTGTCTAATTTTTTAACACATGCATTAAAGTGACCTGGAAAAATAGATGGACGGTGTGGATATAAATTTACCACAACTTGAACATCGCAAGTTACTTTGCTACTGCAAAGGGCAAAGATAGAAATGAAATAAAATAAAATCACGCAAGATCACTTAAGCCTCACGTAAGCATAAGATCCCTATCCTATATAAACATACTTGATAAATTATTATTTTTTTATTAAAAAAGAAAAGGAAAAAAAAGAAAAGAAAAGGAAAAAGCTTCATGGAAGAAATTAGGCCTGTCAATAGGCTTACCCTGTTGGGGTTCATCTTGGTCTGGATTTTCAACTGTTTGTGGTTTGGCCGTCCAGACTGGCCTATGTAGGTCTTGGCCTGGATTTTAAGCTATTTGTGGTGTGTCTGTCAAGCTTGGGCTATTCAAAATTCAAGAGAAGTGGACTATTTGTGGTGTCGAGCCTGGCCTATTCAAAATTCAAGAAAAGTAGAGGAAAGGAGAAAACGAAAGGTTGCCATTGCCATTCGATCTAGTGGTGGAGATATTAGCTTGGTTTCCCGTGAAATCACTTATTAAATTCAGGTGTGTATGTGACCAATGGCGCAATTTATTACTAGATCCAATGTTTATTAGTCTACAAGCAAAACGATCCAAACATATATATTTTCACAGTGATGATGTAAATCGACAAATCACATCATGTATCTGCAAGGTTTTGTTACTCGTTGTGAACAAGAAAGAAAATCAAAATTACGTATGCAACCCCTCGATCCACCGGACCTTTCAACTCCCGCCGATTATACCTCCCTTGTTCCCAAACAACGGCTTTACCTTACTCCAAATATCACGTGTACCACAACATAAAGTGGTAGCTACCACACAGGAAAATCGATGCCTGGTAGTAGTGGTGGGAACCCCCACTTCATCTTGGAAGGATCTTGGGTTCATTCCAAATCACTGTGGCGGAACTAGATTTTATTCAGCAATGAATGTATACAGTGTCCTACACTGGGTTTTCACTAATAATTCAACCGGTGATGTCAATGTGGTATCTTTGGATCCATTGTCTGAGAATTTCAACGTCAAAATAGCTCCTAGAGGTCTTTCAAGATTCGCAGTGGAAAACTATCCCGTCTGTTGGGAAGGGTGTTTTGCCGTTTGTCGCATTATAGGTAAGAAAATGGTATTATGGATCTTGAGAGACGTTAAGAAGCAGATTTGGGAAAAGGAGATTATTTGGTTGACAAACTTGAATGTTGAGTTGGGCGGTGAAAATTTTCATCCTTTCCATAAGTATAAGGACAATGGATGGATTACCTTCCTCAAAAATTCACCAAAGCAATACTATTATTACCATATTGTCACAAACAGGACTCTCCCTATGAGTAATGCGGACTCTAGCCAGATTTCTAACCTGCCTAGCCTTATTTCTTGCAATGAAATTTTGGGGCATGCTGGGCCTATGCCGGATTGCTTCCTATCAATTTTATCCAAGTTCAGCGGGGTTTCTCAAGCCTTTCGATTCATATGACCTACATTAAGTAGGATTCTCTTCGCTACTTTCTTTCATCTTGCTAATGAAAGCTACATTAAGTGGGATTCTGTTATCTACCTCCTTTTTGATTGCTAATGTTAACTATTAAAATCCAACTAATACATTTGATACTTGGAAAAGTGTTTTGCAAAACCTCATTGCTGGCTCTCTACAATTTCATTACTGATTGAACTGTTCTTTCATTTTTATGAATTTATGTGATGATTTTAATTTCTTGGAATTTGTGAAATTCTTTCTACGTTTGGGATAATTAAATATTTGAATTATAATTGTTAGTGAGATAACTTAATTTTGGTTGCCTTTATAGAGTTCATATTATAGGACGCGCTATCTAAAAAAAAAAAGTCTAGTAGCCTATTTTCAACAAACACGTGTGCTTTTTTGATTTTTGATAGCTGGGATGTTCAAGATGTACTAGGAATGGCGGTATGAGATTTGGATCTGACTCATTTTTGGGTTCATGCAATAAAATAGTACGAAAATATAGATGGACGGCATGGATAGGACACATACATCATCATGGGCCCACAAAGCACTGTCAGTAGCCACCTAGCTACTTACGCAGTCAGTACGCAATATGCTACCCAATCTGCCCCCAGGTGATGTTTGTCTACGCTACGCAATCCGAGTCAGGCGGGAGCGGACTCGGTAGCTTTGGTGGCTCCCCGGATCCACCGGGGGGGGGGTGGATCCTCGACTGTGGGGCCCATCTTAATGTATATGCCTTACATCAACAACGTTCATCCTTTTTGACAGTTCATTCTACAGTATAATTCCAAAAATGAAGTAGATCCAAATCTTAGATGGACCACACCACTGAGAACAATGGAGTTGGTGATTAAAAACTTCATGTGGGCCACAAAATTTTTAGATCAAGCTGAAATCTGTGTAGTCCCTTCATCCATGTCTTTTTGACCTTATCAACTGGTTGGATGACAAATAAACATTCCAGCTGCCTTCAAGAAGTTTTTATTGATGGATATTCAATCACTTGAGATTTGGATCTGCTTTCAGTTTTGGAATCATGCATAGAATAAGCTATCAAAGAAGGATGGACGTCGTCTATGTAAGGAAAATACATCACTGTGGGCTCCATAGTCGGGATCCAAAGCCTTGCCGAAGCTAGGTGGGGCCCTCCGTGATGTTTGCGAAAAATCAATCCATTCCATCCATCTGTTTTTTCAGATCATTTATGACATAAGACAAAAAAAAAAATTTGAAGTGGATCTAAAACTGAAGTAGGCCACACAAGGAGAATAAGTGGGGATTGAACAACCACCATTGAAACATTCATATGGTCACTAAAGTTTTGCATTAGGCTAAGTTTTTCATGCTTTCAGTTCATCCCGGTGGGAGTGATCTTATAAATGGTTTGGATGACATATAAACATCAATATAAACCCTAAGAAAGCTTCAACGGCATGTATTTCTTTTACTACCTTTTCATTTAATTTTTGGTCTTGCTTTCTAAAATGACCCGGCAAGGTGGACGGGCAGCTAATCTGCCATCCAATGAGCACTACAAGAAAACTGGCCTTTACCGGCGGTCACAACTGCCAGCAAATTCTTTACCCGCGGTTAGCTAACAGCCGGTGAAGCCTCGGTCGGTAAAGGGTTTACCGGCGGTCTGGACTTTACTGACGATTGTGCTGGACGCCGCTAAGTAGCCAGTTTTTGCTACACTAGCAGAAAATTGGATTAAAGCTACGAATAAAATCCGTAGCTAAAGCTGACCAGCCCCACAGTGCAACCTAGCCATTGAGCAGATCAAAAAAAAAAGAGGTGAAGTTGAAGACAAAAATCTGGCAGAAATGTACAGGAAACACAGATTGCAAAACAAAAATAATGGATTCACTTACCAATGGAGTAAAGCCATTAAATGGATTTTTTTTTCCTAGCATTTGAATCTGCTAATAGATTCCTAGCATTTCGAATATATGATGGAGAGAGTTTCTTGGCCTGTGCATATGATCCGATGCTCTTCTTTGCTTGCTGTTGTAAAGATTTGAAAGCATAATTCCATCTACAAATACCTTGATCTTTCAGTGCTTCAACCGCTCCAACGCTAACAGCGACGATCCATGCTCTGCTAGTCGAACTCATCTCTGTCCTGTGTTGCTGCTTCTTGGGTTTGAAAAGAAGTGA
This sequence comes from Magnolia kwangsiensis, assembly GCA_037074715.1. Taxonomy (NCBI): domain Eukaryota; kingdom Viridiplantae; phylum Streptophyta; class Magnoliopsida; order Magnoliales; family Magnoliaceae; genus Magnolia; species Magnolia kwangsiensis. The sequence continues at coordinate 26,218,790 of CM073571.1, read as the reverse complement.
ATTTTGGCAGTGAAAGATTATATAAACAGACAAGGAAAGATGGGAGGCTACAAAAACCGGAGGCAGTTTTTTGGCAGCAAGGTCTGCCTAAAATTTGAATTTGGTTCAGTTTTACAACTATGGGCTGAAATAAGTTGTAAAAACACATAAACAGCGTGGAATATAATGCATACATCAGCTGAGTTGGAAATCATAATAATGAAGGATAAATTTCAAAATAATCATAATAATAACAAAATTAAATGTTTGAGTGAGGAAAATGGAAGGTTAAAAGTTGAAGCCAATGTTAAACTTTTGCTGCTTGGACTTGGAAATCGACAGAGACCATTTAATATTTCCAGGATACAGCAGCTGAGTTGTAAAAATATACTGAGAATGCATGGAATACAAGGTTCTTGTACTCGTAAGAACCAAAATAATAATAACACACAAAAAAAAAAAAAAAAAAAGATGCCATGAAAATGAACCTGATCAAAGAAACTTTTCTTTTCTTCATCATCAACACCTTGTGCAGGCCAAATATACAAAAAGATGACTTTGTCCCTCCGCCAACAACATTTTTGCAAGCTCAATCTGGCAATCAACAATCAAGATAATGAAGGCAATGAGAATGATATCAAAGTAGAACTTTTGAGAATGGTGCCCGAATCTTGATGATGTTTTAATGGAAAGCCAACATTGAGGGTTAATCTAATTAGCAAATCTCTGTCATTTGAGAGGATTTCTGCATATTGTTGATGTTCTCAATGAAGTGGTGTTTGGTTCTGTTGTGACATGGTGTTTGGTTTAAAACTGCCTGCCTTTATCTCTACATATAAGACTGTTGATTTAGAGAGACTATGGGACCCATTGAACCTCCATTAGTTTAAAGGTTTTTGTCTTTCCCTATGTTGTTGAAGATCTACTAGGTTCAGCATATATTTCATAGGCCAAAGGAAGAAAGGAAAGGAAATGGATTACTGCCATCCGAAATAACACTACCATGAACATCAACATTAAGAGTCTAAAGAATATATAAATAATGTCGAGTTGCCTGAGTTGAGTCGAATTTTTTGTTCAGTGTTGCTGAATTTTTACTATTTTTCTCAAGTTTTAACCAAGGTGTGATTGGATCTAGTTTTTCCAAGTCTTGGTAAATCTGGTCTAGTAGAGTTGACACAGCCAAATTATGGTTTTGGCCATTTGAGCCCATTTCTTGTTATATAGAGATGTCTAGAAGCAGTAGAGAATCATAAGAGTGAGTGGAATTCTCATGGCATGCTTGGAAATCCCATGGAATTGTTCAAAGCTAAAATTGAATGTAACTTGATTTATAAAAATAATAAATAAATAAATAAATAAAAGGAAGCACATATGATCCGCTAGAAAACAAAAGGCCATAGTATTACTGTATCAAATATGTAAGGCATTGTATCGCCATTCTTCTAAGAAGATACAAGAGCCTGCATTCAAATTCCAAAAACAATCAACAACTGAAACTGACTATTTTATTAAGACATGATACTTGCTAAATAACCGTATTTTGATTTCTAGTTGCTTTAAATGGAAGCACGAAAATAAGTAACACTGCATAGCACTGATTTTTTTTTTTTTTTAAAGATTGTGACTGCATGAAAAGAAAATCTCCTTATTCAACTAACACATGATACTCGCAAATGATTACATACATCTCTGTATGTGGTTGTATTTCTGGCCTGTTCACCATGGTGGCAGGAATCAATGGCAACAACTATATATCCTCATGAAGCATGTTCCTGAGGAAATGAAATTGGCAGTTGAGAAGCCATGCCGTTGTGAATTCTGTATAATGACAAATGAAGGTCCCCATTATGGATGGATCATATAGCTTCAAATCACACTGACCAGACGATCTGAGTAACCAGGATCAGATTCTGAGTAATCAAGATCCACTTGATTGGAATTGGTAGGATTCACAATAAGGACATCCCTTGTGTCCATCCCTAGGCCCACCAAAACTTTTCCCTTTCTAATTCTATTGGTCAATCATCATGCAATACTTTTAGAGGACCCAGAGGGCCAAAGATACGCACAATATTCTCCAAAGGGCAGGAGTTCACTTGGCATCCTCATGCAACTGTTTCACAAGCATCTTTGCATCATCTCTCATGGCCAAAAATAAAAAATAAAAAATAAAAAATCATGCAGTGTCACCCTGAAATCACTAGAAAAGAAGCACTAGAACTACCAGCACAACTAATGCAACAAGTAGGAATATTCATTCCACAGCTTTATCATTCCATATTTCGTAAATTGTAAGATATTAGGTACCAAAAAAAAAAAAAAAAAACCAACATCAGGAATTTTCTAGGCAGGTGACTATTGTGATAATTAAATCATAATTGGGCTCCAGCCTGATGCGGCGAGTCAGAAGCGAACATGACAAACCCAGTGATCTCAATCTGGCCTTGATAGACCATCTTAAAGTCACCATTGAAAACTTGGCTGGATCATCATCCTCCGCCACAAGTAACTAGTGAGAATTTCGATATAAAGATAACTTGAAGTGGGCCACCATTCATTCATCAATCTCACCGTTTGTTCCAATATACCTGAAAAGTATTGAGAAAAGAGACGAGCCCTTGAGAGGAGATTAAGCAAGATCTCAATGTTGAATTAGCTCTTTTATTTCTTTCTACATCTGCACAACAATAGGTCAAGTCATCTATGTTTAGGCCATAGAAACTTTGGCTCTCTAAATGCCAAACAATTTTGAATCCAAAAATCAAAAATTGGATTTGGGTTTTGAATTTCTGCAATGAGGCCCTAGGAATTTAAAAACCCAAAATGAAAGTTATCGTTTTCTAGCATTGGAGAGCCAAATTCAAAGAAACAAAACAACCAAATGCCATTTCAAAGTCATCTTCCAGAAAGAAAGGAAAAAAGGAAAAGAAGAAAAATCCACTTGAGTTCTTAGGAATCCGTACCATAAAGCTTGAGTTGTGTTTCTAGATCACGGATCTCACCCGAAAAACCTCCACTACTGCCATTGGGCTGTTTATCAATCAACCGCCTCCTTTTCTTGGTTGTCATTTCTTCAAGAATTCAACTCAACAAACATAAAAATACTATCAAACAAATCCCAAACCAATTTCCAAAGAAACCCAACTTCAATTCAATGAAATCGTCAATGAAAACAGAGAATTCTGCATGAAAAAATAAAATAAAAAATAAAAAATAAACACTAAAAAAAAACCTTTTTCTATGGCACTCTTGCTTTGCACCAAGGCCTCATCTCTTTCGGTAAGCTTCCACGTCAAATTAATGTGTATGATAACCATCAATCATTTTTCAGCAATGATCCACGTCAAATGTCTACTTTTCACACACAACACAATTAGATAATGATATTCAAACAATCACTGTAAGAGTATCTTCAATTACAGCTACAAGAACATTTGTGTCTAGGTCCCATAAAGTGAGAACATCTTCTGCAGCACGTGTCAGTGAACATTGTTATGAAAGAGAGATTGATGCATAGATATGCTAAATTATATAATGTATATATGGAAATGCTTGTAAAAGGACCTAGGACCACCTTGACCATCATCCTCATCAACAAGAGTAATCAGAAAAATTATTACTGATTAGTATACTAGACTTAAAAACAATAATAGAAACAATGGAAGAACGGATACTTACATCATACTGATGAAGGTCCATTTGAGTTCCTAATCATGATGATGTCTAGCTGATGGAGCAGATACAAAATGCAAGCCACATAACAGTAAAAAACAAAAATGGAGAATGAACACCCAGCATTGAAACATTCATGAGGACATAAAAATTTTGAACCAGGCTAGTATTTGTGTTTTCAGTTTAGAAAAGAGGCCATCTCCCTCTTCTCATAATAGCTTGCACTTCTCTGTCCATTTCCCTTCTCCTCAGGTTATCTTTTGTGGGCCAAAAACTTCAGTTTGATATTGAACACAAGATGGGGTCAGATAGAATGTTCTGAATTTCTGGATCCTACATTGCCTTTTACCACAGTTTGATATTGCACACAAGATGGGGTCATTCTAAAATCATCCTATAGAATCTGGCTGCAAAAGGCTCTTATCAAAGATGGAATTGTATATTGGACCCACAAGAAGGAAGAAAAATGTGGGATCGTATAAGTACCAATGGCTTTGAGGATTTTTAGTCACTTACTAGTAAGAAAAATATAATGATGCACCACATTCACATTGAGATAAAAAAATCAATGTAGTACAAAAATAATTTGTTCAGTATGGGATGAAGTATTACATAATTCTTGGTTTATGGCTTAGTGATTTGTAGTATCAAAGATTAACCCATCAACAGAGTAGATCACGCTCCCAACTTAAACTAATTTTAAGGGTTTTATAGTATAAAAAGGGTACAAATTTAAATGATTGGCAAGATGTGAGCCTTTGAACATAATGAAATTGCTGTGAATTGTGAAAATGTTTTCTTGGAAAATGGTTCTCCTACCTTTCAACAAAGAGGATCTGAAAAAAATGGGTATAATTTGAGGAAACAAATAGAAAACTACTGGAGTTCTATGGCAAAGATGTTCCTGACAGTGTAAGAGGGAGTAGAAAAATATATACAGCTTCCTTATTTTGTCTCCAGAAAAGAATAATGTGAAGGAAAAAATATGGGTTGGATTGCTTCTCTTGGTTTTGTATCTCGAGTCTTTCACTTGTCTCAACTTAACTTACCATTGCATAAGCTTAGCTTTGCAGGTTGTGTTCATAAAAAGAAAAAGAAATAAAAGGAACCAAAGCCAAACATGATTAGATGGAGTAAACTGAAATGAACATAACAAGGAACTAGATTCAGTAAGCACTGAATTTTCAGCAGATGGCTAGAAGATGGATAAAACAATGAGCCAGGGCCACATAATGCAGCTCATTACAATGTACATAGGACATACTGAATCTATCCAACTGAAGTTTGAAAGGGCAATCACCATATCATCAGTGCAAGACCAATGAGAAAACAATAGAGATTGGACATTGGAATAAAAATATGTCCATCCTCTTTTAGAACAACTAAAGAACCAAGATGGCATGGCAGTTGGAACAGTTAATTTAGCCTAATGCTGATTGTCTACAACCAGTCATAGGTAGTCAGCCTTTAACAGTGTCAAATGCAGTCAGCCTAATGCTGCAAAAAAATTTGGTCAGCTCCCAGCTGAGCATGACAGAGAAAATACTCATCAATGTATTAACAGTAAGGTTCTAAAAGGCGATTATACGAGTGAAGCACTCAGCTGCTGCAAGGGAATGGAAGCTTTTGAGTTGAAGCTTTTGAGTTCTTCCAGGTTATTCCATAGATACATATGCTCCAAATATCAATCTTATGGTAAAAGATGATTACAAACTTGTAAAAAAAAGTTCCACATGAATTTAAATCCGAAAGAATGAAAGAAAGACGACTTTTAGTTATCATGAAACACAATGGAACCACATGTTCCTACTTCCAGCATTCTGAAAACTTCCACATGATTTCATTAAGAAAATTTTAGATTTAACCAAGACTTGAAAAAAGGAAGGAAAAAAATAAAAAATAAAATCAATTTAGTCACTATTCAGTCAAGACTTGTTTAAGATTCAGTCCACTTGACTAGTCAAAACTAATAAAACTTGAAAAAAGAAAACTCGATGAAACTTGACAAAACTTGAATCTGCTCGCAATGTCTCAACTCTCAAAAACAAAAAAACCTAAATAGGAAATAGAGATTAAAACATTACAAAGAACAACAACCTCACTTAGAACCATAGATTTTCTATCAAGTGTTTCATGTTTTATTTCTTCATTATCCAAACATCTCTTCCACTCCATGAAAAATTCTACTATCACCCAAATAAAGAACACTGAGTGAACTGCTATACTGACAACTAGTAGTATCAAATCCATGAAAGCTTATGAGCATGCAAGAACCCAGTTTAAAGCAAGAGACGACTGCACCAATATAATCAAGAGGGCAATCAATACAGTACAAACGTTCCATAATTTCAGGAAAAGTAGGATGATCATAGAGTACAATATCAATTCAAGTTCTTCAGATATGAAAGATGCACATGGCATTTTGAAGAAATTCCAGAAGGATTAATGATTAAAAAAAAAAAAAAAAAAAAACATTATACATCTATACCCACAACCATGCGCTCAAAACTATGATTTGCTAGATTTCAAAAAGGCAAAAGACATTACATAATTTCTTAATGAAATGTACACTTGGAACAGTATCTCACCTGGTAATGCAAGTCCCTGAAGAAAGGGAACAAATACTCAAAAAAAAAGAAGAAAAAACTGCAAAATATGAGAATAATATTGTCAGAATACAGTATTGGACTCTGAATTTATTTACATCAACAGTGATGAAAACAAGTTCAGCTGTTACTTCTGGCCAACGAATTTCTAAATTCAAACACAAACAAAACCATTTTCTGATGATCTTTTGGAGTGTATATGAATCATGAAAAAGAGAGTAATGGAAGCCTATGGTTTAAAAAGGCGTGAGGCAAAGGCAAGCCATAAGCCTCGTGATAACCTTTTCTTTCTAATTTGATTTGGAAATTGAAGAAAAATAGCAATAAGAAATTAAAGAAGAACGGAATTAAAGTTTAAAATAATTTGCATAACCATCAACCTCATGTGAGAAAGCACACAAAACATATATATGGGTACAAGCAACTGCACTTTTACCCAACATTTTTTAGTTTTTTTAATGGCAATATAATGGCAACATAACTTTTATTGAAGAAAAGAACAAAGCTGAAATGACTCTACATGCCAGATAAAGGTGGATGATGAGAGATCATCCAAAGAGGACTGAATCAGGCCCCACAAAGGAACAAACCTTTTCACATCCATACAGCTACTAAGCTCAAATTTTCAGTTTTTTTATTGATTGAATTTCTCCTTAAGCTTGATAGAAGTATGTTTTTACCCCTTAATATCTATTAATTTGAGCTGATTGAACTGATTTTTTTAAGTTCTGAAGGCTTCCATGAATTGGTGTGAGTGTGTAAAAAAAATGTAGGAGGGCTTTTGGAGGCCCTTACTGCTACAATGCGTTGTGGGAGGGTTTTAAAGTCAATGCATCAATGCTTAACTAAAGTTAATCACTGTATGCTGTTGTTGCAGTCATGAAGTAGCATCCATCGGGAGACCATTCGCTTGTAACAGAACATTCTTCCTTTGTTGTTCCAAGCAACTTTTTCTCAGAATAGTCCCAAAAAGCCTGAAAAAATAGAATAATATACAATAACAAAGGAAAAGAAAAACATTGACAGATAAATATTCTGAACTGAGAAAAGAATATCCACAGTTCAGCAAGTGACACATTGCAAATAAAATCCTATAACATATAAGAGGGAAGACAGGCAGCTTTTGAGCAAAGATCAACTAATGATTTAGCACCTTCAACCAAAGGAAAATAGTACAAGGTTCACACATGGTGTTGTGGATGCACCCGCTGCTTGTTTCCATATCCCTCTTATGAAGGCACTTTGGGTGACTAAAATGCCCTCTAGAAAGGTGATGTGGAGCCAGCAATGGGCATGTAAAATAAGGCAAAAGTATTGCCAGAAAACCTCTTGGCCAAAATAGAATGATACTGATTTTATAATGTGTCCAAGATCTGCGCAGCAATTAGGCAACATCCATTTCAGGTATTAGGTAACAACAGAGAAATTTCAATAAAATGACTCAAAGCCACACCAGGAAAACTAGAATTATTTCAATTGGGCTCTTACCTCCCAGGCCTGTTAATGAAGAACTAGTAGATTCAAATTTGCTGCAGTGTATTCAGAAAAAGAAGGGAGAACTTTTTTTTTTCTGAAATCCTGCTGAGGACCTCAAAACCTTATAATCTCTGCCTGAAAACTTGAAATCAACAGAATAATCAAATCTCTGTGAAAAGAAAGGAAGAAAGAGAAAAGGAAAAAGAAAAAAAAAAAAAAAAAGAACAACACAAAATCACAAGAAAAATGGAGCCACAGGTTGTAACAAATCATAGAGAAATGGATACACGATTCAGATTGCAGATATTTAGATTGTACCAGAAAAATATCACAGGGAAGTAAAAAAGAAAAGAAAAACACAAAAACATAGGGATGAAAAAGGCAATTGAGTTTCAAAATCACACAAAATCCTGCAGCTGTCGTTCAGACTGCCACAAGGTACTGTGAAACCAATTGGATGAAATGAACCTTAGCAGCTCAGAGATGAAAATCTGGAATACGATGATCTGCTTAAATGGGGATCTAAAATGAAAATAGCCCAAACCATATGAACGTGTTTCGATCACTAAGAATAAGCTATTCATATGAATGGTTTGGAACATCAAATGAGGCTCAATCACACGAATGGTTGGGGTCAATGAAAATCAGCCCAAATATATGTGAATGAATGAAAATCACCCTATATATATATATATATATATATATATAGTTCGGATTGATTAAAATCAGCCTAAATCTATCATCAGCATAGTGGATCACTACATAGGGGGTCAGTAACAAAAGAGGATCAACCTTCAAATATCACTGTGCTTGGATTGATGAAAATGACCCATACCATATGAGGAAGGGCTTATATCACTAAACATAGCCCCAATCAGATGAATGGCTTGAAACATCAAAATAGGGAACCGATCATATGAACGATTTGAAAAAAATGGAAATGAACCCAATCATATCAATAGGATAGATCACTACATGCAATGTATAGATCATTACATACGAGACCAGTCAGAAGAAAATATTTAGATCAAAGCAAAGAGTCCTAATATGGTTCAATGAAAATCAGCCAAAATATATGTGAATGAATGGTTTATATCAATGAAAATCAGCCAAAATATATATGATTTTCTCGGGACAATGAAAATCAGCCTAAATATGCCATCTCGGGTCCTTGTAATTCTGCATCCAGCTCACAGTTGGTATTAGAGCCACTATGCATTAGGTATGGAGGATCAAATCAGAAAATTAGGGATTTTGGATTTCAATCCTCAAATCAGAAAATTAGGGATTTCGGATTTCGATCCCCAAATCAGAAATTTAGGGATTTCGGATTATGATCTCCAAATCAGAAATTTAGGGATTTCGGTTTATGATCCCCAAATCAGAAATTAAGGGATTTAGGATTTTGATCCCCAAATCAGAAAATTAGGGATTTTGGATTTCGATCCCGAAATTAGAAAACTAGGGATTTCAGATTTCGATTCCAAAATCAACAATTGGGGATTTTGATTCCCAAATACAGTAATTGAGGATTTCAGAATTCCCATATCAGGAATTGGAAATCTCAAAAACCAATTAGGGATTTCAGAATCAACTCGTCACAATCAAAATTTTGATCAAGGACTTCCGATTCGATTGTTCCTTAAAAAAAAAATCTAAAAAAAATGCTCAAATTGATATGAATAGATAAGGGGAGAGAGAGAGAGAGAGAGAGAGAGAGAGAGAGAGAGAGAGAGATACCTGATATTGCAGAATGCTCCTTGATGTGCTAAACCAAAGAAAAGAAGAAAATAAAAGAGGGAGAGAGACGGAGAGAGTGAGGGAGCGGTAGATCGAGTGGAGACGGAGAGGTGAGGTAGAGAGAGGTAGAGAGAGAGAGAGAGAGAGAGAGAGAGAGAGAGAGAGAGACAGAGAGAGAGAGGAAGATACCTGATATTGCAGAATGCTCCTTGATGTGCTAAACCAAAGAAAAGAAGAAAATAAAAGAGGGAGAGAGACGGAGAGAGTGAGGGAGCGGTAGATCGAGTGGAGATGGAGAGGCAGAGGTAGAGAGGTAGAGAGAGAGAGAGAGGAGGGTGAGGGAGATCGAGAGGAACGAGAGAGGCGCAGAGAGAGAGAGAGAGAGTCGGCACGAGTGGGGAGAGGGAAAGGGTGAAATGAGATAAAAATCGAGTGGCTGATTTTTTTTAGGTTTTAAACGCACCCTTTGCCAGCAGCCGGTTATACCAGCTGCCAGCAAAGGGATCCCCCAAGGGTTAGCAATTCGTTAGTTTCTTGTAGTGGAGCCTCACTCAAGATAGGTTTCAGCCCTTATTGTGGGGCCCACCTTGATGCATGTATTCTATATATCCACCTTGTCCATCTGTTTCTTGGGATTATTTACTATACTATAGGAAATAGTAAATTAAGTTTATATTTGTCTTTTTCCATTGTCAAGGTTTACATGACCTTACCAATAGGTTGGATAGCAAATAAACATTACAGTGGGCCCATTGTTTCGTGTGCTGTGCTTGAGATTTGGATATGCTTTATTGTTGAGCTCAACCTGAGCATAGAGCACACATCAAGTTGGGCCTTGCGGTGCATCAATTTAGCTGGATCCAGACTGGCAATTAATCCAAATTCGTTAAAGACTACTTTGATATACAGTTTGTCATAATGTTTAAAATAACAGTGACTCATCCATCATGCACATCGCGCGACATGGATAGACTGAGTAAATGATACCTCACTTCAACACAAAGGTCTTGGTATCAATTCCCTAGAAGGGGTGGCTAACAGTGATGTGTGAACTGACAGTGGGGTGTACTTACCAAGAAGCTAACAAGAAAATAAATAAATTGCCCCACATGGATATATGATATACAAACTATGGGTCCAATTATATATGGATCATTGCCTCAACATAATACAAATGTCAACTAGATTATTGAACTAATACATATGGAGATTAAAATCATTCAATCATTATCAATTCATATAATTACTACATGCGGAACTATAAAAGATCGGCTGCTTATGATCTGTTTGACTTTATTTAGTGGGAAAAGTATTAAAATTTTATTAGACTATTACAATAACAAGTTTCATTTTATACTCTACAAAAAAAAAATGTTAAAAAAATATGATAAATTATCAATTTTTGAATATTCATGATTTGTGTTTATTAAATAAGTTTTTGTGAAAAAAAAAAAAGAAATGCTTATTTTCATATACCAAGACCTTATCCTCATGAAAGAAAAAGTAATTCCATGAAGGCTATAATTGAAACATGGATTCCATGTTTAGGGTTCAATGATTATTGTGTAATACTCCATTTTCTCATAAACATCACAGTGGCTGCAGACTGTACGGTGGGCACGGTTGATCTTGATTGTTCATGTCCACACGCATTTCAGGTTGGTTGGGTCCATTCATGGATTGCCTGTGTGTCTGAAGAACCACTGTTTTAGGCAATCATAACCATCTCTGATCCGTGGCTCAGAAAAAGGATGGCTACAGAAAATAAGGCACAATGTTGGATGGATTAGATCATCTGATTAGTGTTTTTCAATATAGCCCACGAAATATATATGCCCTGAACTTAATGGACAGTTTGGATCTATCAATTAAAGTGTCCAATTAAACAGATGCAACTAGGAGAGCATTATTACTTACAGTGGGTTTCTCCAGTAAATATGTTTGGTTAGGTTACAAACCTAGTTAATTGCTTATTAAGCGCGCTCCAATGGTACCTGTACTATGGATCCCCTCAGGTTAACCCCACTGCCTGAAAATCAGCGCAATTCAAAACTCTGGTGGACCACATAACAAGGAACAAGGTGGGAGGGTAAGCTCACCCTTGATTTTCACTAGGGCCCACTTGAGATGGGGAACAACCTGATTTTTTTCTGACCCTTCATATATTATAGATGAAAGGTCTTGATGACTTGGATTCTGTAAACACAGCATGGTGGGCCCCACGCAAATCAATGATGGACATGTCATCTCAATTTATCCCCTCTTTCTATGGCACAGTAAGCCTGTGAAGTATGAAATCTTTCACATGATTCTTCACTCAATCTGGTTGAATAGGTTGTATCAGATAAGAATCTGAAGAAGGAAACTATGTGGTGCTGCTGAGCCTCAGCAAAGATATAGTCCACCAAGGAACGGGATTCCTTACATGTGGGACCCATGGCTCGGTGATCTAGACTGTTGATCTGATGGGCCACATGATGGATGTGGGCCGGGTTGCCTCAAAAGTCACCTAGCTCCATAGATTATTACTCCTTGATCATCAGCCTATTTTCCATTGGAAGTGGACCATTATTGTAGGTCTATGCAGGATGCTTGGGGACCTTCTAGTTTGGGAGATTTTTCGTGGTGTCCCTATCCAACTGATGGTGTGCATATCAGATCAACAGCTGGGATCAGTAAAGCACGGGCATCATGTGTATAGAATCAGATTCAATGAAGATGGGAGACAGGCATGTCCAAAGAGAAGAGCATCATACATGTGGATTTCCTTAGCTTTGGATTATCAAACTTAAACACTCATTTTTTTTTCTTTTTTTTTTTCAAAAAAAAAAACCGGCCCAAAGCTATGGACCGACCGCATTCATATATAACCAAGGGATATACAATCTGAGCTAATTCGGGCAGGGCAACAATACAAAAAGGAGCAGCCCGCCTATCATAAGCTATACACTAGAACAACCAAAAGAGCAAGCACACTAAAAACATCTAAGGAGGTCTAGTCTGGGAGGCCTTGAGGGCCACTCGGACATACCCAAGGCCCGCTTTGTCAAGGGTAATGCAGCCCCGAAGCTGACCCGGAAGATCCCGAAGATGGAGGAAGAGGGAGTGCGTTTGGTTCTCACTAGCCATGCGGGCCAGGCCGTCCGCTGGGCCGTTGGTCTCACGACAAATATGGGTGAGCTTCACATTGCCTCACCGCATGAGAGCTCTAGTCCTAATCACCCAGGAAAGGAACTGCCATGCACAATCAGGTTTCCCCGAAAGCATGTTGACAGTAATAGCAGAGTCAGATTCAACCTGAATATTGGAAATCCCCTATCCAGAGTCATCATCAGACCGTCATGCACCGCTCTCAGTTCTGCTGAATTGTTGGTCCCAACACCGTAGGGTGACCCGAAAGCGAGAACGAAGGATCCTTTTTCATTTCGGACAATACCCCCCCCCCCCCCCCCCCCGAAAGACCCGGATTACCTCTAGCAGATCCATCAACATTAAGTTTAACCCAGGTTGCGGGAGGCATGCTCCATCTGACTACCAACCAAATCTCCCACATGATGCAAGCAGCCGTGAAGCGTAAAGAGGAGGGAGACTCATTCACAGCTGGAATAGCAGACCACCATTGGTTAAGCCAGATAAGAAAGGATCGGTTTGGAAGCACGTCAATCCCAAAATAGGTGCTAAAGTGGGCCCAACCGCCTTTGCCAGGTTGCTGTACAAAAAAAGGTGGTCGAGCGATTCTGGGTGGGGCGACTCTTGATAGCAGTTGCACCTGGAAACCAAAGGAACGCCTTTCTCCTGGATCCGAACGTCAACTGGGACCATGCGAAGGAGTAATTTCCATAGAAACAACGCAATCTTGGGGGGCCATTTTCTGTAATTGAAAGGGCTGAGCCAGGCCGCATCAGAGGATCTCTGTCTGCAAAGATCCCATGCTGATTTGATGGAGAAGTTGCCTGATGGGTCGAGAGGCCAGAAGCAATGGTCCTTGTCCTCCGAAGTGGTGAACCCACCCTGGAAGATGGCGTCAACATCTTCCTGCACCAGATAGAAGAAAACCGCTGACGGAGGCAGCGGTCCCTTCGGGCCTAAGAAATCATGAATTTTCAGATTTAGCAGGTCGGGAGGAACCGGTGTAGTTGCTTTCCAAATAAGGGGCCCAAGACTTGACCAATTGTCCCTCCAAACATTTCGAGTACCCTTACCGATATGCCAGCGAACATTGTTAACGACGAGGGGGACGAGCGCTCTAATTTTGGCCCATAAAGGAGAAGAGAAAGAGGAGGGAGGGGCATTGAACTCACTGGACAGGTCCAGCTGATATTTAGCTCTCATCAGCGGAATCCATGGCCCAATAGGAGCGCCATACTTCACGTCCCAGGCCAACTTGAGTCTGGAAGCTTGCAAAACCTCCTTGAGTCTCCTAATTCCCAGGCCACCCTCCAAGATGGGCCTAGAAATCCTCTTCCAGGATATCCAATGAAGCTTGTGCTTCACCTCCGAACAGCCCCAAAAGAATCTAGCGAAAAGCGTTTACAACTTGGAGATGATCTGCGCCAGGACAACTGTAGCTACCATAACGTGGAGAGGGATACTACTCAAGACGTGTCTGATTAGCGTGGCTCGGCCAGCCTGAGATAGATGTCTTGCTTTCCACCCATTGATCCTGGATTCAACTTTGTCAATTAAGAATTGGAAGTCAGTCACCTTAGGTCTACCTCTGATTAGAGGGACACCAAGGTATTTCACACCTTACCCCGATCTAGTAATGCCCAGAAGGAGCTCAATGGATCTAACACGACCCACCGGAAGCTTGTTAGAACAGATGAGGCAACTTTTGCTGAGGTTGATCTTTTGGCCCAAAGCCCGTTCAAATAGATCCAAGAAGGACTTAACCGCAAGCAAGGAGGATTTACTACCATTAAGGAACAAGAGGGTGTCGTCAGCGAAGAGGAGGTGGGAGGCCAACGGACATCCTCTTCGTAGCTGGAACGGCTTGCACCACCCTCTCTCCATTATAATCCTGTAGCTGCGGGAGAACGCCTCGGCCGCCAGGATGAATAAGCTAGGAGAGAGAGGGTCACCCTGACGCAACCCCCTAGAGGATTTGAAAAAGCCAGCCGTTTCGCCATTTATCAGCACAGAGAACCAGCTACTGCTCCAACAATTTTCCAGAAGGCTGACCCATTTCTCCCCGAAGCCGAATTTTTGGAGCACCTGCTTCAAGAAATCCCAGCTGACTCTGTCATACGCCTTCTCCATGTCCAACTTTAGCAGGATGTTGCCCCCTCTAACCTTACGGTTAAGATCTCTGCAAACTTCTTAGGCATAAGCAATATTCCCCGTAATAGTCCTCCTACGCACAAAAGCTCCCTGTTCCGCAGAGATGATCTTGGGGAGGAGACTGGCCAATCTGGAAGATAACACCTTGGAGAAGATTTTGTAAATTACATTGCAAAGGCTAATCGGACGGTAGTCAGTGAAGGATGTAGCAGTGGGAGATTTCGGGATTAACACAATTAAGGTTGAGGAGAACGCTTTTGGCAAGGGGTTTCCAGCTAGGAAACTGTCAGCCACACAGCGAATATCTTTCTCCACAATCTGCCAGCACTGAGAGAAGAAGGCCGCAGAAAAACCATCTGGGCCGGGGGCACTGTCTTTTGGGATGGAGGAGATGGCAACAATCAGCTCCTCCTGGGAGATGGGAGCCATCAGGCCCGCATTTTCATCATCAGAAATCAGCTGCAGGATAGCTTGGAGAAGAGAGGAAGGAGTGGAATCATGCTCAGCTTGGAAGAGAGAAGAGAAAAAGGATACTGCTGCGCTCTTGATAGCCGACTGCTCGGTTAGCTCCTCACCTGAGACAGTTCTAATAGAGAAAATAAAGGTTATCCTAGCCCGGGCTGAGGCAGAAGCATGGAAGAAGCTCGTGTTTCTGTCACCTTCTTGAAGCCAGTGATTCCGAGCCTTTTGTTTCCAGAAGACCTCCTCCATGAGTTCAAGACGGGAGAGGTTCTGTTTTGCTATCGCCCCTTCGATCTGGAGGTCTGCATTCATAGAGTTCTGCATTTTGTCCTCGATGTTGCTGAGCGCCTCTTACGCTTGCTTCACCCTGGTGAAGATGTTACCAAAGACTTCCTTATTCCACAGTCTTAGAGCTAACTTGACTCTTTTCAGCTTCAGCTGCACATTAATGAGAGGGAAAGAAGAAAGATTTCCTGTCCAAACTTCCTTAACAATCTGCATAAAACCATCATGGAGAGTCCACATTCTTAGGAATCTAAAAGGCCTGGGAGAGGAAAGAATATGACCTGGGGAGCAGAGACGGAGGGGGGCATGATCCGAGTTGGATCTGACCAGATGCTCAACTCTGAAGTTTGGGAATGCTGATAACCAATGGTCGTTGAGAACGACTCTGTCCAGCCGAGCCCATACCCTAGCTTGGCCAGCCCTATTGTTGCTCCAAGTGTACCGATTGCCCGAGAATCCCGCGTCAGTTAGCTCCGCATCTAGGATGGCTGTCTTGAACTCGTCAGAGCTGACTGTCTGAGGAGGAAGCTCCCAACCGCTCCTCAGCTGAAAGCACCGCATTAAAGTCACCTACTACAACCCAAGGGCCTTGAACAGACCTGTTAGTGGTCACCAGCCCGGACCATAAAGAGCGACGAAGGAACTTGCAGCATTTCGCATAAACAATCGAGAATAGGATAGGCCCTCTGGCATTAGGCATGATGATATTCAGAGAAATCATTTGAGAAGAAGAGGACGCCACTGACACTCTTAGGGAGTCCTGAAAAAAGATCCAAATTTTACCGCCAACACTATCGTTTGAAAAGGAACCGTGAAAGCCAAGCTTAAGACCAATCTTGACTCTCATGGAGTCCCTGAGCATTGGTTCTAACATGGCCAAGACTGATGGTTTAAATTTCTTAATCATCTTCGAAAGAGTCGCCTGAGTGGAAGAGTTTCCAACTCCCCGAGCATTCCACACTATGGCTTCAATCATCGGTGATACAACCAGTGTTCGCTGCCCTGTGTTTCAATCTTCTAAGTCTGATAGACCAGTCCTCTTCGCCTGACTTACCTGGGAATTGCCTGTCACTCTTCTTTCGGACTCTGTTAGAGACTGATTTAGATCTCCATGTTGTTATAGGGACTTCTTCTTGATCCATCTAATCATTGTTATCTGGCGGCACAACATCTGCTGAATCTGTTGGGACGTTGGAGATGGCTGCATCCGCGCAGTGGACCTGATCCTGAGGTTGGCATATTGCAGGACTTTCCTTGCGATTCAAAGATCCCTGTTCGAAATACGGTGAGAGATCCACTGCAATCTGAAATTGATTCCTGTCCGCTGTAGGTTGAATAGGGGTATGGGCGATCTCCTTGTCAGACTGATCCGAGGGCTGGTCCTCTTCCTCAGATGGGGAGAGCGAATCAAACATTTGCAGGGGTCGAAGCGGGGAGTTTCCTTCCGATTTAGTTCTACAATCCAGAGAAATTTCTCTCTTCCAGTCAATGTTCCTGAGATCCGAGAATTGGGAAGACGGAGGAGATGGTAGGGGATGGAGCCCAAGAGGATGGTAGTCAACAGAATGACGGGTACCAGCTGAGACATCACTGTCCGACTCAGCCTGCAAGGGGCTGTTCTCTCTTACATTAACTGGACAAGTGCTGGGGGGAAGATGGTGAAGCAGGGGAAGAGACTGGTGCTCCAGAAGTAGGGGCAGTGACTGGTGCTCCAGAAGTAGCAGAGGTTGGGGTTGAGAGCATTCAAACCCCCTGGGCTATCAACTGAGGCCCTGTTCCCAACAGGAGATAGGCATTGGGTAGAGAGGTTATTCAGAAGTGGCTCAAGCAGTCCGGGATGGGACCATTCTACCACAGCTAGGGGGTTGTCAGCAGGCTTTTCAGAAGATTCCTCTGTTAAAGGATCCAGCGTTTCAGATGTGTTAAGTGGGGCCTTTGATCGAACAGTTGGTGGGCGAGTTTCCTGGCCCGGTTGAGGGCCATAGAAATTCCTTTCAACCCAAACCTTCGTGGTTCAGCTTCTACGAGACTTACAAATGGACAGAAGCCAAGAAAAAAGAAGAACAGAGAATAGACACTATGAGACTTATAAATGGACAAGAAAGGAGGTAATTGATCAATGTTTCCATTTTGAATAATCATCGCTTTTTCTTTGGGTATTTTTTGGATATCACCTATTCCATGGAAATCAGTGGAAATGGAAAAGACAGTTGGATTGGAGGTATCTGTTTTGGATCTAGCATACCAATAATATAACCATAATAGGATAATTACCATGTAATTAATGGAACGTATTATAGACTACAAGAGTAAAAGCATTTTGCCGGCCCATATTTGAATGGCTATAATTCTCCAATCAAGGAGATATTATATGTGAGATTAATTTATGATGTCCACATCCTCTCCAATGGCTGTTGCCTGGACTCACATTTAAATTTGCATGTTGGACACGTACTCCCTAGGGATCAAATATATTGTCCATTTCTTTTGTTTCTTTTATTAGTCTTTCTTATAGGGAGGTGAAGTATGGTATAATATTTCAAGGTAGGCCCCTTGATAGTGTGGAATAGTTTGGGTTGTGCGTCATTTGGTAAACTGAAAATTTTAGAAGTGTTGAATTTTAGTGCTTGTACTGATAAATCTGTTTGGTAGTTTGTCTAAAACAGGTCCTAATATGAAGGAGTATTTTTATTTTTATTTTCACAAAATCTTATTTTGTAAACACAAATAACAAATGTCTGAAAATTGATAATTTTTCATATTTGCCCCTGTCTAAATTTCTATCTTTTTTGTAGAGTATACGATGAAACTTGTTATTGTCATGCCACCAAATTTAGTACCCGTACTCAATATCTAATAAAATCTTAAAACTTTCTCCACCAACTAAAGCAAAGTAGATGAATGGTATGGATCTTTTATGTTTGCCACGTACAGTAACAAGAATTGATACTGATTGGATGATTTTAATTCATCCAAAATAGCACATTCATATTGCACCCTAACCAATATAGTTTTAGTCATCCATTTGACAATCAGAAATCGAATTGTTAGATCTCTGAATGACCTTGATTTTGATGCTATAATGAATTTACAATGGGACCTATAGCTTGGATGGTCTGGACAAACATACATCCACGCAACGTGATATGTATGATAGACGACTTGCCATCATTTTAAACATTGTGACAAACTATCAAAGTAGTCTTCAGGAAACATGGATTAGCTGCAACCTTGGATCCAACTAGAGTGTGACCTTTACTGCAAGGCCCAACTCAATGTATGTGTTGTATATTCATGTTGTCCATCAGTTTGCCAGCTCATTTCAAGGCGTAAAAATGAAGTAGATCCAAATATCAAGTCATGAACCACACCACAAGACACAATAGTGATTGATCGTCAAAATGTTTTGTGGGCTACTTTTGAATGAAGTTGAGATTTGTGTTTTTCCTTCATCCAGGTCTCTTCTACCCTGTCAACAAGTTAGATGGCACATTGATATAGGGAAGGATGTGATGAGGTCGATCACCATCTTCCTCAAGGGATATCTGCTCTCCAAATCCATGGAGCTCTCTAGACTCCTCGCAGAGCTTCCTCAAATCATAAAAGTAGAAATTATTTCTAATATATATATATATATATAAAAGGAACTCAAACTTAGAATGGAGTTTTAGACTCAAACTTCAACTCAAACGCCCTAAAAACATGAATTACTATAAATAATAATCTTATTATTTATAAATGACCTCTATTCCTACCGGGCTTTATGCTTTTTGGCCAAAAATAGTAAGTGTCCAATTTGGCCCAACCAAGTTATTCTCCCAACTTTTTAAAGCCTTTTTTTCATGTTGGGCCTGACTTTTACAACTCAAAGGATCAAAAGTTACTATTTATGGTAAAAACAAAATAAATAGGACTTTTGACTGTTAATCTAATGAAATCTCGCAAATTTGATAAGGGAAACCCAGCATAGTGTGGTTGGTTGGCTTAAGTAGGTTCTTGTTACGGATGTCTTAAATTTGAACGAGACCGGTCGTGGGGACCTTCGACCGGTCGTGGGAGCGGCTCGACTAGTCGTAGCCTGCTCGACTCAAAGTCCAGCGAACATAAAGATTTGTGGTTCGAGGTGCTCGACTGGTCGTGGGCCATGCTCGATCGATCATGGGTGACGCTCTACCGGTCGTGCAGTCCACTCGACCGGTCATAGGTTACGCAGATTCGTTCCGCAATTTTATGCGGATTGCGGATTTTGAGTCCTTTCGCAATTGGGATGCGAAAGGGAAGTTATCTAAACTTTAAATAGGTATTCCTAGGGCTTTTCTAGGGTATGAGAAAGCTTTCTAAAGGGGTTCTAGGGAAATTAAAGGGTGTAGCAAGGGTGAGATTCGAAGTTGTTCGAATCGGGTAAGTCTTCTCTCTTTGTAATTTCTGTTTTCATGGTGGAGATCTGTCGCTTTGTGCCGTGGTTTTTTTCCGCAAGGGTTTTCCACGTTAAATCTGTGTGTTCTCTTGTATGCTTGGTGTCATTGGATTGCTATCCTAGATCTAGATCTGTGTGATTTCGCATGTCAAAATTCCCGACAAGTGGTATCAGAGCTATCGTTGGGGCACAGATCTGAATCTGAGGGATTAGTAATAATGGCAAGCACTAAGTATGAGATTGAGAAGTACTCAGGAAAAAATAATTTTGAGTTATGGAAGGTTAAGATGATTAGCCTGTTAACCAAGCAAGGCGAAGATGATGCTCTTGAAGAGCGGAAGTCTACTATGACTGATGCTGATTGGAATACTCTTAATAAAAATTTTTTATCATCGATCCGTTTATGTCTCACGGATGAGGTTCTCTACAATGTCATGAGGAAAAAAACTGCGGCTAAGTTGTGGGCGAAGTTAGAGGATGTCTATGTGAAGAAATCCTCTGAAAATTGCCTACACTTGAAGCGGCAGTGGTATAACTTCAAGATGGCAGAGGGTGGAGATCTAGAGGCTCACATCAGCAACTTTAATAAATTAGTTTGTAAATTTCTGGATATGGAGGAAGTGATGAAAGATGAAGAACAAGCATGTATATTGCTGAATTCTCTCTCGGCGTCCTATGAGGCATTCAAGGACGCTATGTGCAGCATGAATAAAACTCTGAGTTTCGACACAGTTATCTCAGCCCTTCAAGGGAAGGCTATAAGACAACTAAACAACGACATGAGGATGTCTTCTGATGCACTGTTTACAGTGGGTAGGAATTTTGGACAAGGTACAGGTTCTTCTGGTTCTATATCCAAATCCAAGAGCAAGGGCAAATGAAAGGTAAAGCGCTAGAATTGTGTGAAGGAAGGATATGTGAAGAGGGATTGTAAAAATTCTAAATTGAAGATGGAAGATTCTGAGGCTTCATGTAGGAAGGCTAACGTTGCCACGTCAGATGGAAGTGATGGTGATGTTTTATCTGTGTCTTCGCTTAGACGGTCATACGATGATCGTAAGGACGAGTGGATGTTGACACAGGGGCATCTTTTCACATGACTCCTCATCGGAGTTGGTTCACCAGCTACATGGAGGGCGATGGTGGACAGGTATTTATGGATAATGACATTGCCTGTAATGTTGTAGCTGTTGGTTCTGTGCGCATCAAGATGTTTGATGGGGTGAAGCATACCTTGACAGATGTGAGCCATGTTTCTGATTTGAAGCGGAATCTGATTTCTCTTGGTGTGCTTGAGCCAAAAGGATGCAAGTACACAGGTATTGATGGTGCTCTTAAAGTATCCAAGGGGGCACGGGTAATCATGAAAGCGCAACGACTCGGTAACTTGTACAAGTTGATCGGGAGAACTTCAAAAGGTAGAGCTACGGTTGATGTAGCGGATTTTACCTCTGCACGTGTGTGGCATGTTGGGCATGACCACATGAGCGGGCAGGGTAGGAAGGCTAAGACGCGCGGACAGGGATACAAAGCAGGTGGAGCAGCCACCTGTGAGAAGAAATACACGGCATGATCGCGGGATATCGGCGAGGTACATGGACGACTCCAATATCGCAGGAGTATTCATCTTCTATTCAGATGGCTCTGGTGCTGAGAAGTAAAAGGTGACTATGGGTGATGTGATGAATTCGTTGTACCAGACCAACATATGGGAGCGGGTGGAGTTTCCAGTGGGCCGAAAAGCGGTTGGATGCAGGTGGATCTTCAGGAGGATACAACATAGATACAAAGCAAGGTTGGTGGCGATGGGTTATGCTCAGGAAGAAGGGATCAGTTTCTTAGAGATATTCGCATCGACGGTATAACAGGTGTCTATTAGATCAGTGATTGGTGCTAATTGGCCAATGTGATCTTGAGATGGAAGGAAGGATGTGGAGTCTGCACTTCTGTAAGGGAAAGTGAAGAGCAGATCTACATGAAGCAACCAGGGCGGTTCGAAGTAAAAGGGGCTGAGAAAAGACTTTGCAGGAGGTCATTATTCGGCCTGTCGCCTAGGCAGTAGTTTGATTCCTTCATGGTGGGTCAGGTTTTGTATGTTGATGACATGTGGATCGCCAATTGTGACATGTTTGAAATTAATGTACTGAAGACTCGGTAAATTGAAACATTTAGGAAGAAGGATCGGGGGGTTGCAAAGATGGTTCTCGGCATTGAGATTGAAGGAGGAGTAGGCTTTGATAATCATAGGAAGAATACCTTGTGTGTAGGTATTGATCAAGGATGTGATAGGCTGGATAAAATCAGAGAGCGTTCCCTACGTTTCTCTCCTTAAGTTTTCCTCAGGATTTATCCCAAAACAGATGAGGAAAAGTAGGATATCTCATGAGCCTTATTTGAATGCAGTTGGCAGTGTATGCCATGGTCTGGATTAGACCGGTTATTTCATAGGTTATCAGTGTTGTGAGCAAGTACCCCGGTAAGCAATACCGGGTAGCGGTGAGATGGTAAAAAGACTACGTCTTTCCTTTTGAGAAGACAGGAGAAAAGGTGGTTGGGCATGTGGATTTAGATCCGGCAGACATGATCAACAAGATTGTTCCTGTAGAGAAGTTCAAGTTCTTTGTAACTTCTCTGGGCTTGGCGATGGCATAAAAGGAAGATGGAGTGTGCACAAGATGCTATGATGTGATCAGAATTAAGAGAAGAGGTCAAGAAGCTACACAGTTCAAGATTGAAGACAAGGTGGAGATTGTTACGGATGTCTTAAATTTGAACGTGTACGACTGGTCGTGGAGACCTTCGACCGGTTGTGGGAGCGGCTCGACTAGTCATAGCCTGTTCGACTCAAATTCCAGCGAGCATAAAGATTTATGGTTCGAGGTGCTCGACCGGTCGTGGGCCATGCTCGACCGGTCGTGGGTGACGCTTGACCGGTCGTGCAGTCCACTTGACCGGTTGTAGGTTACGCAAATTCGTTCTGCGATTTTGTGTGGATTGCAGATTTTGAGTCCTTTCGTAACTGGGATGCGGAAGAGAAGTTGCCTAAACTTTAAATAGGTATTCTTAGGGCTTTTCTAGGATATGGGAAAGCTTTCTAAAGGGGTTTCAGGGAAATTAAAGGGTGTAGCAAGGGTGAGATTCGAGGTTGTTCGAATCGGGTAAGTCCTCTCTCTTTGTAATTTCTGTTTTTATAGTGGAGATCTGTCGCTTTATGCCGTGGTTTTTTTTTCCACAAGGGTTTTCAACGTTAAATCTGTGTGTTCTCTTGTGTGCTTGGTGTCATTGGATTGCTATCCTAGATCTAGATCTGTGTGATTCCGCAGGTCAAAATCCCCAACAGTTCTCCTACCCCAAAATCATATATAATGTCAAAAAACTCATCCCAGTTCATGAGATACGGATGTTTCAGAGTTCTAATTGATATAGCAATCTTAATTAGCTACAACTGATAACAAGATGGATATAGAGCCCATCTTAACTATAGGTGCAAAAGTTTCTTAAAGAGGAGTGTTGAAGAATATACATGTGGGACTTCTAGGACTTTATCTCCATCCCTCTCTGTAGCTAGGACTCTCTTCCTCATCTCTTGTATTAGTTGTATTAGATATAGCTGCCTCAACATCTTCTAAAATTACCTTTACGTGTAATCATATATAAAAAAGAATATAGTAGAATTCAGAATTCCTAACTGTTTCTCACATCTCGATCCAGAACTGAGTTTGATTATCGAATCAACTAACCTACACGGCTACTGAAATATCTTGGTAATTTTTTTTATTATTATTTAAAGACTTATAGATTTTTCTTTTCGTTGTGCCTTAATTTAGTGTAACAACACTAGCTCAGTCTCTCTTGCCTCTATTCCTGTATTTCATGTTGGGGTCTCTTGCACAAAACCTTAGGATCTAGCCTCCTGAAACAAACTAGAATTATGAATAATAAAGCAATGAAATAAATCAAAGCATAAATCACACACCACATAAGAGATTTTTTCGTGGAAAACCCTTAAAGAGGTAAAAATCACAGGATCTCGTCCAGATCAACAATCCACTATGAAGTAGAACGTTACAAATGCCTTCACTCACGCAGAAGTGGATAAACAATGAGTTTATAAAAGAAAAACGGAGAGATCTCACCGATTACGAGGACGTAGAAGCGCTGAGATATAAATTGCATAGTAGATAACCTCCACGAGCATAACCTCCCTTCTATAAGCTTCCTCTCTCTTTCTCTCTCTCTCTCTCACACACCTTTGATAGGCCTCTTGGGTTTTTCATCTCTTTAGAAAAATCCTACGAATCCCTATTTATAGTTTTAGGAAACTCCTTTCCACATCCCAGTTGCGAAAGGACTTAGATTTCCATAATCTGCAAAATCACGGAACGAATCTGCATAACCACGACCGGTCGAGATGAGGCCACGACCAGTCGAGAATGTTGGGGTTGTTAGAGTCATTATAGCTGTCAAAAGTTTATTCGGTTAATAAGTCCTATTATTCAGGACATGTAGGTAGAGTCTGACCACTTACCACGTTATTAGGCCCAGTAAAACGTGGGTTGTTTATTTCAAGTTTATCTCTTTGTAAGGCTTATATAATCCAATAACTTGTTTTGAATAAAGACATTGCTTTGTGCTTAGAATTTATAACAAATTGGTATCAGAGCTGCATCACGGGGCCTGATTGTGAGAGAAAAGAAACCGCAGTTTCTTAAGAAGAGAAAGAGTGAGAAGAGAGAGAATCGAAGTATGGCAGCTGAAAATAATTTTGTTCAACCTGCAATTCCTAAGTTTGATGGTCATTACGATCATTGGTCCATGCTTATGGAAAATTAGCTTCGTTTAAAGGAGCATTGGAGTTTGGTGGAGATTGGAATCCCTGCTGCAGCAGAAGGAGTGGAGCTTACTGAAGCACAACAAAAATCAATTACAGACCAGAAGCTGAAAGATTTGAAGGTCAAGAATTATCTGTTTCAAGCCATTGATCGAACCATTATGGAGACGATCCTCAACAGAGACACTGCCAAGCACATCTGGGACTCTATGAAATAGAAGTACCATGGTTCCACAAGAGTCAAAAGAGCACAGCTCCAAGCTCTTCGGAAGGAATTTGAGGTTCTACAGATTAAAGAGGGTGAGAGTGTTGATGCGTATTTCGCTCGAACACTCATCATAGCAAACAAGATGAAGATTCATGGTGAAAAGATGCAGCAAGTGGTGATCATTGAAAAAATCTTGAGATCAATGACCTCAAGGTTCGACTATGTTGTGTGTTCGATTGAAGAGTCTAATAACTTAGACACCTTAACCATTGATGAGTTGCAGAGTAGCTTACTGGTACATGAGCAGAGGATGAACGGGCATGGAGGAGATGAGCAAGCATTAAAAGTGACCTACGATGATAGAATTGGTGGACGAGGAGGCGATCGAGCTCATGGAGTTTTTCGAGGAAGAGGTAGACAAGCATTCAACAAAGCTATAGTTGAGTGTTATAAGTGTCATCGGTTGATGTCAAAATCTGGTCGGCCCTCCTTCCTCGTCTTCTCCACCTTCACATATCACCTCCGGAACCTGCACCAAGAGAACTAGCAAAAGTGACCCTGGCTAAGCCGGGGGACCCTCCGATGCCTAAGTCAGGACAGGGGAATCTGGGTCTTAAGTGGAGAGTAGAGGAGGGAGTGTTTGCTATCACGTACCTGTAGACGTGGTGTCGTGTGCTATTTATACTTGCCTGTGGTATAGCATGGTCCGACAATCTCGGCACAATCAGGGAGATTCCCGGATCGTGGAGATATTTCTCATAATCTGGTGATCGTGTATTGCATAATGCGTATCTGCGCGTAAAGTTATCGACCACGTTTGATCATGGCAGTTTCCATGTTTGGTAGATAGAATATTTGCCTCCAAGTATTTGCTCGGCTTGGCTTGTCCAACCGCCGTCTGCCTTTATGATTATTCAAGGGCAGTTCCCAGATCCAAGCGACTCTCGAATCCGATCTGATCTTACGGGTCCAAGCCGAAGTGGCTCTCCTCGCCTCGGACTATACATATGCTCGGATCTTCCTGTGACACTCTTCATGGGATGTTCGTATCGGGTCGGAAGGGTCCTGCCTCGGACGCCATGGCAGTGGGTCAGCTCAGACTGGCATTTTTTTGTCGAACCTCATATGGGCTCAGATCTCCCCATAACAGAAGCCCCCTACTCTTCGAGTATGCTTGCGGACTCGAAGAGTACTCATGCAAGAGATCTCCCGCCCATACTGCATTAATGATGGATTTCGAATTCGAAGCGTCACATCTTAAGAGTACGCGGGTGCGAGTCGCTTTGGTGGACGCGTGGCGACGGTTATGATTCTGAATATCCTTCCAGCCTATGAGGGATTGCCACGCAGGTCTGAGGAGACGTGCACCTGACAACTCCCTCTGCTCGGGTGTCGCTTCACATATCTAAGCACGATGTCCAATGTCAGAGTCGTATCGTCGGTTGAGTACTCCCCCAACGAGGTGTGGCCACGTATGCTTGGAGATCGGCTCGTGCCGATTTGGCTGCGGCCATTATGGTTTACCATTAATGCGGAGATCCTTCGTAGCTTATATAAAGGATCCTCAAATTTTCTCTTGTTACTTGTGTTGTGAACTTGAGAGCATATCGGAGGAGGCGATTTTCGACGAGACGATTCCGATCAAATTTGATGTTTTCAGTGAGCGATTCCGACCGATCACCCTTTTCCAGTAGAAGCGATTTTCGGTAGTCGTCCGGTGAGTCCCTTCCATTGATCTTCATCCTTCTTTTCATAATGTCTTTCGATCTCGAAATGGTGCATGAGTACAGTGAGGACTCTGAGCCGGGGACTTCTGAAGACGAAAGTGGGGCTTCCGAAGGCCCCTTCGAAGTCGTACCACTATACCCCCCGCCTCGGGTGCTAAGACCAAGCAACACAGCAAAAAGAACCACCAGAGCTCGCTAAGTCAGCATTGCCGAGGCCACTGAAATGCGCGCGAGTGGGCGCACCTCGGAGGTAGTCCCGGGATGTTCCTTTTTGTCAGAATCTCAGATGGATTGGATCCGTTTAGAATTTCGATTCTCTTCGAAGTTCCTCACTCACGTCGTAGGGAGTCCGATTTCTATTGGCACCATTGCTTCCGAGCCATAGGACAACGAAAACGGCGTTTCACCGGTTGAGGTCTGGGCTGTGGTCTTGTAAGCCCAAAGGACGAAGGGGAGCTCCTCGACCCAGTTACCCTTTGCCCTTTCCAGCTTTATTTTGATATGGTGCTTGATGATCTTGTTGACCAATTTCACCTGTCCATTTGACTGCGGGTGTCGAGGCGATGAATAAGCATTCAAGATGCCAAGTCCCTGACACATACCACGGAACTTGTCATTATCGAATTATCAGCCGTTATCAGATACGATGGTTCATGGAATTTCAAACCGACAAATGATATTTTTCCATACAAAATCGATCACTTTTTGCTCGGTGATCTTTACGACAGGCTTGGCCTCGACTCACTTGGTGAAGTAGTCGACCGCAACTATGGCAAACTTGACTTGTTCCTTCCCTGTAGGCAAAGGACCAATGATGTCGATCCCCCATTGGGCGAACGGCCACAGCCCACTCATGGGAGTCATCTCTTCTACTGGTTGCCTCGGCACGACTGCAAAACGTTGACATTTGTTGCACTTTCTGACAAAATCCTTCTAGTCCTGTTTAAGAGTTGGCCAGAAATACCCTTGACGAAGTATCTTCATGGCTAAGGATCGACTTCCAAAGTGGTTTCCACAAATTTTCTCGTGAATCTCCCGAATCACGTAGTCGGCCTCATCCGGTCGGAGGCATCTAAGGTAAGGCTGGGAATACCCCTTCTTATATAACACTCCGTCCAATATGACGTACCGAGCTGCTCTGACCCTAAGTCGCCTCACCTCTAGCTTGTCCGAGGGGATTTCTCCGGACGATAGATAATTAAAAATCGGGTCCATCCAACTTGGAATGGACTAAAGAGAATTGACCTTCTTCGACTGGCCAATGCACGGATGCTCAATGAATTCAACAGGAACAAAACGTGAGATCTTTCCTTCAGAGACCGAGGTGATTCTTGCTAAGGCATCGGCCCATGAGTTCTCAGCTCTAGGGATCTGCCAGATGGTGCAACTCCAGAATTTCTCTATCAGTTTCCTTCCCTCTTCGAGGTAGGCGATCATTCTGACTTCTTTAGCTTCATACTCCGAAGAGATGTGATTTACTACCAGCTTTGAATTGCAACGGACTTGCAGAGTCTGAACACCCAGGCTTGCCGCCAGCCTGAGTCCAGCTAACAACGCTTCATATTTCGCCTCGTTGTTAGAAGCTTTGAACCCAAGTCTGATTGCATATTGAATTATCGTTGAATCGGATGCAACTAGGACAAAATCGGCTCCTGCTCCTTTGACGTTGGACGACCCATCAACATAAAGGACCCATCCCGGATCCGACACTGCCTCTTGGTCGCTCAACGGGACGAGCGGTGTCATCTCGACTTCCTTACTGATTTGTTCCTCACTCGGAGTTGTGAGCTCTGCGATGAAGTCGGCTACAGCTTAACACTTGATTGCTGACCTAGGGTGGAATTGGATGTCAAACTCTCTGAGCTCTATAACCATCATCCGACCGAAAACTTCGGGTCTCTGGAGAACCTGCCTCAGAGGAGAGTCAGTCAACACAACTATGGAATGGGCCTGAAAGTACGGCCGCAATCTTCTAGCTGAGACGACGAGGCAGAGCGCCAATTTTTTCAAGGATTGGTATCTTATCTCCACTGGTACCATGGCTTTGCTCACATAGTATAAGGGGTATTGTTTACTTCTGACTTCTCTGATCAGGGCCGAGCTGACAGCTAAAGCCGAAACCACGAGGTAGAGGAACAAGAGCTCCCCTTCTTCAGGCTTAGATAAGAGAGGCGACGAATCCAAATACTGTTTCAACTGCTGGAAGACTTACTCGCATTTCGGTGTCCACTCTGCCTTCTTGTGGCCCTTTAGCTGCTGAAAGAAGGGAAGGCATTTGTTTGTAGCCCTGGATATGAAGCGTCCGAGCGCTGCAACTCTTCCCGTTAGACACTGTATTTCTTTAACAGTTCAAGGTGAGTTCATGTCGAGGAGAGCCTTGATCTTATCCGGGTTGGCTTCGATGCCTCGCTGACTAACTTGAAAACCAAGAAACTTCCCTGATTCAACTCTAAATGCATACTTAGCGGAATTCAGCTTCATCTGGTACTCTCGGAGGACGCTGAATGTTTTTCCAAGGTCAGAAAGGTGGTCGGAGGCTCTGGTACTCTTCACTAGCATGTCGTCAACGTATACTTCCATGGTGCGCCCAATTTTCCTGGCGAACATCTAATTTACCAGCCTCTGATATGTTGCCCCAGCATTTTTTAGGCCGAATGGCATGACTCGGTAACAGTAGAGCCCTTTGTCCGTGACAAAGGTAGTCTTCTACCTATCTGGAGGATACATAGCGATCTAGTTGTACCCGGAATAGGCGTCTAAAAATGAGAGTAGCTCATGTTCGGCCGTGCTGTCCACCAGTTGATTGATCCGAGGTAAAGGAAAGTTGTCATTAGGGCATGCCTTATTCAGATCTGAGTAATCTACACAGACCCGCCACTTCCCATTGGATTTTCTGACAAGTACAACATTCGCTATCCAGTTAGGGTAATACACCTCTTCTATGAAACCCACATCGAGCAGGACAGAGACCTCCTCAGCAATGGCTTCATATCGTTTGACATCGAACGACCTTCTTTTTTGCTTTACTAGTCTATGATCTGGATCCACATTCAATCTGTGCACCAACACGTCAGGAGAGATCCCTGGCATATCTGCGTGTGACCATGCGAAAATATCTCGGTGTTGCTTCAAGAATGCCAACAACGTGGTCCTCTGCTCGAAATTCAACGATGACTCGAGCTGAACAGTTTACTAGGGTCTGATTCATCGAGGGACACTTTTTTCAGATCTTCGACTGATGAGCTTCCTGTCAGTCCTTGGGGATCCAAGGTGTCCACGAAGAGCGCTTTCTTGACAGCTCCTTTTCTAACTGCTATCGCATAACACTTTCGGGCCTTACGCTGGTCGCCTCAGAGATAGCCGATCCCACCTTCAGCTGAAAACTTCATCATCAAGTGGTAAGTTGAGACGACTGCCCTCATCGCGTTGAGGGAGGGTCGACCCAGAATTACATTGTGTACCGAAGGAATATTGACAACCAAAAAGTCCACCAGGAGTGTGACCTGATGTTGCCCTTCTCCCGCTGTTACTGGGAGGGAAATGGCTCCTTCAGAGATTAGTCTTTCTCCAACGAAGCTGTGTAAGGGAGTCTTCACGGGTCGGAGTCGTGACCATGGAATTCCTATCTTTTCAAGCGCTTCGGAGTATATTACATCGACTGAACTTCCGGTGTCGACCAGAATGCGATATACCTTTTGATTGGCTATGGTCATCGTGAACACTAGCGTGTCATCGTGCGGATGCTGGATCCCGCGTGTGTTATCTTCCGTGAAAGTCAGACTGCACAGAGTGACTCGGAGTTCCTTACTCGGACTCTCTGTCAAGTGAACGTAGTATTCCAGCTCGGATCTCTGGGAATGAGCTTTTCGGGCCCTGTTTGAATCTCCTCCCCCAGTTAAGCCCCTAGAGATAGTACAAATTTCAGCGGGTTCTTCTGAGGGGTTGTTCGGCTGTTCTCACGGTCGTTCCTCTCTCCGAGCGAGCTTCTCTTTTTTAGTGTATCGACATAGGTGTCCCTTGCGGATGAGGGAGGTCCACACAATCGTCTGTGTTGTGGCCATGATCCCGGTGAAAGCGGTAAAATTTTTGCTTATCCCGATGCTCTAGGTCAGCCCTCATGCAGACTAGCCAATTAAGTAGCCTATTTTCTCGGATATCCAGCAGAATTTATTCGGTAGATGTATTAAGAGGAGTATAAGAACAGAATTTTTCTTCTGGCTTGCGGCTCGGTCGATGATCACGAGAAGCGCGATCGTCTGCCCCTTTGCCGTTTAGCTGGGAGCTTCGTTCCTAGGCCTCTTCTCTTTGTTTATCGGGTCAGTTACTTGCGTATCTTTATAAGCATTAGTGAACTCCTCGGTATTGGTGTACTTTTGAGCCTTCGCCATGAAGTCTGCTAGTGTTCTCGGCGGATTCTTTTCGATGGAGAAAGCGAACTTTCCTTCCTTTAGTCCACTCAGAATGGCAACAAGAGCTATCTTGTCATCATAGTCTTCGACCTACAATGCTTCTTCATTGAAACGGGCGATGTAGTCTTTCAACGATTCTTTTGGGGCTTGTTTGATGGTGAGCAGGTGAGTGTTGGGTTTCCTACTTATTTTACCGCTTATGAACTGCGTAAGGAATAGTCGACTTAATTCTGTGAAAGAGCCCACGGAGTTTGGTTTAAGATGACGATACCAAATCCGAGCGGACCCCGTAAGGGTGATGGAAAACCCTCTACACATCATCGCATCCGTTACGGTCTGGATTTGCATCCACGATCGGTAGGCTTTTAGATGTTCGGATGGGTCCCCAGATCCCGAATACTGGATGACAGGAGGCATCCGAAACCACTGCGGCATCACCTCAGCCATGATGGCAGAGGTGAAGGGAGGCTCGGTCTCTTCCATCATCGCTTAGATCGTAGCGGGAATTGTCGATTTTGTTATTTTTTCTCCAATGTCAAGAACTTGTCGTTGAACTCTGCAAATCGTGCCTCCCAAGGATCTTTATTTTTCAAGAGGACCTCTGGGGCGTCCTCGATCTCCGGAGTTCTTCTTTGTCTCCTCCGTTGTAATTGATGGCGAAGATCCGTGGGTGTCAGAGCGGAGGTGGCTGAATGGACGGTAGTAGGGGCTCGAGTAGTGGCATTTGGCGCGGATCCTTCAGCACACGCCACAGGAGGATTTTGACCGGAACACGGCACCCCCGAATGCTGGGGAGCTTCAGGTCTCACACTCCTCGGCACAAAGCGAGTCTCTACGAACAAATCCACCGGCTCGAGAATGAGGTTTTCCCGAATCGGGCGTGACTCTGGCTCCCTCTGCTATTTCATTCTATTTATCTCATCGCGCAGGGTCTGGATTTCATTCTGCATGACGCGATATTTACTCGATCGATTGCGAGAACGTTGGGAAGGCCTTGGTGCGGATTTGGCGTGAAGTGGAGATGATGACCAAGTTCGTTCGTTTGGTTCCGGTTCCACAACCGCAGCCTTTTTTTCATCGCCATTGCTTAGAAGATGGGAAACGAGAACCTGACTTTTAGTCTCAGATTCCCATAGAAGGTGCCAAAAAATATTGATGTCAAAATCTGGTCGACCCTCCTTCCTCATCTTCTTCACCTTCACGTATTGCCTCTGGAACCTGCACCAAGAGAACTGGCAAAGGTGACCCTGGCTAAGCCGGGGGACCCTCCGATGCCTAAGTCAGGACAGGGGAATCTGGGTCTTAAGTGAAGAGTAGAGGAGGGAGCATTTTCTATTGCGTACCTGTAGACGTGGTGTCGTGTGCTATTTATACTTGCCTGTGATATGGCATGGTCCGACAATCTCGGCACGATCAGGGAGATTCCTGGATCATGGAGATATTTCTCATAATCTAGTGATCGTGTATTGCATAATGCGTATCCGCGAGCGAAATTATCGGCCACGTTTGATCATGACAGTTTTCATGTTCGGTAGATAGAATATTCGCCTCCAAGTATCTGCTCGGCTCGGCTCGGCCAACCGTCGTCTGCCTTTACGATTATTCAAGGGTGGTTCCCAGATCCGAGCGACCCTCAAATCTGATCCGATCTTATGGGTCCGAGCCGAAGCGGCTCTCCTCGCCTCGGACTATACATATGCTCGGATCTTCCCGTAACACTCTTCATGGGATGTTCATATCGGGTCGGAAGGGTCTTGCCTCGGACGCCATGGCAGTGGGTCGGCTCAGACTGGCGTTTTGTCGTCAAACCTCATATGGGCTTGGATCTCCCCATAACATCATCAATTAGGGCACTTTCAATATGAGTGTCCTGAATGGGAGAAGGAAGCGAATTATGCTAAGTTTGAGGAGAAAGAAGAGATGTTGTTGATGTCACATGTGGAGCATAATCAATTAAGGAGAGAAGATGTTTGGTTCCTTGACTCAGGGTGTAGCAATTATATTTGTGCAAATAAAGAGTGGTTCTCGGATCTTGATGAGGAATTCCGGCAATCTGTGAGGCTCGGGAATAATTCCAAGATGGTTGTGTTGGGAAAGGGTAACATTAGGTTGCAAATTGCTGGAGTTACTCAGGTAATCACTGATGTTTTCTATATACCTGAGTTGAAAAATAACTTATTAAGTGTTGGACAATTGCAAGAAAAAGGTGTAGCTCTTTTGATACAACATGGAGTTTGTAGACTCTATCATCCCAAGAAAGGACTTATTATGCAAACAGCAATGTCTGCAAACAGGATGTTCATATTGCTTGCAAGAATTCTGCCGAAAGCTCCCACTTGCTTTCAAACAATTCTTGAAGACAACACTCACCTTTGGCACTGCAGATATGGGCATCTAAGTTTTAAGGGTCTGAGAACATTGCAATATAAGCAAATGGTGAGCGGGTTACCACAATTGAAGGCACCATCCAAAATATGCACTTATTGCATGGTGGGAAAGCAACACAAGGTGCAATTCCAAAGAGGAGTTTATGGAGAGCATCACAAAGACTGCAGTTGGTACATGCTGACATCTGCGGACCCATCAAACCTGTTTCCAATAGTAAGAAGAGGTATTTCATAAGCTTTATTGATGATTACTGCTGTAAGGTGTGGATATATTTTCTTGCTAAAAAATCTGAAGCTTTTACTATCTTCAAGAATTATAAAAACCTTGTTGAAAGAGAGACAGGAGCTTTTATTCGTTGTCTGCGCATAGATAGGGGTGGAGAGTTCACCTCTCACGAATTCAATGTCTTTTGCAAAGCTAATGGTATTCGCAGGCAGCTCACTGCAGCCTACACTCCCCAACAAAATGGGGTAGCTGAGCACAAGAATAGAACAATCATGAACATGGTTAGAAGTATGTTATCGGAGAAGAAAATTCTAAAGAATTTCTGGCTAGAAGCAGTAAATTGGACAGCGTATGTGCTCAATAGAAATCCTACATTGGTAGTGAAAGATAGGACTCCTGAAGAGGCTTGGAGTGGTGTCAAACCCAATGTTGATTATTTTTGGGTTTTTGGATGCATTGGCCATGTTCATGTGTCAGACAGTAAGAGAATGAAGCTGGATGATAAGAGTTTTCAGTGTGTGCTGCTAGGGATGAGTGAAGAGTCTAAAGCATATAGACTTTATGATCCAGCATCCAAGAAGATAGTTGTAAGCAGAGATGTGGTTTTTGAAGAAAATGAGTGCTGGGATTGGGGGAGAAGTACTGAAGAAGCAAGACTTGATATCCTCGAATGGGGAGATAGCAATGAAGAAGGAAGTGAACATGATCAAAGTGAAGAAGAATTTGAAGAGGAGGTGGCAGCAGAAGAAGGAGGAGGAGAGGTTAGCTTATCTTCAAGTGAGTCACCTGGAGAGAATTCTCCAACATCTGAAGAAAGCTCACCAACAGTGAGGAACAGAATAGTACCGTTCTGGTTGGAAGATTATCTGAGTGGAAGAGAATTTTCAGAAGAAGAAGCTGAGCACAACAATTTGGTTCTGTTTACCTCAGCTGCAGATCCGACTACCTTTGAAGAAGCTATTCAGAGTTCCAAGTGGAGAGCTGCAGTGGACTTGGAGATTGAAGCGATCGAAAGAAATGAGACTTGGGAGCTGACAGATTTGCCTAAAGGAATGAAGAAGATTGGAGTAAAGTGGGTTTTCAGAACTAAACTCAAAGAAAATGGCGAGATTAACAATTATAAGGCTCGGTTGGTGGCGAAAGGGTATGCACGGTAGTATGGCATAGATTATACTAAGGTGTTTGCGGCTGTGGCTAGGTGGGATACGATTCGAACGGTAATTGCTTTAGTAGCTCGAAATAGTTGGAGTGTGTTTCAGTTTGACGTCAAAAACGCTTTCTTGCATGGAGAGCTAAATGAAGCAGTGTTTGTTGAGCAACCACAAGGTTATGTGAAGAAAGATGAAGAGTATAAGGTGTAAAAATTGAAGAAGGCATTGTATGGCCTTAAACAAGCCTCTCGTGCATGGTACAACCGGATTGAAGCATATTTTGTCAAAGAAGGATTTGAGAGGTGCAGCTGTGAACACACCTTATTCATAAAAACAGGAGATGGAGGTAAAATTTTGATTGTTAGCTTATATGTTGATGATCTAATTTTTACTGGTAATGATGAGAGTATGTTTGTTAAGTTCAAGAACTCTATGAAACTTGAATTTGATATGACTGATTTGGAAAAGATGAAATATTTTCTCGGTGTGGAGGTTTTACAAAATCCTGAAGACATTTATATTAGTCAAAGTAAGTATGCAAAAGAAGTTTTGGAGAGGTTTAGGATGGAGAAGAGTAATAGTGTGAAGAATCCCATTGTTCCTGGCGTTAGACTAATGAAGGATGAAGAAGGAGCCAAGGTGAATGCTACCATGTACAAACAATTGGTCGGAAATCTTATGTATCTAACTGCAATAAGGCCGGACTTGATGTATGTGGTGTCTCTCATTAGCAGATTCATGGTAAGTCCAACTAAGTTGCATTTGCAAGCTGCGAAAAGGGTGTTAAGATACTTGAAAGGTACTGTGGATTTGGGAATCTTTTATCGAATGGAGGGTAATGAAGAATTGATGGCATATACAGACAGCGATTATGCAGGAAATATAGATGACAGGAAAAGCTGTAACAACCCAAAAATCGAGGGTCGAGCAAAAACTCCACTCTCGAGTTCCAGAACATCATTTATGCAACATTTTCATTGATAGATGAATATTGTTCATATTAGTGCAGAAAATATGAGTGGGATTAGACCAAAACAACATATCATACTCCAGAAACAGTTAAATTAGCAAGCAGAAGAATGTAATAGATATATAAAGTATATGAACTGTTGTGGGTCTCCAGAGTGTGAACATGTTACCAGGTTAAATATGTACATGTATACTCCAAAAATGATTAAAAGAAAATACATGGGTGTGTAAGAAAAAGGTAAAATACCAAGTATATTAGCATCTAATCAGTAACCCTGTAACCCCGTCAATCAGAACCTGCATATAGGAGGGATCCTCCTCATCACCATCAAGTCCGGCTCTGCTTCGCAAGCATCGCCATCATCTGCAATTAAGATAGGAACTGTTTGGTGTGCGCAACACCGTCCCGTAACGTGGGAGTGAGTAATTAACTCAGTGGAATCATAGAGCAAAGATTAGCATGTTCTCAAATCAATCATGCGATAATAGTAAAGCAATTAATCAAACATTCCTAGATACTGTTGTTAATACAATATGACATGACATGATGGATGCCCTCACCGACATTCTCCCTCATACGGCACCATCTGCGTCCGCAGCATGCTTGCGTACCGCTCAGTGCTCCACATCTTCCAGGCACATACAATGTGATGTGGATATGATTACCAAGTTGTTATTATTCCTTTTCATACAACAGTATTGGGAAACTAAAGTACTTTACTTATATCAATCCTAACACAGATCTTGTCTAAGGTCGTCACTCCTAGAAATCACATACGATGTTACATTTTGTAGGTCGCTAAAAGGGCTGTCAGGGCTGTTGCTCGCACTCGTTGCACCGCTCCCCCATCACCTTATCAATACAGGCCTAATTATGCTTAAGACTGTATCAGGACTCGTCGCCCTCATGCGGTGTCACGATAAACTCAAGGTCACTACAAAAGGCTCGTCACCAATCAGTGTAGGCCTACAGCAAGAATATAGTGTCCCATATCACCATAATCTGCTCAGAGTAGGGTGCTCACTGGTCATTACGGGGAGGTTTGTGGCCCCAGCGTAGGCCGACAGCTCGACCACGGTGTCCCATACCACCATGCCCGGCTCATGAGTCTTTATGGATCAAGGTACCATGGTTAACAGGGTTTCCAATGGTAAGTTCAGTACCCTATGTTCAAGCAGTTATGACTCATACATGGTGAACATACAATGGCTAGTCGGGTTACTTGACGGGCTCGAATAGTACGAGCGCATCTCAAGCTGAACGATATGAAGTGCATGAAACACCTCATGTGGCCTAACCACTGCCGCCAACTCAAAACACGACTCGCGTTCATCGACGCGTCCTTTGTGGTACATAGAAACCAATCACGAATTCGATCCATTACCGACTGCTTGGACTAGGTCATAGCCCCAAACATTTGTGCATCAACATCAGTAAGCATATGTGAGTAACAAAAATGAAATACAACATTATAAGCATATTAATACATGTTATAACATATAACTTAAGCAAATCATCCCACACATGCATTTCATGTATATAATGAAATCAATACATATAGCCAACATGATGGAAATCATTTACATCAGCATATTACTTGAGAATTCAATCTCAAAACTCCTACACAATACCATTTACTCAATACATACTATTACAAACATTTATACAAACACTTAGACTACACACTTTAGTCTACATAGCGTATGTAGACTCAAAGTGCGCTTAAGGGCGAATCACTTCGCCAAACCAATCATGCATGCCTTCCTAATATTCTAACACGATAAACAGCCATGGCAAACATTTTATCAAAATATGGACGTAAGCAGTATTTCCTAAAAATGACTAAAATACCCTAAATCTCATATTTACCGTACGTTTACGAAATGTAAAACGGACAGCATGTTGTACATGTCAAACGACATTGCCGTCATAATCTACTATTAAACGACATTGAAAGCTTCAAAATTAGTCAATCAAAGCGTCTAAGATCCGCACCTTTTTACCCTAGATATGTATCGTTTCAAATCGAACGTATACGCTTCGTTAACGGCGTATAGGCGACCTAATGCACAAGATACATAAGCTACATCGCTAATGAATTGAAGGAAACCCCAAAACAGCAAGTGGTTAGGGTTTTTCTTACCTAGAAGTGCGTTGAAATCGTCGAAAAAGTGATTGGAGTGCGTTGCTTTAGTACGTGTAGCAACAGCAGCAAGTGGTGGGAAGATCTCTCCCACACTCTCTCACAATCTCTCACTTTTTCTCTCTCTCTAGCTAGGGTTTCTAGTTAATTCGGATGGGTGAGATAAGTGAGGGTTTAAAGCCCTTTTATAGCCTAAAATCTTCCCAAATTAGGCTTGGGAACAAGGTCTACTTGAGGTATAACCAAATCGGAGCTGTTCTGGTCCAAAGAAGCACTTCTGAAGGTCCCCTGACCGAATGCGGTCGGACTTAAGCTCATGAATACTGGATCCTGCTCACACTCAGTTTTCAGTCCGGCAGAGTTCGCAGATCGCACGTGGCGGTCCAGTTTCAGTTCAGTAGTCATCGCACCTAGATCAGGTCTACAAGTCTCATGATATGAAAGAGAAATTTTTCCTGATCCGAGGGTATAATTTGGCTGAATTCTGACGGTCAGAACACTTAATAATAACGCGCCAAGTCACGTGCCAGATTTGAATTAAAATTTTTAAATCTAACCCTTTTCTCACTCTCTTCACTCCATGCTCAATGAAATAGCCTCTGAACGTCGGTTGGCCTTGATTTTCGAAACGATTGTCAAGTCCAGCCAAGTGGTCATAACGGTCTAAGATGGTAGCTATCGGACTTTCGACGCGCGGTCTAGATCCAATACAAAGTTTCAAAGGGTTTCCGAGAACAAACCGGTTTAGAGTTTGATCCTGTATTTTAGGGTAACGTAACATCAACGATTCTACAAGTTTTGTGTCTTGCAGAACGTATTTAAAGCAATCAGGGTTAATTTCACAGCTACTCCAGTGTAATGCTAGCTAACTTACGCTTAATTTCTAAAGGAATTTGGTTCTAAGTGATTTCTTTAGCTTTGGAATTGATTCCTAAGAGTGATGTAGTTGACCCATTGCCTAAGGACGTATAACCCCAGGTTGACAAAAATCTGAAGTGTTACAATCTACCCCCCTTAAAATAAAATTTTGTCCCCAAAATTGGCTAAGGGTAAGGAGTACCTAGAGAGGCCTTCGTATTGACATTCTAAGGAAGGTTCAAATCTTAGTCGATGACCTAACCTTACGTATAATGTAAATCAATTGTTTTGATTCTGGGCCAGTGAGGAAGGGGCTAACCACGCTTTCGCTGCGCCACTCTTATCTAACAGTTGTATTAGCTGACCTAACTAGATTAGACTCAAAATGTTCTACCTCCCTTAAAACTTAGTTCTACTTAAGGTTCAAGAATCTATGTCTCGATCCGTATATCGGAACGAGGTGTAACTTAGGGCCTATCCTTGATATGAAATGGGAAACAACCTCTCGCTACATTGGTCTTCCTTTGCTAATGATGTGTTCTATGGCATTGGTATCTATGGATATAGAAAAGAACTGAAATGATGGGTGTAAGCTTGCCGGCAAGATATTTAATCTCTAATGGCCATATGTCCTCAACACTTTCCAAAGGCAAAGTTATAACTTTTGGTTGTAGGTAGTCGGGCCAACACGGAAAAAAGTTGTGTAGTGGGTCTGAGCCGGATACATAGACTTTCTGCCTAGACTATGACAGAAAATTTGTTGTATCAATTCTTAATCTGAGTCGATGCCGATCTTCTGCTTGATCAGAGCATTGGATTCATTGGTAACTACTAGGATTTAGAAGTCGATTCAAACCGTAAATACATCGCTTACGTGCAGTTCCTTTGCTCCGCGTTCCCGAATGCAATAAGCCCTTGGGGAAGGCAATTCTAAGGGGTGAGTTGGTTCATTCTAAGTTCAATCTTAGGGATGTAGAAGTTTTCCCTGAGAATGAATGGTTCTAAGGTAAATAAGCCTCCTGAGAGTTACTAAAGACGCCTATGAATATTATGAGGATCTACCCAAGGAAGGGAGTCTCATTCCAACCAAATCTAACCTATTATTCCTTAGCATATACAGGCTTTAGAATACTTAAGGTAACTAGTAGACTAGTCTGTAATCTACAGCCTAAGCTTATACGCTAAATGGTTTCATACCATTACAAATACAGGGAATCGTTCTATCGCTTAGGGTCAAGATTATCTAAATGGAATTGGATTTCCTATATCGTCAAATCTTTCAAATATAGGAGTACTTAACTCTAGGTCCAAAACGCCAAGGACCTATATGGCCAGTAGCATTAAGTTGTATTAAATGGAACTGCATTCCTAATCCCATGTTGGGATTATGCACTCCATTCAATAAAATTTGTCACAATACATGGAATAAAGTTCCACATGGATTATGACAGGAATGCATTCGGCTATGCTAAGCCCAAACCACTAACACAAACACATTTTCTACCTACAACTTCACTAGACCCAATAACAACAAAACACAAAAATCCCTAACATGAAAATCAAACAATCTACAGGACAACGGCCTTCATGGGATTCGAGGTTTGCACAATTGAGACCAAAAAGAGTGTAAAGGCTCAAATAAGAGGGACATGAGAGGGAGGATGGTGGAAGGGAGAAAAAGGCTAAAATAGTCTCAACAAAGTCATGGAAAAGGAGGAAAAATGGGGGGAAATGGCTGCCCTAATGGACTGAAACGAATCTAGGCCCTGTAGAGGGATGAATCAAGCTTCCAAGGGCTGGATTTTCAGGGAAAAAGAGAAAGCTAAATGGGAATGAAGTTCCACACGATTTCAGCCACAAATGAAGGTTGTGGGAGCTTTAAACGAGGAGATTGGAGAGGGAGGGGGTTGCAAACAGCAATGGAGGGATGGACAGGCGTCGGTTTTAGCAAAAGAAGGGATTGGGAGTGGTTTGGGGACGAGTTTTGAAAGGTGGCAGCAAGAAAATGTAAAAGGGAGGGCGTGGGGGCATTTTTTGTGAAGGGAGTATGGTTTTCAAGGGTTTTTGAGGGACGAACCGCATATGGGAGGGGCGCTCTACCCTAAAAGGGCGTCGGCCCAACTTTCAGTGCAAACAGGGCCCGATGCCATCGGCGTACATCTTCACATCTGGCCAGTCCGACCACATGGGTCATGTTTTCCCCGCCCTAAGGACTCCAGATATATATGGGCCCCACCCCAGTTCATTGTAGTTTGGCCTATAGAGGCCCAAAACTCCTTTTGGGGTGTTCCGGGGCCAGTCTGTAAATCAGAATAAACTTATACATCATGTAATATATGATTTTGGAGTAGGAGGAGCTAGTCCATCCAACTAACCCATCCGTTATGAAAGATTTCAAAATTGGAATGGCCAAAAGGCCAATTTTCATGTATTTTTACTATTCATTATAAAATTTTTCCTAAGTATAATTTTATATCATTTTCACATTAGGATTAATGTCTAACATGAAAAGACTAAGAAAAAATTGAAGAATGGGGTGGTGAGAGGAAGGATTCTGAAGGAATTGGGTGAAACAGGGTTTTTAAGCCCTAGTGATTGAGTGTAAGGGTTGTGGTTGCCCCACGACCCAAAGACACGTATTTTTCGGGCTTGGAATTTTCCTAAAATCATCTCAAATCCACCAATGTACAACCCAAGTGCTACTTATGTCGCTTCACGTGACCCTAAATGCGTTACAGACTCGATCAAAACGATCGATTTGAGTATACTTCGCCTATTGGCGAAACCGGAGTCCTACGAGTGTTTCTAGACTTTTCTTGCACCCACCTAAGTCAAAGGGGCGACAGCGTACATTGCGTGGCCATAACCCAGGTCCAGTTTAATCTCAACCATGCTCTGATACCAACTGTAACATCCCAAAATTCAGGGGTCGAGCAAAAACTCCACTCCCGAGTTCTAGAACATCATTTATGCAATATTTTCAATGATGGATGAATGTTATTCATATTAGTGCAGAAAACATGAGTGAGATTAGACCAAAACGGCATATCATACTCCAGAGACAGTTAAATTAGCAAGTGGAAGAATGTAATAGATATATAAAGTATATGAACTGTTGTGGGTCTCCGGAGTGTGAACATGTTACCAGGTTAAACATATACATGTATACTCCAAAAATGATAAAAAGAATATACATAGGTGTGTAAGAAAAAGGCAAAATACCAAGTATATTAGTATCTAATCAGTAACCCTGTAACCCCGTCAATTAGAACCTGCATATAGGAGGGATCCTCCTCATCATCATCAAGTCCGGCTCTACTTCGCAAGCATCGCCATCATCTGCAATTAAGATAGGAACTGTTTGGTGTGCGCCACACCGTCCCGTAACGTGGGAGTGAGTAATTAACTCAGTGGAATCATAGAGCAAAGATTAGCATGTTCTCAAATCAATCATGCGATAATAGTAAAGCAATTAATCAAACATTCCTCGATACTGTTGTTAATGCAATATGACATGACATGATGGATGCCCTCACCGACATTCTCCCTCATACGGCATCATCTGCATCGGCGGCATGCTTGGGTACCGCTCAGTGCTCCACATCTTCCAGGCACATGCAATGTGATGTGGATATGATTACCAAGTTGTTATTATTCCTTTTCATACAACAGTATTAGGAAACTAAAGTACTTTACTTATATCAATCCCAACACAGATCCTGTCTAGGGTCGTCACTCCTAGAAATCACATATGATGTTATATTTTGTAGGTTGCTGCAAGGGCTGCCAGGGCTGTTGTTCGCACTCGTTGCACCGCTCCCCCATCACCTTATCAATACAGGCCTAATTATCCTTAAGACTGCATCAGGACTCGTCGCCCCCATGCGGTGTCAGGATAAACTCAAGGTCACTACAAAAGGCTCGTCACCAATCAGTGTAGGCCGACAACAATAATATAGTGTCTCATACCACCATAATCTGCTCAGAGTAGGGTGCTCACTAGTCACTACGGGGAGGTTTGTGGCCCCAGCGTAAGCCGACAGCTCGACCACGGTGTCCCATACCATCATGCCCGGTTCATGAGTCTTTATGGATCAAGGTACCATGGTTAATAGGGTTTCCAATGGTAAGTTCAGTACCCTAGGTTCAAGCAGTTATGACTCATATATGGTGAACATATAATGGCTAGTCGGGTTACTTAACGGGCTCGACTAGTATGAGCGCATCTCAAGCTGAACGACATGAAGTGTATGAAACACCTCGTGTGGCCTAACCACTGCTGTCAACTCAAAACATGACTCGCGTTCATCGACGCGTCCTTTGTGGTACATAGAAACCAACTACAAATTTGATCCATTACCGACTGCCTGGACTAGGTCATGGCCCCAAGCATTTGTGCATCAACATCAGTAAGCATAT
Organism: Magnolia kwangsiensis; assembly: GCA_037074715.1. Classification (NCBI taxonomy): domain Eukaryota; kingdom Viridiplantae; phylum Streptophyta; class Magnoliopsida; order Magnoliales; family Magnoliaceae; genus Magnolia; species Magnolia kwangsiensis. The sequence continues at coordinate 26,175,541 of CM073571.1, read as the reverse complement.
GTGAGTAACAGAAATGAAATACAACGTTATAAGCATGTTGATACATGTTATAACATACAACTTAAGCAAATCATCCCACACATGCATTTCATATATATAATGAAATCAATACATATAGCCAACATGATGAAAATCGTTTATATCAGCATATTACTTGAGAATTTAATCTCAAAACTCCTGCACAACACCATTTACTCAATACATACTAATACAAACATTTATACAAACACTTAGACTACACACTTTAGTCTACATAGTGTATGTCGACTCAAAGTGCGCTTAAGGGCGAATCCCTTCGCCAAACCAATCATGCACGCCTTCCTAATATTCTAACATGATAAATAGCCATGAAAAATATTTTATCAAAATATGGACGTAAGTAGTATTTCCTACAAATGACTAAAATACCCTAAATCTCATATTTACCGTACGTTTACAAAACGGAAAACGGACAGCATGTTGTACATGTCAAACGGCATTGCCGTCGATAATCTCCTATTAAACGACATTGAAAGCTTTGAAATCAGTCAATCAAAGCGTTTAAGATCCGCACCTTTTTACCCTAGATGTGTATCGTTTCGAATCGAACGTATACGCTTCGTCAACAGCGTACAGGTGACTTAATGCACAAGATACATAAGCTACATCGCTAATGAATCGAAGAAAACTCCAAAATAGGAAGTGGTTAGGGTTTTCCTTACCTAGAAGTAAGTTGGAATTACCGAAAAAGTGATTGGAGTGCGTTGCTTTAGCACGTGTAGTAGCAGCAGCAAGTGACGGGAAGATCTCTCCCACACTCTCTCACAATCTCTCACTTTTTCTCTCTCTCTAGCTACAGTTTCTAACAAATTCGGATGGGTGAGGTAAGTGAGGGTTTAAAGCCCTTTTATAGGCTAAAACCTTCCAAAATTAGGCTTGGGAACAAGGTCTACTTGAGGTATAACCAAATCGGGGCTGTTATGGTCCAAAGAAGCACTTCTGGAGGTCCCCTGGCCGAATGCGGTCGGACTTAAGCTCATGGATACTGGATCCTGCTCACACCCAGTTTTCAGTCCGGCAGAGTTTGCAGATCGCACGTGGCGGTCCAGTTTCAGTTCAGCGGTCATCGCACCTAGATCAGGTCTACAAGTCTCGTGATATGAAAGGAAAAATTTTCCTGATCCGAGTGTGTAATTTGGCTGAATTCTGACGGTCAGAATGCTTAATAATAACGCGCCAAGTCACGTGCTAGATTTGAATTAAAATTTTCAAATCTAATCATTTTCTCACTCTTTTCACTCCAGGTTCAATGAAATAGCCTTTGAACGTCGGTTGGCCTTGATTTTCGAAATGATTGTCAAGTCCAGTCAAGCAGTCATAATGGTTTAAGATGGTAGATATCGGACTTTCGACGCGCGGTCTAGATCCAATACAAAGTTTCAAAGGGTTTCCGAGAACAAACCGTTTTAGAGTTTGATCCTGAATTTTAGGGTAACGTAGCATCAACGATTCTACAAGTTTTGGGTCTTGCAAAATGTATTTAAAACGATCAGGGACAATTTCACAGCTACTCTAGCGTAACGCTAGCTAACTTACGCTTAGTTTCTAAAGGAATTTGGTTCTAAGTGATTTCTTTGGCTTTGGAATTGATTCCTAAGAGTAATGTGGTTGACCCATTTCCTAAGGACGTCTAACCCCAGGTTGGCAAAAATCCGGGGTGTTATAAAAGCACTTCGGGTTATGTGTTTCTACTCAGCGAAGAAGCTGTGTCCCGGTCCTCAAAAAAATAGCCTATAGTTTCTTTGTCCAGTACTGAAGCAGAGTTTGTGGCAGCTGCCTCTTGTGCTTGTCAAGGGGTGTGGATGAGGAGAGTATTGGAGACGCTTGGTCATTCTCAAGGCAAGTGTGTCATTGTGTTATGTGACAATAGCTCTACCATTAAGCTATCCAAGAACCCAGTCATGCATGGACGCAGTAAACACATTGATGTAAGGTTTCATTTCTTGCGCGATTTAACCAGAGATGGAGTTGTTGAGCTGAAGCCTTGTGTCACACAAGAACAAGTTGCAGACATTATGACAAAACCACTTAAGCTGGATGTGTTCTTGAAGCTGCGTGAGTTAATGGGTGTGGGTGTGGTACCACAAGTAAACTGAAAGCATTACTGCAATCAGTTTAGGGGAGGAATTGTTAGGGTTGTTAGAGTCATTATAGCTGTCAAAAGTTCATTCAGTTAATAAATCCTATTATTCAGGACATGTAGGTAGAGTCTGACCATTTTCTTAACCACGTACCACGTTATTAGGCCCAGTAAAATGTGGGTTGTTTGTTTCAAGTTTATCTCTTTGTAAGGCTTATATAAGCCAACAACTTGTTTTGAATAAAGATATTGCTTTGTGCTTAGAATTTCTAACAGAGAACCACCTTCAACCTGTTAAGCACCTCAGAGAAAATCGACTCCATGACTGGTCTTACACTAGCCCTCGACCAGTCGTGTAGGGCTCACGACCGGTCGAGCATGGGACAAAGAAAAAAAAAATCCCATCATTTCATACACGGACAAAGCTTGTAAAGATAGATTATCACTACATTTGGGAGAGTCATGCTCAAGGAACTTGATATTCGGTACATTAATATTATTGATTAAGTGGTGGACATTTTCACCAAAGTCCTTACCACAGCTCATTTTCATACATTACTCATGACCTATTAGCTTGAGGAGGTGTAATAGCAGTATTGGCTCATTTTAGCCATCTCTAGTTCTCCGTGAGTTTGCACGTTCTTCTATTTAGATAGTTGTTTTTTTTTTTTTTTTTAAAGAAAAAAAAAATCTATACAGTGATTAGAGAAATTATAGGAGAACATTTGGGCAGGCCTGAAAACAAAAAATAGACATGGGCCCGCCTATAGTAAAAGGATAGACAAGGAAAAATTATCTCGTTACGCAATCCCACCTTATCCAAAGAACAGAAAGCCTTTGAAAGTTGATTTGTTTTGCCTCTTGTAATCTTAAATGAAAAAATCTTGTTTATTATTATTATTATTTAAATTGTAATCCTCCAATCAGGCAGTTAATCTGTAAAAATATTTAAAATGAGATTGTATATATACACGTCAAAGACTATTGTCTTCAATATTTTAATACACACCATGTAGGCCTCAATCTCCCCGGTACCACCCTAAGCTTAACCTAGTAGAGATATCATTGGAGCGCCCTTAATAAGCATGTAACTGCGCTTGTAATCTAACCAAACATATCTAGTTGAAAAACAAATTGTAAGTTATAGTGCTCCTATATGCATCTTTTTAATTGGACACTCTAATCGACGTATCTCATGGGTTACCATGAAAAAATGACTCTGATCGGATGATCTAATCCATCCATCACTTTGCAGTATTTTCTGTAGTTATCCTTGTTCCAAGACATGGGTCAAAGATGGTTACTTTTGCCTAAAACAGCAGTTCTTCAGACACGTATGCAATCCATGATCGTCCCTAACAAATGGATGGACCAAACTATATATTGATTGGACCTATTTCATGCAAATGATCTTGACTTTCGATTTTTAAGGACATTGATCAAATGGTTAGTACTTGTCAGATCAATTTGATGTTTCCATGATAGCCCTGAAATGTATAGACTTGATGAACGATCCAGATCAATGAATTGGACTTAAGTACCGTATTTCTAGCCATTCCAGCAATAATCAAACAGATAAGTGTACGCCTTATCGCATTAAAGAGAAAATAGCGTCTAGAAGATCCTCCGAGATATTTGGAGCACTTTCTACGGAGCTACAACTGTCCCAAGTTGGCAATACACGCCATCTGATTGCAGGGTGAGGCTGAGAAATCTAAAAGGCGTAAAGCGGTGGGGATTAAATGCCCACAATTGAAGCATTTGGGCTGAAGTATTTTTGAATCGGCTATAGTATTGTTGCGTTTTGAGTTCATCCCAGTAGAAATGACCTTATCAACGGTTCTGATTATTTATAAACATTATAGTTGACCCTGAGAAGGTTTCAACCGTGGGCATTTTCTTCTCTACTGTTTCATGTCGTTTGGGTCACTTGAGTTTTGGAGCTGGCTAAATTTTCACATCATATCTAAGTAAAGTGGCAAAACGGATGTACGGGGTGGATTTCTCACAAACATCTTGGTGGACCCATGTTGCTCACTCAATTTTGGCATAACTAAAAATGATATGAAAAAAATGGACGGACTGATGGATAAAACCCATTCATGAAAGTAGCCCCCACAAAAACTGATGGATGGCTACATATATACATTAGATTGGGCTGATATTCATGGCAACATTCTACTTCAATCTTTGACGCAGGGATGAACGTGATGAGGTCGATCACCGTCTTCCTCAAGGATAACTACTCCGAATCCACGGAGCTTCTCTGGACTCGTCACAGAGACTTCTCGAATTCACGAGGAAGGAAAGCAGGAAGATAGAAATAAATTCTAATAAATTCGAAATTGATTGATGAATTTCCAAAATCGAGTTCACAACCCTTTAAATAAGGAAACCAAGCAATAAAAAAGAAATCAGACTCACTACAACTAAAACTCCTAGAATTCGCAACTTACTATAAATAGTAAACTTACCGTCTACTAGTGCGCGAGGTTTTCGGCCAAAAATAGTAAGTGTCCTATTTGGCTTCACCAAACCGTTCTCCTAATTATCCTAAGCACTTTTCATGTTGGACACAACTCCTAAAGCCCAACGGATGAAAAGTTATACTCAAACTAAAACTTACTATTTATAGTAAAAACAAAATTAAAACTAGAAAACGACCATCGATCAGGGGGTTTCTCGCAAATCCAGGCTGCGCAACCCGGCGTGGCTGGGTTGGTTGGCTAAAGTAGCTCGTTCTACCCCAAATTCATATATTTTACGTCGGATAACTCATTCCGGATTGTGAGATACGCCCGATTTGAGGTCCGATGGTCCGGATCACTTCTGTCGCCGACCGTGCCTTTTCTGATCCATCTTGGCCATGAAATTGTCCGCGACCCGCTCTACATCAATCTTCAACCTTTGGCGACTTTGGATTGTGTTGTGGTATAGAAATCGGATTGCGTACTAGAGTTACTCAGTCTGTTCTTATGGTACCGAGTAAACTCAGTTGGACTCAGCTTAAATGTACGTCGTCTTTCCACACCATCCATCCATTTTTTCATCTAATTTAAGGAGTTAAGCCCAAAATTGAATCATATCTAAAGATGAAGTGGATCATACCACAAGAAACAGTGAGGATAATGATTTCCACCGTTGAAACCTTGATAGGCTCCACAATGATGTTTATTTGTCATACAACCTGTTCATAGTATCATACAAACATGACTGAAAGGAAACATATATATAAGCTTGATCCAAAACTTCTATGCCCCCATGAAATGTTCAACGGTAGATGTTCAATTCAACTGTTTCTGTTCAATTCAACTGTTTATGTGGTGTGGTCCATTTGAACATTTATACGCTTCATTTTTTTCTTCAAGCCCTAAAATAAATTGATAAAATGAATGTACCGAGTAGATAAAATACATAAATCATGGTGGACCTCACAGAGTTTACACACTCTGCTATCCGCTTCCTAGCGTATAACACCACCGGACGAGGATTTTCTGCCAAAGTCTTTCGCAGTAAAAATTCCAGAGCCACTTAGGTGCGGCAGACTGGGATATTTGTAAAAACTTCACCATGTCCATCCATTTTTTAGACCATTTTAGGACATGGGCCCAAAAATAACCTAGATCCAAATCCTAAAATAAGCTCAAAATATAGACGGATAGTGGATGTGTATCAATAACATCACGGCGCAGAAAAGCAAAGGCTTTGGTAGGAAATCCGTGTCCAACACACCTAAGTCGGTTCTAGAGGGAAACGGATTGGCTACTCCCCCTGACATGAGCTATCGGTTCTAGAGGGAAACGGATTGGCTACTCCCCGTGACACGAGCTATGTGGCTGGTGTTCGGTGCTCTGTGGGCCCCACCATGATGTATGTATTTCATCCATTACATTCATCCATTTTTAAAGATCATTTTATTGCTTGACACCCAAAATGAGAGGGATATAAATCTAAGGTGGACCACACCATATGAAAACAATAGTGATTGGATATCAACCATTAAAATCCTCCTATGGCCCACTATACTGTTTATTTGAAATCCAATATGTTGATTAGGTCATACAGTCCCATATGAATATAAAAAATAAATATCATCTTAATCCAAAACTTTTGTGGCCCCCAAAATGTTTTTAATGGTCGACCCTCATTCAACACTGTTTCCTGTAATGTGGTCCACTTGGATATAACTCATTTTTGAAATTATACCGTAAAAATGATCTGTAAAAATAGATGAATGGCATGGATGAAACACATACATCATGGTGTGGCCCACATAGCACCGACCACCAGCCATTGGCTGGTGTCAGGGGGAGTAGCCAATCCGTTCCCGTTCTAGAGATACTACGGTGTTGGTGCTGACGTAGCAAAGCTCTATCGTCCTCACCTAGGTATGTGTTATATCCGCACCATCCATCCATTTAAAAAATCATTTAGGTGGACCACACCCTAGAAAACAGTAGGCATTGAATACTAAAACTTCTTGGGCCACAAAAGCTCTGGACCAAGCTAGTTTTTGTGACCTTATGAAGAGGCTGGATGGCAAATAAATTTTATGGTGGACCTTAGGAAGGTTTCAATGGTAGATGTCATTATCCCACTTCTTTCTATTCCATGGTGTGGTTCACTTGAGATTTGGATTTGCCTCATATTTTTATCTGCACCTAAAGTGGCCTGAAAAAATAGATAGACCGTATGGATGTAAATTTGCCACTTCATTGAATTCCTTGCCAACTTAACACAGTAAGTTACTCTGCTATTTAAAAGGGCAAAGATAGAAATAAAACAAAAAAAAATTTAAAAATATTTTAAAGATTTTAACGCAATATCACTTAGGCCTCACGTAACCTTAAGATCCCTACCCTATATAAACACACATCATAATTATTATTATTTAAAATAAAAAAAAAAAATAAACCTTCATGGGAGAAATTAGGGCTGTCAACAGGCGTGGCCTGTTGGGGTTGATCCTGCAGGGCCTTTTGGGGTTGATCTTGGCCAGGATCCTGAACTTTTTGTGGCGTTCAGAAGTAGAGAATTCAGGAGAAGTAGAGAAAGGAGAAAAGGAAAGGTTGCCATTCGATCTAGTGGTGGAGATATTAGCTTGGCTGCCCGTGAAATCACTTGTTAAATTCAGGTGTGTATGTAACCAATGGCGCAATTTATTACTAGATCCAATGTTTATTAGTCTGCAAGCCAAACGATCCAAACATATATATTTTTACAGCGATGATGTAAATCTACAAATCACAGAATGTGTCTGTGAGAGCTTGTTACTAGTCACAAACGAAAAAGAAAAGCGAAGTTACGTATGCAACCCCTTGATCCACCAGACCTTTCAACTCCCGCCTCTTAAACCTCCCTTGTTCCCATCCAAACGCGTTACCTTTCTCAACCTATCATGTGTACCGGAACATAAACATAAAGTGGTAGCTACCACACCGGAAAATCGATGCCTGGTAGTAGTGGTGGGAACCCCCAATTCATCTTGGAAGGATCTTGGGTTCATTCCAAATCACTGTGGCGGAACTAGATTTTATCCTGCAGTTGATGTATACAGTGTCCAACACTGGGTTTTCACTAATAATTCGACCGGAGATGTCAATGTGGTATCTTTGGATCCGTTGTCTGAGAATTTCAATGTCAAAATAGCTCCTAAAGGTCTTTCAAGATTCGCGGTGGACAACTATCCAATGTGGTGGGAAGGGTGTTTTGCTCTTGTTCGCATTGTTAAGAAGGAAATGGTGGTGTGGATCTTGAGAGACGTTAAGAATGATATTTGGAAAAAGGAGATTGTTTGTTTGACAAGCTTGAATTTTGAGTTGGGCCGTGAAAACTTCCGTCCTTTCTCCAAGAAAAGGAGCAGTGGATGGATTACGTTCTACAAATATCCAAAGGAATTCTATTATTACCATCAGGTGACAAACAGGTCTTTACCTGCGAGTAATGTCAAGATTTCTTACAAGCCTAGCATTGTTTCTTGCAATTCTTCGGGGCCTATGCCAGAATGGTTCGCACCACTTTTATCCAAGTTGGAGCTTTAAGTTTCAGTGGCGTGTTTGGCAAGCCCTCCAAATCAGCATATATGAATTGAAACCTACATTAACTGGGATGCTGTTATTTATTTAATTTCTTTCTGCTTGCTAATGTTTTATTTCCGCTTGCTAATGGTTCTTGAAACAATAACTATTAAATTCCAACTACTACATTTGATAATTAGAAAAAAGTATTTTGCAATTCTATCTCTTTGCTAGCTCTCTACAATTTCATTATTGATTGAAATCATGTTCTTTTAATTTCATGACTTTATGTGATGCTTTTAATTTCTTTGAATTTGTGCAATTCTTTCTATCTTTGGGATAACTAATTTGAAATATAATTGTTAGTGAAATAACTGAATTTTGGTTGCCTTTCATATTATAGGCCATGCTATCAAACTCAAAGGACGGCTAACAATCTGATCAAGTAGAATAAATTGTAGAATATATAAATGGGCCTATCAGAAAAGGTCCAGTAGCCTTTAGAATCCCGATCATTTGTTTGCCACAAGCAAAAAAACTTGCTCGATCCAATCTAATTGGACCACACTTCAATGCTTTCCTCTCAAAGCAGCTCGGCCCTTACCTTAGGGCCCACCTTAATGTAGGTGTTTTATATCCATGCCGCAATCCCTTTTTCCAGATCGTTTTAGGGGCATGAGCCAAAAATGATGAAGATCCAAATCTCAGGTGGACCATGCAATTAGAAACAGGGGTGATTAAATGCCCCACAATTAAAAACTTACTAGGGGCCAATGTTTACTTGCCATCCAACTGGTTGATAAGGTCAATCCAAAACTTTTGTGACCCACAAGTAGAGATGTACATGAACCGAGTTAGCTCGCTCGACTCGACTCAAAAAAGCTTGATTCAGTTCGAAACTAAGTTAGAGCTGATTTTTTTAGTTCAAAAAAATTTCGAGCCGAGTTCAAGCTTGCCTGAGATCGACTCGACTCGGATCGAACCCCAACTCGAATCAAACCAGTTCAGTGACTCAGTTATTTTGATATTGATGCTGCTCAGCAAGTGTTTTATAAAATGACTCAACGAAGTATCGGTAATGGCAAGGAAGGTATGAATATGAAACAAATATCCTTGTATCTTGATTTTTTATGTTGCCTACTGAGTGTTTGATGAAATACTTGTAAACCGATGTTGTTGTTTTACATTCTATGAGAAATTGAAGGTGCACTTCATGTGTTTGAGAAAATGCCACGGATGCTCGATCTTGGCTCAAACTTGGCCTGAACCAGCCCGAGCTAGCCAGTCAGGCTCGAGGACCAAGCCGAGTTTGAGCTAGGGTCAACTAGTGGATGAGCCGAGTCAAGTTGTGCCAAGCTCAACTCATGTACACCTCTACCTACAAGAAGTTTTTAATGGTCAACAGTCACCATTTTCTATGGAATGGTTAACCTGAAATTTGGAACTGTTTTATTTTTAGGATAATGCATTAAAATAATCTAGTAAAACAGATGGACGGCCATTGCCATATGTAACATGTTACGTATGTTGCCCAAAAATCAGCCCAAAGGAAACTCAGGTGGGCAATAAAAGAGGGGACGAATCGAGATGGCATGCCCATCATTGATTTGCGTGGGGCCCAACATGTTGTGTTTACAAAATCCAAGACGTCAAGAGCCTTATCTATTAATATACGATGGGTCAGACATAAATCAGGTTGTTCCTCATTTCAAGTGGGCCCTAGCTAGTGAAAATCGAGGGTGAACTTACCCTCCGACTTTGCCCATTGAATTGTGCTGAATTTCAGGCAGTGGGGTTAACCTGAGGGGATGCATAGGGTCTGCCCAGTACCACATCTACCATTGGAGCGTCGCTTGATAAGTAATTAACTAGGTTTGTAATCTAACCATAATCTAACCAAACACATTTAGTGGAAAAAGTCGCTTGATAAGTAATTAACTAGGTTTGTAATCTAACCATAATCTAACCAAACACATTTAGTGGAAAAAGGCATCGTAAGTTATAGTGCTCCTAATTACACTGAGATCCATAGCTCAAGTGGTAGACTGAGTTAAAGCTACCTCATTTCAACATTGAGGTCTTGGCATCGACTCCCTAGAGGGGATGGCTAACAGTGAAGTGTGAACTGATTGTGGGTGTACTTAGAGCCGTACACAAGTCGAGCCGAGCCGAGCTGAGTATTGCCTAGCTCGTGTCAGCTCCCACTGCCCAAGTCCTACACGTACTCGGCTCTACTCGGGCATCGAACATGGATTCCCTGCTCGTGCTCTACTCGTCCGAGTACGAGCCGAGTCGAGTTCGAGCCCAATTCGAGCAGGGTTTTCAAGCAAAAAATTTAACATATATTAGTTGTATTAATATATATTAACAATTTTAACATATATTAGCTATATTAACATATATTAACAATTTCTAATACATATTAACATATTAACAATTTCTATATTAACATATTAACAATTTCTGATGTATATTAACAATATATGATATCAATTTCTGAAATATATTAACAATTTATACAAAAAACTAATAATAATAAATCAACACCACATAGTATGAGTCGAATACTGAGTCGAGCACACTAGTCGAGTGTCGAGTCGAGTACCGAGTTGAGTATCGCCCAGCTCATACTCTACTCGTAATCAAAACGAGTATCAAAACTCATGCTCGTGCTCGGCTCAAACTCATGTTGAGTCGAGTAATTTTGATTCGAGTCGAGCGAGTAATTGAGCTTACTCTGCTCGTGTACAGCTCTATTAACAAGCTAAAAAAAAATAAAATAGTGCTACTAGTTTCATCTATTTAATTGGACATTCTAATTGATAGATCCAAACCATCCATTAAGTTCAGAACATATTTTGTGGGCTACCTTGAAAAAATCACACTAATCGGATGATCTAATCCATCCATCATTGTGCCTTATTTTCTGTAACCATCCTCTTTCCAAGCTATGGATCAGAGATGGTTCTGATTGCCTAAAACAACAGTTCTTCAGACACAGGCAATCCATGAATGGAACCAACTAACCTGAAATGACCGTGGATTGCCCACGCCCACACTAGGGTGTGTAGAAGCAGCGTGGGCCGACTGTAATATTGTTTACGAGAAAATGGAGTATTCCACAACAATCATTGAACCCTAAACATGGAATTCATTTTACAATTACAAGTTCATGGAAAGATTCAAAAATATCATTTGTCATATTTTTCCTAACATTTATTTTTTTCAGAAACTTGTTTATGTAATAGTCATCTTTTATGGTTTTCATATGTAGTAATATGAATTGGTAATGATTGAATGATTTTTCACTTAAGATTTGGATTTGCTTTATTTTTAGCCCCATGCTCTAAATTAATCCGAAGAAACAAATGAACAACATGGATATATAGAAAACATGTACCAAGGTGAGCTTTACTGTTTTGGGTGAGGCTGGCTAGGGCTGAAAGTCGGGCGTATTGGGTCGGTTTGGTGCTCAACCCTAGTCTAACTCAAGGTTCCTATACCTCAACCCTAACCCAATCCAACCCAACTTCGGGTTGGGAATTCTCAACCCAAGCCCAACCCAAGCGGGCCCGGTCGGGTTGGTAGGGTGGATACATTCTAATATTTTTGTTATTACATTAGTCTATTATATTTCAATACACGTCTTATATTTTGTATTTATAATTTTATTAATTATATTTATAGTTATTTATTGTAAATAACTTTAATTTTTCTAAACAAAAAAGCTAAAATATAGGATGACAACTAATTTAAAAGTCATGTTGTGTAGCACCCAATCTATTTGGGAGAGTGAAGTCCGGCATATCTTGTTAGCTTGATTCATCGGAAATCGCATGGACCAATGAGACTTAACGGTGCTCGAATTTCCTGTGCCTTCAACACAAAGACAATCCACACACAATTATAATTTATAAGTAACTTATACATTGATCGGGTTCAAGTCCGGGTAAGCCTGACCCAAGTTTTATTGAATTGCTGTTTATATAGCCCAAGCCTCGAGACCAAACCTGATACATCCTACCTGTGCCCAACTCAAGTTTATATATATATATATATATATATATATATATATATATATATATATATATATATATATATATATATATATATATATATATATATATATAACGTTAGCTTGTTAGTACACCCACTGTAAGTTCACTCTTCACTGTTAGCCCACCTCCACTAGGGAATTGATAACAAGACCTCAGGAAAGTGGATGTAAAAGTGGAAAAAGAAATGCCTGCAATTGAAGGTTTCTTAATGCTCACCTTGATGTTTAGTCGTCATCCAAACTGACGAAAAACTTAGCCTGATGCAAAACACCGGTGGTCCTGCGAATATACCAATGGTGGGCATTTAATCCCTTATGTTTCTTCTCGTGTGGCCTACTTCAGTTTTGGATTCACTTTATTTTTTTTTAATCTTAGGACCTAAATAATCTGAAAAATCGGATGGAAAGAGTAAATTTCTCACGAACATTAAGGAGGGGAACTTCCCGTTGAAGCCTTTTTAAGGCAATATGCGTTGATCCAAGGTGGGTAGATTCCCTTGACGGTGATGTATTTGCTTGGTCCCCCCGAGAGTTATGCATTTGCTTTACATTCATCGCATGATTCTAAAAATGAAGCAGATCCAAATCTCAGGCAGACCGCATTAAAAACTTCTTAAAAGCCACTGTAATGTTTATTTGTCATCCAACAAGTTAATAAAGTCACAATGACATGGATGAAGGGACCACACATATCATCTTGATCCTAAACTTTTGTGGCCCACAGAAAAGTTTTTCATGGCCAACCCTGGTGTGGTCCACCTGAAATTTGGATTTGCTTCATTTTGTAATCACGCTATAGAATGGGCTATTAAAAATAAAAATAAAAAATGGACGTTGTTGATGCAAGGCATATACATTAAGATGGGCCTACAGTCGGGAATCCACCAAAGCCGCGCCCGCGCCCGCGCGACTCGGATTGCGTAGCGTAGACAACATTACCTGGGTACGACCCATAAGCGGATTGGCTGGTGTACCACACACCAGCGGATTTCCTGGGAAAGCCTTTCGCAGGAAGTTCCTGGCGCTGGGAACCCAGGTGGGGCCCACTGTGATGATTTTGAGAAATCCTCTCCGTCCATCCGTTTTGTGAGTTCATTTTAAGACATGAGGAAAAAAATGAACCGTACCTAATTCTAAAGTGGGCCGAAAATGTGAGAATTCAATTTCGACAGTTGAAATTTTCGTGGGCCAATGAAGTTTTGAATCATTCTAATATTTTTTTTTTCAGTTCATCCCAGTATGAATGATGTTATTAACGGTATGGATGTCATGTAAAAATTACTGTAGAACCCAGGGAGGTTTCAACGGTATGAATTTCTCTAACCACTTTTTCCTTTAGTACGGCCCACTTGAGTCGTGGATCCTGTTCAATTTCATTCTCATTGCCTAAGATGAGCTTACAAAACCAATGGACAGGGTGGATTCCATACAAACATCACGGTGGGCCCCACCTGGGTTCCCAGCGCCGGAACTTCTGCGAAAGGCTTTCGCAGTAAATTCGCGTCCCACACCAGCTGTAGTTACGTGTCGGCGAAGATGAGCGCCAACGTTCCTCGAGCTCACGGTTCAAATGAGATCAAAGTTACATGGCCCCACGATGATGTATTTATTATATCCATGCCGTTCATTCATTTTTCAAGATAATTTTAGACTACTAGATAAAAAATGAATCATATCCAAACCTCAAATGGACCACACCAATAGCGGCGAGGATAATGATTTTCACTGTTAAAACATTCGTAGAGCTCACCATGACGTTTTCTTTCCCTCCAATCCGTTAATAAGGTAAAAAAAATAAATGGCTAAAAAAGGAAAACAAATTTTATATTGATCCGAAACTTCTGTAACCCCAAAAGGGTTTCAATGGTAGACGTTCAATCCCCATCTGTTTTTTACAGTGTGGTCCACTTGAGACGAGCTCGCAAAATACTTGGACGGTTTGGATATAACACACGCCTCATGATGGGACCCACAGAACTTGCTGACGTCAATACACCAGTTATATAGCTGCTGAGGGTACACCAGCCAATCCGCTTCTCACCGTGACTAGCTAGAGACGGACGGTCCTGCCAGGGCTCTCCGTGGAGTCTATAGTGATATTTGAGTTTTATACAAGCCGTCTATCTATCTTGAAAGACCATTTTAGAGCATGATGACATAAAAGGAGAAAGATAGAAGGCTTGAGGAGACTAAAACAATGAAAGCAAAGGCAATAATGACCTATACTTGAAACCTTCCAAGGGCCCGTCATGATGTTTATTTGACATCTACCTGTTCATAAGGTCGTATAGACCTGGATGAAGGGAAACCTTAAACATAATCTTGATCCAAAACTTCCGTGGCCCCAAGAGATTTTCAGAAGTAGGCATTCAATCCCTACTGTTTCACGTGGTGTGGTATACTTGATGATTCAATCTGCCTCCATTTAGGCTTCGTGTCCTAAAATGGTCTTCCAAAATGGATGGACGGCTTGGATAAAACTTACATATCATGGTGGGGCTCACAGAGTCCCTGACAGGACCGTCTGTCTCTCCCTAGGTGGGGGGTCGGGGTAGTACCCATCCCCGCTCAGGCGCTCACGTCACCTGGGTTGGCGCGGACGCGGATTAGCTACTGACAGGCAGGTTGAGTAGCGTGACTCGGTACCGAAGTGACGTCAGCAATTTCTGTGGGCCCCACCATGAGATATGTGTTGTATCCACACTATCCATCCATTTAGAGACATCATTTTAGGACATGAGACAGAATTAGTAAGATCCAGAGCAATAGTGGACCCTACCATAGAAAACAGTGGGGAGAGTGACACCCACCGTTGAAACCTTCTTAAGGTCCACCATGATGTTTATTTGAGATCTAACCTGTTTATAAGTTAACACAGAGATAAAAGAAGGGAAAACACAAATATAATCTTGATAAAAAACTTTGTGACCCTTAGAAGTTTTCAAGGGTGTGCATTACTCTCCCCACTGTTTTCAGTGGTGGGGTCCATGGGAGATTTGGATCTGAATCATTCTTTGGAATATGCTTTAAAATGATCTTTCCAAATGAATGGAGAGTATGGATACAAAGCAAACATCATGGTGGGGCCTACATAACCAAGTGACATCATCGAAAGTTATGTAGGCCCACCATGATATTTGTTTTGTATCCATACCTTCCATCCATTTGGAGGGATCATTTCAGGGCACGAGACTAAGAATGAGTCGGATCCAAGGCTGGAGTAGACCCCACCATAGAAAACAATGGGGAGAGTGACGCACACTGTTAAAAACTTCTAACGGCCACATAAGTTTTAGATCAAGCTGATATTTGTGTTTTCCCTTCTTTAATGCGTGTGTTAACTTATACATAGGTTGGATCTCAAATTAACATAATAGTGGACTGTAGGAAGGTTTCAATGGTGGGTGTTACTCTCCCCACTCTTTTATGTGGTGGGGTCTACTCCAACTTTGTATCTACGTCATTCTTTGTCTCGTCCTTTAAAATGATCTCTCCAAATGGATGGATGGTGTGAATATAATGCATACATCATAGTGGGGCCCACATAACTTGGTGAGGAAACTTCAGTTGCCAGTCTCGCTGCTAAACCTTTTAGTAACTAATCCTCGTTTGGATGGGCCCGGACTCCGATTAGCTACTGACAGGGTGAGTAGCGAGACTCTTGCTGAAGTGATGTCACCAAGTTTTGTGGGCCCCTATTATAATGTATGTGTTGTATCCAAACCATTCATCCATTTTAAGATATCATTTTACGGCATGAGCCCAAAAATGAGGCAGATAAAAAGCTATAGTGGGCCCCACTAGAGAAAACAGTGGGGAGAGTGATTCCCACCGTTGAAACTATCCTAAAGCCCACCATGATGTTTATTTGAAATCCAACCTGTTCAAAAGTTAAAAAAGAAATGAAGGAAGGGAAACAAATATCAACTTGATCTAAAACATTTGTGGCCTTTAGAAGTTTTTAATGGTGGGCATCACCGTCCTCACTATTTTCTATGCTAGGTCCACCGGAACTTTGGATTTAACTCATTCTTTGGATCTTGCCCTAAAATGATCTCTCCAAATGGATGGACAACGTGTATATAAAACATACATCATGGTGGGGCCCACAGAACTTGGTGATGCCACTTCAGCTTCAGTAGCGAGTCTCGCTACTCAACCTTTCAATAGCTAATCCGCACCCGGTTGGCACCGTGTTGATGTGGCAAATAGGTGCACCGCGGGCCCACCTCGATGTATGTGTTGAATACCCATGCCATTCATACATAGGCTCTCTCATTTTAGACCACGAGCCCCACAATGAGGCAGATCCAAGTCTCAAGCACATCACAAGAAATAATGGCCCACCTTAATATTTATTTGCCATCCAGCTTATTGATGAGGTCCATGAACCTGGATGAAGGAAAAAAAAAATCAAATATATATAAGCTTGATTTAAAGCTTATCAATACTTGTGGCTTAAGATAAGTTTCTAATGATCAATAACTATTGTTTCCTATGGTAGGGTCTACCTCCGGTTTAGATTTGCTTCATTTTTAGGCCTATGCCCAAAACTAATCTAAAGAAACAGATGGACAATGTAGATATAGAATACATGCATCAAGGTCGGCCCCACAATATGGTCTACACCACCTTGGGCGGGGCTGGGCGGCACTAGATGCAGATTACCTATAAAGGCTTTTGCAAGTTACTGCGATGAGAAGCTAGGTGAGACCCATTGCAATGTTTGAGAGAAATTATCCCCGTCCATTTTCTTTGCTTGCTCGTTTTAGAACATAAGATAAAAAATGAAGCGGATCCAAAACTCAAGGAGGCAACATGAGGGAAAGAAAAGAAATGCCACCATTGAAGCCTTCCTAGGTCCACCTTAATGTTTTTATGTCATCCAAACCATTTATAAGGTCATTCTCACTAGGATGAACTGAAACATGAAAAACTTAGCCTGATGTGGCATTATGAATGTTTCATCGACGGTCGTTGTTAAAATTGATGCCATTAATTTGGTGAAAAACATGGGATTTTGATCAATTGACACTAGCCTCGATCAATCAAGGAAATCTCAAATTTTTTAGTTAACTCTTTGGACAATTTTAGACATGTTCAATCAATTGAAGATTAGGGCTAGATCGATCGAGAATACATGTTTGCTTTCTAGATACTTTGAGCATGTTTGATTGATCGAACATTGAGGTGTCGATCAATCGAAGGTTCGATCAATAGTTTACGTAATTTATACGTAATTTCTAATCCTATACGTAGCATATACATTGTCTTATATAAACAAGTGTAATACGGGATTAGGGTTAAGAACAAACATGGGAGAGTCCCAAAGAGTTTTTAAGGTTTTGAAAGAGAATTTCGTCTTGAAAGACGAGGGTTTCGAGAATTTGGAAGTCGCCTATCTCTTGTAATTCTTCATTAGATTATTTTGTTGCTTAGTGCCATGATTATTTTTTTTCAAAAACGCTTTTCCTTATAAATCGTCGTATTCTTTGTGATTGCTCATATTTATATTTTTCTATTGCATATTTGTATTGTTCTAAGGTTGCTTCTACGCCTAATGTGTGGTAGTTGTGCACAATAAGTGGTATCAAAGCGTACGCTATTATATTGGGATTTTAGATCAAATTTGAGACATGACTTTTAAGAGATCAAATGCTAAATACTATATGAAATAATTTACAGAAAATAATAACTTTCAATTATGGAGGTTGAAGATGTTAAAGCCATCCTAATTCAACAAGGACTACCAAAGACACTCCTTAGGAAAGCGAGATGCCCTCAAACTATTAAGGAGGATAAATGGAAGACTTAAATGAGAAGGTGATAATCGTAATTCAATTGTGCTTATACCATATGATGTCCTATACAATGTAATCAATGAGAAGACTGTCGGAGGCGTATGGGCAAGGTTGAAAAGCATCTATATGATGAAATCACCCTCCAATCACTTGTATATGAAAAGACAATTGCATACTCTTAAGATGGTGGAAGGATCGAATCTCAATGAGCACATCAGTGCCTTCAACAACTTAATTAATTTGCAAACTAATGAACATGGAGGCGAACATTGACGAAGAAGATAAAGCCTTGATCGTGTTGGTGTCCCTTCCAAAATCCTATGAAAATCCAGTGGATACTTTGCGTCATAGTAGAGATACATTGGACCTAGAAATTGTTGTCCCATTGCTTTGGTTAAAACAATTAAGAAGGAAGAATGGTGGGGAAGGTACATCTATGAATGCACTAGTCGTAAGGGAAAAAGCGTCTGAGCAAGAGAAATGGAAATTGTGACAAGTCGAAGGGTAAAGGAAAGTTGAAGTATTGAAATTGTGGTAAAATGAGTCACGTGAAGGACTTCACAAACCCTAAAACCCAAAAAGAGGAGAAATCAAATACTTCTCGCAAAGAGGCAAATTCAGTGGAATCCAACGAGAAGATCAGTGATTGCGATGTATTGTCCATGTCCAAGGTTGTACACTTGAAAAATGAGTAAATTTCTTATACGGGGCCATCGTATCACGTGTGTCATCATTGAAGTTGGTTCATTTCATACAACGAGTACGATGGTGGCTTGATACTTATGAGGGCAATGATCATGCATGTAAGATGGAGTGTACATTGACAGATATGAGACACGTTCTAGATTTGAAGAGGAATTTGATATCTTTAGGAACACTTGATGCTCTTGGATGCAAGTTCTATAGCCATGATGGTGTTCTAAAAGCTTCTAAAAAGGCACTCACAGTAATAAAGGCCCACAGAAGCAGAAACCTCTATAGGTTGATCGGTAGCACTCTATCGGGGGAGCTACAATGATTGTAACAAACTTTGCATCAGTATGTTTGTGGCATGCATGCCTAGGCTACATGAGCGAGCAGGGTATGAAGGTACTACTTGATCGTAGTTTAACTGCTATTTTTAAGAATTTTGATATTAATGTATGTGAGTACTGCATATATTTTCACCACCTTCAAGCAGTGGAAGGTCATGATGGAAAACTAGACAGGGTAAAAACTGAAAGTACTCTGGACCAACATTGGCGGAGAGTTCACTTCTACAGAATTTAATCAGTTTTATAAAGATGAGGGGATTGTACGGCATAACATAATGAGGCACATAAAGTAGAATAGTGTGGAAGAACGTATGAATCGAAGTCTTTTGGAGTAAGCGAGAAGTATGTTGAGCAATGCTAAGTTAGGCAAACATCTATGGGCTGAGGCCATTACATGGCTTTCTACTTGGTGAATCAATTTTCGTCAACATCGATTGATTGTAAAATTTTAGAAGACGTGTAAAGTGGTCATGAAGTTGACTAAGGGTTGTGTGTATTCGGTTGTGACATTTACTCTCATTACCATCAGTTGAGAGAGATAGCTGGACCAAAGAGCTAAAAAGTGCACATACTATGGCTGGGTCACATGGAAGATCACAATTAGCCATGACATCAACTTTAATGAAGATTCCTTGTTCCGTAAGGATGAACACAAGAAAACGAAGAAATCATTGATGATTGATGTTGAAATTGATGAGGGTAAGACACTTAAAGAAGTCGAGCTGCAAGAATAGGTACGGGAGCAGGTGGAGCTGTTACCTATCAAAATAAATTCACCAAGAAATCATAGAATACCATTATGATAAAGGGATGGTTAAAACATTGCAGTTACTCTCATTACGGTTAAGAGGGATCCGTCTACTTTCCAGGAAGTATTAGAAGACACTGATGCTGAGAAGTGGATCATGTCTATGCACGATGAGATGAACTTCGTGTGTAAGAATGAGACATGTGAGCTGGTGAAGTTTCCCATTGGTCAGAAAATGATTGAGTGCAAGTGGATCTTTAAGAAGAAACATGATAGATATAAGGTCAAATTGAAAGCAAAGGGTTATGCGCAGAAGGAGAGTGTCGACTTCAACAAGATTTATGTACCTATGGTTAAGTAGGTATCTATTATATTTGTGTTGGCAGTAGTTGCCCAATACAATATAAGTATAGCTCTATAAGAGCATATGAGCATTTCCCTCTTAAGAGATTGCAATCTAAACGTGACTCTGATGTAGAATTATTCACGGATGCGAGTTTCCCGCCTCGAAAGCAACATGGCCCATTGTAATGTTTACAGGAAATCCACTTGGTACATCCATTGTTCAACTCATGTCAAGACATGAGTCGAAAAATGAGGCAGATCCAAAATTCGAGTGGGCCACGCAATAAGCAACAATGGGTTTTAAATGCCCCCAATTGAAACATTTGTGGGCTAAAGAATTTTGAAATAAGCTATTAATACTTTTGTGTTTTCAGTTCATCCATGTAGGAATGACCATATGAACAGTTCTGATGATTTATAAACATTATAGTTGACCTTTAGAAGGTTTGAATGGTGGGCATTTTCTTCTCTACTATTTCATGTTAGTTTGGCTCACTTGAGTTTTGGATCCGACTCAATTTTCAGATCATATCCTTAATAAACTGCGAAATGGATGTATGGGGTGGATTTCTCACAAACATCATGGTGGCCCCATGTTGCTCCCTCATTTTTGGCATAACTTAAAATGATATGAAAATATGGATGGACCGATAGAAAAAACCCAGACATGAAAGTGGCCCCCGCAAAAACTGATGGATGACGCATGTATACAACACATACATCAGATTGGGCCGATATTCGTGGAAACATTTTGCTTCAACCTTTCGGGACCACCAGACGTGGATTTCTTGCGCTGGATACTTAGGCGGGGCCCACTGTGATATTTGTAAGAAATCCACCCTGTCCATCCATTTTTTAGATCATTTTAGGACATGAGGCCAAAAATATGAGCTGGATCCAATACTCAAGTGGGCTGAAAACGCGAGGATTGAATTTCAACTGTTGAAATATTCATGGGGCCACAAATGTTTTGAATCAGTATAATATTCGGGTCGTCAGTTTATCTAAGGTGGAGTAGGAATGATGTTACGACCGGTAAGGATGGCGGCAGGTAAAGATCATTGTCGACCCTAGGAGGTTTCAACTGTATTAATTTCCCTACCTAACTTTTCCTTTATCTTGTTGGGGGCCTTGCACAAAACCTTAGGATTTAGCCCTCCAGAAGGAACCAGAATTATAGGATAAAAGCAATGAAATAAATCAAAGCAACAATCACACACCACACAAGAGATTTTTACGTGAAAAACCCTCAAGGAGGTAAAAACCGCAGGACCTCGTCCAGATCAACAATCCACTATAAAGTAGAATGTTACAACTGATCACAAGCACACCTTGTTATGATCGAACCTTCACTCATGCAAGAGTGGATAAACAGTAAGAGAAACAAAAAAAATTGAGAGATCTCATCGATTACGATGACGTAGAAGCACTGAGATATGGTAGATCACCTCCATGAACATAACCTCCCTTCTACAAGCTTCCTCTCTCTCTCTTTCTCTCTCTCTCACACACCTTTGATAACTCTCTTGTATTTTTCATGTACACATCATCATACCCTAGAAAAATCCTAGAGACCCCCTTTTATAGTTTTAGGAAACTCCTTTCCGCATCCTGGTTGCGAAAGGACTTACGAAACGAAATCCGCACAAAATCGCGAAACGAATCTGCGTAACTATGACTGGTTATGAGCCACCCACGACTGGTCGAGCGCCACCTACGACCGGTCGTGCACCTCTCACGACCAATCGAGCACCCTGGAGAAAATCAGTCCAAACTCGCTCGACTTTGAGTCGTGTCACGACTCGAAACTATGACTGGTGAAACACCAACCCACGACCGGTTGTGCAGGGCTCATGACCGGTAGACGACGGGTCAAAAAACCATCAAATCTCCTCCTTTTTAACCCAGGAGGGATTTACCTTCTTCAAGCCAGCTTGGTTTTTACAAACCTCAAACTTGCCCTTGAGCAAAGCCTTGGTCATCATGTCTGACCCATTATCGTCCGTGTGGACCTTCTCAAGCTGTAACACCTTCTGTTCTAAAGTATCCCTGATCCAGTGATACCGAATCTCTATGTACTTCGACTTGGAATGCTGACTTAGATTCTTGCTCAAATGTATAGCACTCTGACTATCACAATAGACCACATGCTTCTCCTGCTTCAGGCTAAGTTTCTGTAGGAACCTCTTCATCCAAAGCATTTCTTTACATGCTTTTGTGATTGCAATGTACTCGGCATCTGTCGTCGACAATGCTACGATCCTCTCTAGCTTGCTCTGCCAAGAAACCGCTCTCCCTGTGAACGTGAATATGAACCCCAATGTAGACTTCCTGGAGTCTATGTCACCTTCCATATCTGCATCTATGTAGCCCTCCAGCACAAGTTTATCGTCACCATAACATATGCTCAACCTGGATGAGCCTCTTAGATACCGTAGTATCCACTTCACCGCTGCCCAATGTTCTTTACCAGGATTGATAAGAAACCGTCTGACAATCCCAACTGCATATGCTATGTCTGGGCGTGTACACACTATAACATACATCAAACTTATTACAGCTGATGCGTAGGGTATCTTTTGCATCTCTTCCACCTTTGCTTTCGTCTTAGGACACTGCCTGTCGCTCAACTGAAGTGACCATCCAGTGGAGTACTGACCAACTTCGCTACATTTATATTGAACCGCTCCAGGACTTTCTCAATATACTGCTCTTGTGACATCCAAAGCTTCCTGCTGCTTCTGTCACGGGTTATCTCCATTCCTAGGATCTGTTTAGCTGGGCCCAAGTCTTTTATCACAGAAGACTTGCCCAA
This sequence comes from Magnolia kwangsiensis, assembly GCA_037074715.1. Taxonomy (NCBI): domain Eukaryota; kingdom Viridiplantae; phylum Streptophyta; class Magnoliopsida; order Magnoliales; family Magnoliaceae; genus Magnolia; species Magnolia kwangsiensis. Next base: position 26,152,605 of record CM073571.1, on the reverse strand, counting down.
TTTCTGTTTCAGCCTGTCGATCTTCTTGATGTCTTTTCCCATGATGAGCATGTCATCAACGTATAATAACAGAACTAAGAAATCACCATTTGAGAACTTGCGCGTGAACACACAGCGGTCTGACTCCGTTCTGTCATACCCATGCTGTAACATGAACGAATCGAACTTCTTGTACCATTGTTGTAGAGCTTATTTCAACCCATACAAGCTCTTCCTCAGCCTACACACCATATGTTCCTTGCCCTTGACTTCGAACCCCTCTGGTTAGTGCATGTTGATATCTTCTTCGAGGTCATCATGGAGAAAGGCATTTTTAACATCTAATTGCACTATTTTCAGATTCATACTAGCTGCCAACCCAAGAAACACTCTTATGGATGTCATCTTCACCACTGGTGAGAATATCTCCTCGAAGTCTATGCCTTTCCTCTGACCAAACCCTTTTACCACAAGGCTGGCCTTGAACCTCGTCTGTGAATTCTTCTGGTCAATCTTCTTTTTGAACACCCACTTGTTGCTTAAAGCTTTCTTGCCCTTACTCAGTTTCACCATGTTATAGGTGTGGTTCTTATGTAAGGATTTCATCTTCTCTTGCATAACTTTCAACCACTCCTCCTTATGCTCGTCGGCTAGGGCCTCAGAATAATCTTCTGGCTCTCCCCCATCAGTCAGCATAATATACTCATGCGGCGAGTACCTCTTAGACGGCTGTCTATCCCTAGATGATCTCCTCACCTGTGGCTCAATAGGTGGATCAAGTGGGGGCTGCTCCCCTGGTCCATCTTCTGTAGGAACTCCCTCGTCCTCTGTACCTTTCCGTACTCCCCCGCCATCAGGCACCACGGGAGGAATAATTGGATCCATATCCTCTAGCTCACCTGAACTAGTTGGTTCTTCTCTGGCTTACCAATGTCTTCTATACACTGATCTTCAAAGAAAACCACATCTCTGTTCCTGACGAGCTTCCTCTCGGTTGGATCCCACAATCTGTAACCAAACTTTTTATCACCGTACCTCAAGAACACACACCGCTTGATCTTCATATCGAGCTTAGACCTCTCGTCCTTTGGTACGTGAACGGATGCCCTGCATCCAAACACCCTGAGATGACTGTACGATGGATCCTGTACAGTCCACACCTTCTCAAGTATTTCTCCATTCAACGGGGCTGATGGAGACCTGTTTATTAAATACACTACCGTGTGCATTACTTCTCCGTAAAACTTCTTGAGCAACTTCGCATGGGATAACATGCATTTTATTCTCTCTACAATGGTGTGATTTATCCGCTCAGCTACACCATTATGCTGGGGGGTCTTGCGAACCGTTTGTTCATGCCGTATCCCAGGGACTTGCAGTACTCATGAAAGTCGCTAATGTATTCACCACCATTGTCAGTGTAGATGACTTCAATGATCTACTTGTCTCTCTCTTGACCATAACATGAAATAATTTAAACACACCAAAGACCTCGTCCTTGGATTTCAAAGCATAAACTCAAACCCTCTTAGATGCATCATCTATAAAAGTAACAAAATACAATGCGCCACCTAAGGTTTTTGTCCTCATAGGACCATAAACATCAGAATAAATCAAATCTAATGCATGCACTTTTTTAACATGAGAAGCAGATTTAACAAATGAAACTCTATGCTGTTTTCCTAATAAACAATCAAGATAGGTTTTGAGAGGTGTACCTGTCACGTATGAAAGGAGTCGCTTCCTCGCTAGTAGTTGAAGCCCTTTTTCACTCATGTGGCCTAGACAACTGTGCCACATATCAATAGCTGAATCTTCTGCTACATTTTTCCCACCCTTGCACTCATTGAGACATGTCTTGTAAAGGGTGCAACACTTCTTTCCTTTGGCTGCGATCAACGAATCCTTGATGAGTTTTCGGTGCTCACCAGCAAACCGGCTTTTATAGTCATCATCATCCAACCTTCCCATCGACGTCAAATTGAGGCGAAGGTCTGGGATATACCTCACATCCCCGAGAACCAATGTGCAACCCACATCAATTTTCACACAAATATGATTGACCCCTATGATCTTCAATAAGCTAGAATTTTTCATCTTCACTGTCCCATAGTCGTCAGAAGTCCCTGTGTAGGTCGCATGAAAAGAGGCTCTCGAGTCTATCACCCAGTCGGTGTCCTGACTCTTAGTCGTGAGAGGTACATCATGATCTGCAGAAAGAATAACTATAACGTTTTCATCTGAAGTGACCGCAGTGGAATCTGATTCATCTTTCTTCTCCTTTTCTTTTCCTTTTTTGTCGTTCTTAGCCTTACGACATTCATGCTTATAGTGGCCCTTCTTACCACAATTCCATCATTCAACATCTTTTCTGTTACTCAACTTGCCTCTTGATTTATCTCGGACCTTTCCGCCCTTCCTGTTCTTTCCTCTCCCCTGTTCCTATATCACAAGAGCTTCGCTGAGTAGATCCCTGAGACTTCCTCCTTGTCTCATCATTGAAGAGACAGCTAGTAACCTGTTCTATGGATATCCTTCCGTCTGACGCGGAGTTACTTAAAAACACCACCAATGTCTCCCAACTGTCAGACAATGAACTAAGCAATAACAAAGCCTGCAATTCATCATCCAAAATCATCTTTATAGCGGAGAGCTGGTTCACTATATTGTTGACCTCATTCATGTGCTCGGCCACAGAACCATCATCTTTGAACTTGAGATTCACAAGTCACCTTATCAATTTTTTTTTATTATCGGCTGTCTTCTTCTAATACAGCCCTTCTAGTTTTAGCCATAGGCTAGCGGTTGAGGTTTCTATCGACACATGGTGGAACATAGAATCATCCAGCCATTGTCTAATAAAGTCCACCGCCTTTCGATCTAACTTCTTCTAATCATCGTCTCAGCACTAGCATCGTCTCGGTGCTTGGTCGCCCCGAGTGATGCCTGACGAGTCCCGGTGCTTAGTCTTTTTGGTACTCACACCAACATCGTCTCGGCACCATCATCGGTTTCATTTTTGGCACTCACGCCTGCATCGGTCCAGCCCGGGGGCAGTTAAGGTTGAGGGAACAATTTACTTGTTATATCCGATCTTTTTTTTATTTATATCCCTTTCCTGATCCGGTCTATGTACTGCTGAAGCAAGATGTAACCTGATGTAACAAACAGTCCGATAAATGAACTCATTCAGTTTTTCCTTTATTCATTGAATTAGTTTACATGTTTTTCATCTTTGAGTCTTTTTCATTGCTTTGCCATACCGATTTTAAGGGTAATAAATCTTCAGATGTTCGGCATTCTATGGATGAGGTAGCAGCTGTCCTGTCAAGTCCTCCAATCGGTATGTCCCCGGTCGAATAATGCTGGAGACGACATAAGGTCCATCCCAATTGGGCCCCAATGTGCCTGAACCAACTTCCTTGGTGTTCAGGAAAGATTTCCAAAGAAACATATCTCCGACTTGAAAATGCATAACCTTGACTTGGGCATTGTAGAGCCGAGCCACTTGTTGTTGCCAAACCACCATATGTAGTTGAGTTTTTTCCCTCTACTCATCCACAAGGTCAAGTCCGTGTGCTAGAAGTTCTTCATTTTCTCCTTCGTTAAACGAGCTGACTCTAGCTATTGGCATCCTGATCTCAACTGGTGTGACAGCCTCAGCTCTATAAGCAAGGGAGAAAGGGGTTTCTCCTATGGCGGTTCGGGCTATAGTTCGGTAGGCCCACAATATCTTCAGGAGTTCCTCAGCTCATGCTCCTTTAGTTTGATCTAGCTTGGTTCGAAGATGCTGCTTGATGATCTTGTTGACCGCTTCAACTTGCTCATTCGTTTGAGGTGGTGAGCGAGGAATATACATTCCTTATTCCAAGATTATCACACATCTCACGATAACTCCTATTGTCGAACTGCTTCCCGTTGTCGATTACAATAGTCTGAGGTATGCCGAATCGACAGATGATGTTTTTTCATATGAAGTTAGTAATCTTCTGTTCGGTTATTTTTGCCAACGGCTCTGTCTCAGCCCACTTTGTGAAGTAATCTACTGCCACGACTATGAACTTAGTTTGACCCTTCCCCATAGGAAGGGGTCCAATGATGTCAACTCCCCATTGCGCAAAGGGCCAAGGGCCGGTCATGGGAGCCAGCTCTTCAGGAGGTTGTCTCAGAATGACCGCAAATCGCTGGCATTTATCGCATCGCTGGACAAGTTTTCAGGCGTCGTGTTGGATTGTCGGCTAGTACTATCCCTGACACAAAACTTTATGTGCGAGAGACCGTCCGCCCTAGTGATTCCTGCAAATTCCTTCGTGGATCTCCTGTAATACATAATCGGCTTCACTAGGGTTTAGGCACCGTAGTAACGGAGTATAGTAACCCTTCTTATATAGTGTTCCGTTGAACATGGTATAACGGGAAGCTCGGATCTTCAATCGCTGAGCCTCGACGCGATCTTCAGGCAACTCTCCACTGTCGAGATATCGGACGATCGGGTCAATCCAAGTAGATCCCTGATCAATAGCGAGTACGGTCGAGTCATCTAATTCAAAGATACTCAGTTTAATAATGTACTCAATCAGGACAGACCTGGGTATGTTGTCTTCATCGGCAGAGGCGAGCTTTGCTAGTAGGTCGGCTTTGGTGTTTTCTGTCCGAGGGATCTGAGTGACGATACAACGCTGAAAGCCGCCAATCAATTTTTTAGCTTTCTTCATATACGCTTCCAACTGTTCTTTTCGTGTTTGATATACACTGGTGACCTGATTGAAAACTAACTGAGAATCGCTAAAAACGTCGAGATGCTCACACCTAGACTGGCCGCGAGTCGGAGGCCGAGTAAAAGTGCTTTATATTCTGCTGTATTGTTCGAGGCTTGAAATCCAAGTCTTAAGGCATATTGCATATAGGTTTGATCAGGAATTTCCAGTATCACTCCTACCCCTCTTGCTTTAGAGTTGGAGAAGCCATCGACAAATAGCTTCCAAGGGGTGGGCTCGAGCACTGACTCGAGTACATCGATCGTCGATTTGTTAACCGGGCCGATCAGACTTGTGTCGGTGTGAGCTGTGACTTTAGCAATAAAATCTGCTACGGCCTGACCTTTGATTGCCACTCTTGGCTTGTATTGAATGTCAAACTCACTAAGTTTAATTGCCCATTTTGTAAGTTGGCCGGATGCTTCTGGTTTCTGTAGAATCTGTCGTAGCGGAAGGTCAGTCATAACGACAATGGTATGGGCTTGGAAATATGGCCGTAGTTGGTGCGAGGAGACGACTAAGACTAGGGCCACTTTTTTCAAGAGTGGATACTTCGTTTCTGCTAGTAAGAGCGCCTTGCTGACATAGTAAACCGGTAATTATTTTCCTTCATGCTCTCGTATCAAAGCTGAGTTAACTGCTGCCTCGGATACCGCAAGGTATAGCAACAGACATTCTCCTGGTTCGGAATTTTATAAGAGAGGTAGAGAATCAAGGTACAACTTCAATTGCTGAAACGCAGCTTCACATTCTTCTGTCCAATCCAATGTTTGTCGTCCCTTCAACTGTTTGAAGAATGGGATATATTTATTAGTGGCTCGGGATAAGAAGCGATTAAGTGCCGCAACTAGTCTAGTCAATCTTTGTACGTCTTTAATAGTCTTTGGCGATTCCATATCAAGCAATGCTTTGATCTTCTCTAGGTTTGCTTCAATCCCTCTCTGGCTGACTAAGAATCTGAGGAATTTTTCTAAACTTACACCAAAGGCACACTTACTAGGGTTCAACTTTATGTGAAACTTGCGCAAGATCAGGAACATTTTTTCTAGGTCGGCTATATGGTCGGCCGTGTGTATACTTTTGATGAGCAAGTCATCTATATATACTTCTATGGTTCGGCCGATTAACCGAGTAAAGATTTTTTTCACTAATCTTTGGTAAGTTGGTCCAGTATTCTTCAAACCAAAAGGCATCACTCGATAACAATAAAGACCTTTATCTGTGACAAAGATAGTTTTTGATTTATCAGATCATTCATTATAATCTGATTATATCCTGAATATGCATCCATAAAACTAAGTAACTCGTGTCCCGTAGTACTATCAACCAACTGATCTATCATCGGTAGAGGAAAGTTGTCCTTCAGGCAGGCTTTGTTTAGGTCGGTATAGTCAATACAGACTCGCCACTTCCCGTTGGCCTTCTTCACAAGTACGACATTAGCTACCCATTCGAGGTAGTATATTTCTTCTATAAAGTTTGCCTTAAGGAGCTTGTCGAGTTCTTCTTCAATAATGGAGTACCTTTCTGGGCCGAGAGGACACCACTTTTGTTGGACAGGTTGACATGTCGGATCGATGTTAAGTCAGTGAGTGATCACTAAATGGTCGATCCTTGGCATGTCTTCATGACTTCATGCAAATATGTCGGCGTATCGTCGGAGCAAAGATATCAGACGGTCTTTAATTGGTGATTGTAGAGACGAGCCAATTTGTATCATTTTCGATGTGTCGATTTCAACCAAGGGCACCGAAATGAGATCTTTGACTGGCTGTCCTCGCTCGTAAGTCTTGACTCGAGGATCCAGTGATTCGAACGTCGATATCTCAGCTTGAGCTTTCTCGACAGGTACCTTTATAGCGGTTGCGTAGCATCGTCTCGCATCTTGCTGATCTCCTTTGATAACTCTGATGCCCGACTCAGTTGAAAATTTCATGGAGAGATGGTATGTAGATACTACGGCCTGGAGTAGACTCAAAGAAGGTTGGTCGAGTATAGCATTGTAGATGGACGATTGATCAACTACTAAGAAGTCAACCATTATAGTCGTCCGATGTGGAGGACTCCCGGTAGTAAGTGGTAGTGAGATGATTCCTTCCGGGAGTATCCGCCCTCCTGAGAATCCGATCAATGGAGTATGAACTGGTCGCAGTGCCGATCGTTCCACTCCCATTTTATCAAATGCCTGGGTAAACAGTACATCAGCTGACGATCCTGTGTCGACCAATATACAGAATACCTTTCGGTTAGCGATCGTCAGAGTGACGACTAGGGCATCCTCATGAGGATGATGGATGCCTCGAGCATCTTCATCGGTGAATATGACTCAATACTTTTCTTTCTTTCTTTCCTTTAAAGGTCGAGCGATGATTAAGAGTTCGGACTCGGGTTGGCTTATACTCCTGACATGATTCTTTCGGGCATTATTTGAATCGCTTTCGCCTCGGAGACCACAGACGATAGTTCAGATTTCTTTTGTTGGTCGGTTATCAACTGGGCGGACCTCTGACGCCCCAGCCTTCTCGATATGCTCTATGAGTCGGCCTTCTCGAATGAGTCGCTCAATCTCTTCCTTCAAATGAATACAATCGCTCGTGTTATGCCCGTGATCACGATGGTAATGACAATACTTGTCTTTGTTTCGTCGGTTGGGATTGGTTCGAAGCTTTCCTGGCCAATTAACGAATCTCTCACTCTTGATCTCCATCAACACTTGCTCCTGCGGTTTGTTGAGTAGAGTATAAGTGAAAAATTTTCTGTCGGGACGTTTGCTTGATTTTCGCTCTTCACGATTTTGGTCGTCCTTAAGCTTCTTTTCCCCGGCCGAGTCAACTTCTTTCTTGGCTGACTCTTTGGCCGAGGTTTTTATATTTTAGTCAGTCTCTCGTAAAATCCTTGTTTCCTCGACATCAGCATATTTGTCTGACCGAGCCATAAACTCGACCAGTGTTATCGGTGGATTTTTATCTAATGATGCCAAGAAGGGCTTATCTCTCACAGCCTGCATAAGCGAATTGAATGTTGTTTCTTCTGATTATTTTCGAACCTGTAATAATTTGAAGTTGAAACGCTTAATGTAATCTTTTAGTAGCTCTCCCTCCTTCTGAATTATGTTGTTCAAATGGGCAGGGGGCTTTAACTTCTTCTTTCCGCCGATGAAGTTGGTGAGGAAGGCATCACTGAGTTCGGCGAATGAACTGATCGACTTTGGTTTTGATTGTTTGAACCAAAGGCGGGCCACATTTGCTAAGGTAAGAGAAAATTCCTGACACATAACGGCGTCCGAAGCATCATGCAACTCCATATATGTCCGAAAGCATTCGAGGTATTCTGTTAGGTCGGTTTTACCGGTGAAAGGTGTAATTTACGGTAGACAAAACCTTTTCGATAACCAGGCCTACATTACGTCATCCGTAAAAGGAGAAGCTTTTGCTTCGAACCAGGTTTGTCGTATATCTTGACCCTATTTCATATCTGTCATCTCTTCCCGTATCTCTTTCTTGAAGTCCTGGAGTTCAGCTTTTCATGGTTCGTCACTCTCCGCCACGCCCTCATCCGGAAGTCGGTTATGCCTCCTCCAATCTATCTCATGTCGGAGATCAATGGGGGGTAACATGGCTGTTGCCGAATGAGCCGGCGGTGGTTCCGTGGAACCATGGGGCTGACTTGGTTGAGGGAAAGATCGCAGACCGGTGGGCTGAGGGTCAGCCACTTGATCCGGGGCATTTACCGCTTGACTTTGATGAAACTGTTGCATTTTCTGATGGTGCATTTGTTCCAACAGTTGCTTCATAACAGCCATGTTAGCTCTGAGTTCTTTAACTTTTCGATCCAACTGTTCATTCTCTCGGTTGTCGTGTTGATTGTGAGCCCCCTGGTTTGCACCAGTCGCACTTGTCCCTACTTGTCCAGGGTCGGCTGCAACAGTGGGAGCGTCACTTAGCTCTTCAAGGCCCATACTTCTTGTAATTCTTTCCATTAAAGATGGTTTACACAGCCCTTTGGGTAAAATGCAAAGAAATGACTTTTTGTATCGTTTCCCACAGACGGCGCCAAACTGTTGATGCAAAAAAACTGGATCCGCCTCTCCCGATCTGCTTTCTTGAAACATAAAGTATAGAGAACCCTGACTAGAGCCGGGGAACCTCTGATGCTTAAGTCAGTAGGAGTTTAGGAAGAAGAGTTTTTTAAGGTTCTTTCTTGCGTACCTTTGCTCCTTGGAGAACCTTCTTTATATAAGCTTGAGAAGTCCCGGCTTATGGGGATTCTCTCCCATATTTTTGGGATATTTGATTTGGTTTTTGATTGTTTTAGGATATTTTTCGATCACGAGCTTTTCGAGGTCGGATCCTCTCACAATACGTAAGTACAGTATTTTAATATTACACCGCCTCTTCTTTACTTGGCTCGGCCTCAACGCATATCGCTATTTTGTCTGGCTTAAAAAGGGAGAGCTTTGCCTACTTTCGGACGAAATAGAGTCAGATTAATACTGACGTCCCTTCTTAATTCGAGGCCGACACTAACTGCCCTTTCATGGGTCAGTTTTATGGTCGATCAGGTGGCTTTTAGCTTAGGACCTCACTCGGTCTTTTCAGACGTTGCTGACTCTTTGGTCGAGTCAACTTTGTTCGTCTTTCATATTAGGCCTATGGATCCTGACTTTTTAGCTTAGGTCGGGATTTAAATCACATCGATCCGAGCTAAGTCTCTCATTCGGCATTTTATTCTCAGCTTTGTCTATTGCTTCAGACAATGTAAGAAAACTCAGTTCATTCAGTACTGAGTTTCCGGACTTGTTATTTTTCCTTCCCAACAATGATTGAATGATTTTAATCTCCATATTTATTAGCTCAATAATCTTGTTAACCTTTGTATGTTGAGGCAAGTCATAGTTTGGATTACATATATTCATGTAACACAACTCCTATGTACGAGCCGCCACTACTTTAAACATTATGATAAACTATCAACGTGGTTTTCAACGAATGTGGATTCGTTGCTACTCCAGATCCTACGAAATAGGTGCACTGTTGGGCCCACCTTGATGTATGTGTTGTATACCCATGTTGACCAGCCAAAGGCTAGCTCGCATGAGCCCGACAATGAAGCATATCCAAATCTCAATCACAACACAAGAAATGATGGGCTCACTGTAATGTTTATTTGCCAACCATCCAACCTACTAATGAGGTCACATGCAACTAGATGATGGGAAAATCCTAAACTTGTTGTCTATGATAAGTTTTTAATGGCAAATAACTATTGTTTCCTATGAGATTTTTCACTTGAGATTTGGATTTGCTTTATTTTTAGCCCCATGCCTTAAATCAATCTAAAGAAACATTTGAACAACATGGATATATAGAATACATGTATCAAGGTGGGCCCCACAGTAAGGGCTTCACCATCTTGGGTGGGGCTATCTAGGGCTGAAAGTCGAGCGGGTTGGTGATCAACCTTAGCCCTACTCAAAGTTCCTATACCTCAACCTTAACCCAACCCAACCCAACTTCGGGTTGGGAATTCTCAACCTAAGCGGGCTTGGTCAGGTTGGTCGGGTGGATACATGCTAATATTTTCGTTATCACATTAGTCTATAATATTTTAATACCGATCTTATTTTTTATATCTATGATTTTATTAATTATATTTGCATGTATTTATCTTAAAGAACTTGACAACTACTCCTTTAAAAGTCGCGTTGTGTAGGACCTAATCTATTTGGGAGATAGAAGTCTAGCATATCATGTTAGCTTGAGTCATCGAAAATTGCGTGGACTAATGAGACGTGACGGCGCTGGAATTTCCTATGCCTTCAACATAGACAATCCACACTCAATTATAATTTATAAGTAACTTATATATCGACTAGATTCGGGTTGAATTTCATGTGCCTTCAACACAAATAATCCACACTCAATTATAATTTATAAGTAACTTATATATCGATCGAGTTTTGGTTGAATTTCCCGTTTGGGGTGCACACAGGTTAGTTTGGTCCGGTTCTGGGGTGAAACCGGAACCGAACCATTCCTATCGGTTCTAGGATATTTGAAACCGGAACCGGACCATTGGCACCCTAGAACCGATCCGGAACCGAGTTCTAGGCTTTTATAATCCAGCCCAAATGCATGTTTAATTTTATTATCTAGCCCATGTCCATCCATGTTGTGGTCCATTTGATGAATGGTTTAGATATTGTATAAGGTGTATAAAAATACATTTATGAAAATAATTAAATGGTGCATTATAAACCATAAATCATGAGTCAAATATGGAAACAATTAAAGAGTTCTTGGTTCGGTTCCAAGTTCGGTTCCACATTCGGCTCCACAGTTTGGTTCTATGGATCAGATCCATGGTTTGGTTCTATAGATCGGTTCATGGTTTGGTTCTACATACCCCCAAATTGAGAACCAAACTGATGTAATCGGTTCTTTAATTTTCAGAACCGGAACTGGAACCAGTGCACTCTAGAACTAGACCAAACCGGACCGTTTGGTCGGTTTCGGTCCGGTTCCACAATTCTACCGGTTTAATGTGCACCCCTATTTCCCGTGCCTTCAACACAGACAATCCACACCAATTATAATTTGTATGTAACTTATATATCGATCGTGTTTGGGTTGGGTCGGGTAACCCGAGCTTGGCCCAAGTTTTATCGGATTGGTATTTATATAGCCCAACCTTGAGACCAAACCTGATACATCATCCCTGAGCCCAACCCAATGTTCGGTCGATCAGGTCGAAGATGCCCGACTTTCAATCCTAAGGCTAGCTACACCGCGTGTTACCTGCAAAGGCATTCCCATGAAGTTCCTGCCGAAGAAACTGGATGGAAAAGTGAAAAAAGAAATGCCCACCATTGAAGCTTCCTTAATGCTCACCTTGATGTTTACATGCCATTCAAACTGATGAAAAACTTAGCCTGATGCAAAACTCTGGTGGTCATGCAAATGTACCAATGGTGTGTTGGGGATTTGTACTGTGGAATCACATAAATCTAGATCTAGGATAGCAATCCAATAATGTCAATCAATCACATGAGAACACAAAGATTTAACGTGGAAAACCCTTGCGAGAAAAAACCATGACACAAAGTGACAGAAATCCACTATGAAATAGAACTTACAAGAGAGAGGACTTACCCGATTCGAACAATCTCGAATGTCACCCTTGTTATACTCCTTGATAACCCTAGAACCCTTTTAAGAACCCTTAGAAAATTTTTAAAAAGCTTTAGAATACTTTAGAATAGCCCAAGGGACCCCTATTTATAGTTTAGGAAACTCCACTTAAGCACCTCCTTTGGAAAAGCCTGGAAACTGCCTCAATTTTATGCAGTCCGTACAAGATTTGTGTAACCTCGACTAGTCGAATGAGGGCCTCGACTGGTCGAGAAACCCGCTCGACCGATCGAGCCAGACCCTCAACTGGTCAAGTATCATGGACACCCGAAAAACTGAGCTCGTTGGACTTTGAGTCGAGTGAGTCTCGATGGGTCGAGTAGACCCTTGACCAGTCAAGCCATGCCCTCGACCAGTTGAGCGTCCAAAAAAAAATAGATTAAAGACAGTTCTGACAACAATCTCAACCATGTCTTCAATATTTAACCATGTAGCTGCTTGAACTCTTCTCTTATCTTTGCATTGCATCATAGCTTCAATCAATGCTTCTCGTGCACACTCCGTTCTTCTTTTACGCCATCGCCAAGCTCAGAGAAGTTGCACATAACTTGAACTTCTCTGTAAGAACGACCTTGGTGAGCATGTTTGCTGGATTCATGTTAGTGTGAATCTTCTCCAGTGTTACGCCTCATTCCTCAAGCACAGTGGTGACCAACATCAATGTGTTTAGTACGTGAGTGATAAACAGAATTTTTAGCCAAATTGATAGGGCTCTCGCTATCACAGTTAATCGACACCGCCTCCTTCTGAAGTCCCAACTGATTTATCATGCCCCTAAGCCAAACACCTTCTTTAAACGCTTCCTTCACTGCCATATATTCTGCTTTGGTCGAGGAAAGAGCCACTACGGACTGGAGTTTTGACATCTAACTGATTGCTCCATCCACTAGTACAAACGAGTATCCTAAAGTAGACTTTCTAGAATTCATACTGCCTGCGTAATCGGAATCCACATACCCTACCAATTTTTTTCTTATTTTTTCAAAAGTTAAGACGTAGTCTTTCATACCTCGAATGTATCGAAGTAATCATTTCACCGCTTCCCAATGTTGCTTGTCGGGGTTTGACATGTATCTGCTCACAACACCGACTGCCTGTGAAATATCTGATCCTGTACAGACCATGACATACATTAATCTTCCAACCGCATTCGAATAAGGCACATGAGATATAACTTACTTTTCCTCATTTGATTTAGGACAGTGTTTTGAGGAAAGCTTGAAGTAAGCTGCTTGGGGAACGTTCAACGGCTTTGCTTGGTCCATCTCATACTTGATTAACACATTTTCAAGGTATTCTGCCTGTGATAACCAAAGCCTGCTCTTGTTCTTGTCTCTATGAATATTTATGCCGAGAACCCTCTTTGTAGCCCCCAGATCTTTCATCTCGAATGTCCTTGATAACTGAGTCTTCAGTACGTTGATTTCAGATATATCATAACAGACGATCAACATATCATTAACATATAGTACTAGGATGATAAATTTTCCATCACTCAGTGTCTTGTAATAGACACAATGATCGTATTCAGTCCGAGTAAATTTCTGAATCATTATAAAAGAATCAAATTTTTTATACCACTGCCTAAGCGACTGTTTCAGGCCGTACAACGACCTCATTAACCTAAAATTTTTTCTCTACCCCTTTAACTTTATAACCCTCTAGTTGTTTCATGTAGATTTGCTCTTCTAATTCCCTGTGCAGGAATGTATTCTTCACATCCATCTGTTCCAACTCGAGATCGTATTAGGCAACCAGTGCCAACACGAATCTAATAGACATCTGCTTAACTACAGGCGCAAATATTTCTATGAAGTCGATTCCTTCTCTCTGAGCATAACCCTTCGCTACCAACCTTGCTTTGTATCTATCCTGTTTTCTTTTAAATAACCACTTGCATCCGATCATTTTTCGGCCCACTTGAAGCTCCACCAGCTCCCATGTATGATTTTTGTCTAATGAGTTTATCTCATCATATATAGTTGCCTTCCACTTTTCTGCCTCCGGCTCATCAAGAGCCTCTTGAATAGTAGATGGGTCCCCTTCATCTATAATGAGAGCATATGCAATATTAGAGTCGTCCCTATATCTTGCCGGTAACCTGCGATCACATGGTGGATTCTTTCTCACGGGTGGCTGCTTCACCTGATCCTATACCTCTGTCTTCGCATCTGTCTCTGCCTGAGTATCATCTATATCAATCTAGATGTCTACAATCACCCTTTTTGGTTCCTCTTGCTCCTCTTGATCATTCTTACGAAATATGGAGCTTTCATCGAATCTGATATCACGGCTAGTGATGACCTTGCGTGTGACCTTGTCGAATAACCTGTAACCTTTCACACCAATGCCATAGCCAACAAAGATGTTCTTTTTGGCTCTATAGTCTAGCTTATCTCTCTCAACTGACGGTACATGAGAGTAAGCTTCACAACCAAATATGTGTAGATCTGAGTTGTTGATTTTCTAACCACTCCATACTTCCTCCATGATTTTAAATTCAATTGTCATTAAAGGAGATCGGTTCACCAAATAGCAAGCTGTGTTAACAGCCTCTGTCCATTGGTCCTTCCCTAACACAACATTACTTAACATGCATCTGGCTCTCTCCAGGAGAGTCCGATTCATTCGATTAACTACACCATTTTGCTCAGGCGTGTGACGCACTGTGTTGTGCCTGATGCATGTTAAGTAAATTCTTCACCATCATCAGTCCTTAAAACCTTAATTTTTCACCCTGACCGTTTTTCCACCATTACCTTCCATTGTTTGAATATGGTGAAAACTTTAAATTTACGTTTCTTGAAGTAAACCCAAACTTTCTTGGAGTAGTCGTCAATGAATGAAACAAACCATAACAACCCCCCAATGAAAACTTCTGGCGATGGCCCCCATACGTCAGAGTGCACATAATCAAGCACTTCCTTACAAACATGTTTTTCAGATTTAAAAGACAATCTAGATTATTTACCATATATACATGTTGAGGGTCAAATATTACATATTAGACCCCAGTTATTGCTCAGATTCACGAACATGGTAATGTTTTACGCCCTGCTTTAATCGTGTTTTTTATGCAAGATGTATTTAGAAGCTTGGATTGCAAAAGGGTGCTAAAAGTATAGATTTAATGCTGTAAAGACACCAAGGCAAGGGACAGACCCCAAGGGACCGAGATCGAAGAATTTACAAGCCAATGATCCGAGAAAATCATGTCATTCACGTTAAACGGGCCTAAAAGACGTCCAGAATGCAAGATTGCAGGGTTCCCATCATCCATTTGTCTCGAGAATTCATATATGGCCTGAAGACCATAAGTTAACCGTACACAATAAATTTTGACCATTGAAACTTTCTGAAAGTGGCCCAACGGACAGATCAGCGCATAAATTTGTGAATTGGGTCCCGCCTGTTATCTAGATATGCTTCAATTGTTGTCTCAAGGTGTTAAATAAAGTGACAGAGAGGATGGATGGAGCAGATTTCTCATAGCCATCATCGTGGACCCCACCTGAGTTGGGTGTGCATAGTGCATGAGTACACTAGTCGTGCACGGCAACACAAAGATGGTCAAACCTGTCTCTTGATAATCTCCTCTTCAAACCAGAAACTTTGCTTCTGGTGTGAAATAGAGACCTCGGACGAGATTCGGTGGGCCACCATCATGCTCCAAACGCTTGATCCTGACCATCCATTGTGTCTAGAGAAGAAGTTTGACCGTAGCCATGGTGACAATCTGCGACCATGCATGCACGCACAAGAAGGAAGCGATCAAATACAGAATGAATGGTGGAAGCAAAGGTCTCATGGGCCACTATGTTTTGGATCCAAAACTGTCCCTTTCCGAATGGTTTTTCAAGAAGAATCCGGTGGACGGCATGGATTTTGTAAAGGACAAATGAAGTGGACCCCACCAAGAACCAGCGCAAGCAATTTGCACAGACTGAGCGTTGTCCGTCCGTTGGGAGTTGAGGTGGCCCACCACGATCACCAAATGAATGATCCAAGATGTCCATCATGTTCAGAGGAGGGCTTCGACTAAAACCCAGTCATTTTCATGCATCCGTGCAGTCATTCAAAAATGCGGAGCAAGGAACAATCTTCCACGTCGAGCAATGGTGTGGTCCACCCAGAGCTCGAATTCACTTTAATCTTGGAAGAGTGGCCTAAATCGATACCAGGAAACTAGTGGACAGACCTGATTCTTCAGTAACCATAGAAGTTGGGCCCCAGCAAACATCAACGCAAGATGGGTCCTTTTCTTATGAACGGCGTGACTTGCACGCTTCTTGGCCACCTAAACAAATTTCGCAGTACCTGTTCCACCGACTATGCTTGTAGCCGACCTCCATCAGCCTATAGAAGAAGAGAAGAGATAGACAGTGGGAAACATCTGGAGATCAGTGGGCAGCCGTGGAGGCAACGTGCGAAGTATGTGCCAATTAAACGAGTTTTTCTTCTTTCCTTTTGTTTAGTTATTTTATTAAGAGATTTTAGCCATTCATGTCTATGATCGGCTAAGCCTCTTAGCTAGGGCTAAGAGGTGAAGCTTGTAGTGTGATTAGGATGGTTATTTTACTTTGATTCATGTTTATTGAATTTTTTCTAGATTTCAGTTTGATTATAAGAAATATTTTTAGTTTTTAATGGTTTGTTGTGACTCAAATTACAATAGATCTGCAATAGCTTGAGATATTCTCTTTTCATGTATTGAGATTGTAAACTTGGGAACCCTGTTGTTCACCATTGTCTCCTAGGCATAGTTAGGTGACGAAACCCTTCCTAACTTTTACAATTCTCTCATGATTGGCTATGAGATTAGTAAATTGTTGTTGTTTGTCATAGTCTCCTAGGCATGGTTAGGTGACGGAATCACTTCTAAATTTGCACCAATCGTATCTATTGATGATTAGATTTATGACAAGTTCAGAGATTTAACAAATCTCTTCTTACCAATTGGATAGGATAGGACTCTGATTCCAGTTGTGTCCTTGAATCAATGCAAGGTAGCTTCCCAATTGCTACAAGTGGATCCTTGGCACCCTAGCTCCCACCTTTATTTTTATTAGTTTTTAATTAATATATTCATAATTATTCCCTCAATTTCATTCAGTTTAGATTTCATCTTAGTCTAGTTCTAGTTCTACTTAATTTCAGATTACGTACAGGTTTCAGTCCCTGTGGATTCGACCTCAGTCTTACCGAGTTTATTACTACATCACAACCCTATACTTGGGGAGTGAATAATACAATGTTCGCATATATCTAAATCAGAATTTTTAAAAGCTGGAATCAAACATCGATTAGAAAGTACCTTCATGCCCTGCTCGCTCATGTGGCTTAAATGAGCATGCCACATACGTAGAGATATGAAGTCTGTAATAGCTGCTGCTGCTTCACCTGCTGAAGTGTTCTCAATCAACCTGTAAAGGTTTTCGTGTCTCTGGGTTCTCATAACCACGAGTGCTCCTTTCAAAACTTTAAGGACACCATCAATATCGGTGAACTTGCACCCTATAGCTTCGAGTGCACCAAGAGAAATCAGACTTTTCTTCATATTAGGAACATGCCTGACATCAGTCAGGGACGCTCCATCCCATCAAACATCTTGATGCTCACTGTACTAATGACCACAACATTACATGCATTGTTATTGCCCATAAAAACCTGTCCACCATTGTATTCCTTGTAACTGGCGAACCAACTCTGATGAGGAGTCATGTGATATAACGCACCTGTGTCAAGGATCCACTCATCTGCATGATTATCGTGAACATGTCCGATCATGGACACAGACAGAACTTTACCACCACTTATCTCTTCATTAGATGTGACAACATTGGCCTCATTGGAAGAAGCCACTGAATTTTCTTTCTTCGCTTTAAGATTTCTACAATCCTTCTTCATGCGTCCAGACAACCCACAATCCCAACACTTTGATTTTCCTTTGCCCTTGCCCTTAGATTTAGATCTAAGCCTTGAGGATCCTGTACCTCACTTAATATATCTGCCCCTCGTAATCAGTGCATCGGAAGATGCCCCCATGTCGCAGTTTAGCTTTCTTATAGCCTTCCCTTGAAAGGCTGAGACTGAGGGTAGTGCACATCATGTCCCTGAAAGACTCATATGATGCAGGAAGAGAAATTAACAATATACATGCTTGTTCCTCATCTTTGACCACTTCCTTCATATCCAACAATTTGCATATTAATTTATTAAAGTTGTTGATATGGGCTTCTAGATCTCCACCCTCTGCCATTTTAAAGGTATAATACTGTAGCTTCAAGTGTAGGCAATTTTCAGAGGACTTCTTTGCATAAATATTCTCTAACTTCACCCATAAACTAGCCGCAGTTTTCTCTCTCAAAACATTATAGAGAACCTCATCCATGAGACATAGACGGATAGAGGCTAAATTATACTATTAAAGTTTTCCCATTCATCATCTTTCATGATAGATTTTTGCTCCTCAAGAGCATTCATCTCGCCTTGCTTGGTTAACAGGTTAATCATCTTAACCTTCTATAACTCAAAATTATTTTTTTCCTGAGTACTTCTCAATATCAAACTTGTTGTTTCCCATTATTACTAATCTTGTAAATTTAGATATGTGCCCCAACGATTGCTCTGATACCACTTGTTGGGGATTTTTACTGCGAAATCACACAGATCTAGATCTAGGATAACAATCTAATAACATCAATCAATCACAAGAGAACACAAAGATTTAACTTGGAAAACCCTTGCGGGAAAAAATCACGGCACAAAGCAACAGAAATCCACTATAAAATAGAAATTACAAGAGAGAAGACTTACCTGATTCAACCAATCTCAAATCTCACCCTTGCTACACCCTTTGATAACCCTAGAACCCTTTTAGGAACCATTGAAAAACTTTTAAAAAGTTTTAGAATAACCCTAAGAACCCCTATTTATAGTTTAGGAAACTCCACCTAAGCACCTTCTTTGGAAAAGTCTGGAAACCACCTCAATTTTATGCAGTCTGCACAAGATCTGCGTAACCTCGACTACTCGAAGGAGGGCCTTGACTGGTAGAGCAACCCGATCGACCGGTCGAGCCAGACCCTCGACTGGTCGAGCATCACGGACACCCAAAAAATCGAGCTCACTGGACTTTGAGTCGAGTGAGTCTCGACGGGTTGAGTGGACCCTTGACCAGTCGAGCCATGCTCTCGACTAGTCGAGCGTTCTTAAAAAAAAAAAAAAAAAAAAAAAAACAGATTAAAGACATAGTTCTAACAACATGGTGATCGTTTAATCCCCATTGTTTCTTCTGGTGTGGCCTACTTTAGTTTTGGATTCACTTTTTTTCTTTTTTCTTTTTTCTTTTTTAATCTTATGACCTAAATGATCTGAAAAAATCAGATGGACGGATAGATTTCTCACGAACATTACAGAGGGGTCCACCTGGCTTCCTGTTACAAGAAACTGTGGTGATTAAATACCCACAATTAAAAGCTTCTTAAAGGCAAACGGAATGGTTATTTTTCATCCAACCAGTTGATAAAGTCACAGAGACATGGATGAAGGGACCACACATATAATCTTGTTCCAAAACTTTTGTGGCCCATCGAAAGTTTCTAATGGCCAACACCACCACTGTTCCCAGTGGTGTGGTCCACCTGAAATTTGGATTTGCTTCATTTTGTTATTACACTGTCGAATGAGCTGTAAAAAAAGATGGATGTTGTTGATGTAAGGTATATACATTGAGATGGGCCTACAGTCGGGGATCCACCGAAGCTGCGCCCGCTGGCTGCAGAAACGGATTGGTTACTCCCCTTGCCACCAGCCTGGTGGTTGGGGTTCGGTGCTCTGTGGACCCCACCATTATGTATGTGTTTCATCTATTACGTTCATCCATTTTTACAGATCATTTTAGAGCTTGATACTAAAAATGAAAGGGATATAGATCTCAGGTGGACCACACCATAAGAAAACAATAGTGATTGGATATCAACCATTAAAATCCTCCTAAGGCTCACTGTATCGTTTATTTGACATTAAATCTCTTGATTAGGTCATACAGACCCAGATAAAGGGAAAAAAATAAAGATCAGCTTTATCTAAAACTTTTATGGCCTCCTAAAAGTTTTTAATGGTCGACATTCATTCAACACTGTTTCTTATAATATGCTCCATTTGAGATTGGAATATACATAATTTTTGGTCAAATTGTATAAAATGATCTAGAAAA
This sequence comes from Magnolia kwangsiensis, assembly GCA_037074715.1. Classification (NCBI taxonomy): domain Eukaryota; kingdom Viridiplantae; phylum Streptophyta; class Magnoliopsida; order Magnoliales; family Magnoliaceae; genus Magnolia; species Magnolia kwangsiensis. The sequence goes on along the minus strand of CM073571.1, from coordinate 26,132,461 downwards.
ATAGATGGACAACATGGATGAAACATATATATTATTGTAAGGCACCGCAGGGGGAGTAGCCAATCCGTTTCCGCTGGCTGCACCTATTCACACAAACAAGTTTTGTGGGTTTGATCATGAGGTATGTGTTATATTCAAACCGTTCATTCATTTGGCGAGCTCATCTTAAGGCGTGAGACTAAAAATAAGATATATCTAACTATCAAGTGGACCACACTGCAAAAGACAGTGGGAGATTAAATGTCTACCATTGAAACCCTTATTAGGTCACATAAGTTTTGGATCATTATGAAATTTATTTTTTCCTCTTCGTTCAGGTCTTTTTGAACTTATGAATAGATTGGATGGTAAATAGACATTATTGTGGGCCCTAAAAATATTTTAACAGTGAAAATCATTATCTTCGCTATTATTTTTATAGATTATCTTTGGATATGATTCATTTTTTGGATAATGATCTAAAATGATCTCTAAAAATGGATGAACGGTGTAGATATAATAAATACATTAATGTGGGGCCCATGTAACTTTGATCTCTTTTGAACCGTTCGTACACCTCAGAGCTCGAGGAGCGTTGGTGCTCGTCGCATGACACGGACCTACAACAGCTATATAGCTGGTGTGTAGTACACCAGCAATCCGCGCCCGCGGTACACGCATTATGTACTACCCTCACCCGTCCCTGGCTTCGAACGGGCAGGTCCGTGGGCGGGCCAACCGTGATGTATCTGTACAGAACAGATGACTTTTGCATTTAATGCAACTGACATTTAATGCTTTGTGCATTTTAACGCAACCAAGCTTATTATTCGGTGTGGTCCAATTGATCGTTGGATCTGCCTTATTTTTGTTTTGATGCCTTAAAATAATATGCAAAAAGGGATTCACCGCTTGAATGTACAGATACAACACGGTTGGTCTGCCCACATACCTGCCCGTTCAGAGCTAGGGACGGGCGGGGCAGTATGCAATCCATGTCCCGCGGATTTCCTGCTAAAGGTTTTCCCAAGAAGTTCCTACGCTGGAAATTGAGGTGGAACCCCTGTGATGTTTGTGAGAAATCCACTCCGTTCATCCATTGTTTGAGATGATTTTAGGGCATCGGACAAAAAATGAGCCGGATCCAAGACTCAAGTGGGACTAGAACGTGAGGATTGAACGTCCACAGTTAAAATATTCGTGGGGCCATAGAAGTTTTGAATCAGTGTAATATTTGTGTTTTCAATTTATTCCAGTAGTAATGACGTTATGAACGGTATGGATGGAAGTTAAACATAAACCCCAGAGAGGTTTCAATGGTAAGAATTTCTCTACCCACCATTTGCTTTGTACAACCCACTTGGAATAAACTGACAAAACGAATGAACAGGGTAAATTTTTCACAAACATCAGGTGTGCCCCACCTAAGTTTCTAGCACAGGAACTTCTTACGAAAGGATTTCGTAGGAAATCCGCCTCCAGCGTAAACAACATCACCTAGCAAAGATTGGTTACTACCGGACGCGGATTGTGTCCTACCGCTCTGTGGGGCCCACTGTGATGTAAGTATTTTATCCACGCTGTTAATTTCTTTTATCAAACCATTTTATGATGTCATATTAAAAATGAAGTAGGTCCATAGCTCCAGTGGACCACACCAAAGGAAGCTACAGTGATATGACAATCACCGTTGAAACCTTTCTAAGGACCACTGTGATGTTTTTTTACCATCCACCTTATTAATAAAGTCATGTAAATGTGGATGAAGCGAAAACACAAATATAAGCTTGATCCGAAACTTCTCCGGTTCTCAAGAACTTTTTAATGGTGGAAGTTCAATCCCCACTTGTGGTTCAATTAAGAATTAAACCTGCCACATTTTGAATATCAGACTTTAAGACGATCTGAGAAAAACGATGAATTGCGTGAATAAAACACTTACATCACAGTGAGCCCCACATAGCCCTACCCGAACGGATTACTGTTCGGGCGGGAGTAGGACGTAATCCGCGTCTGTTACTACCCCACCACGAGACGCATATTACACATTGACAAAGGCTACGGAAGTGACATCACCAAGCTCTGTGAACCCCACCATGACGCGTGTGTTGTATCCATGCTATCCATCCAATTGGAGGGATTAAAAAGGAATGAGATAGATCTAAAGTTCAAGTGGACCCCACTATAGAAAACAGTGGGGACAGTGACATCCTTTGTTCAAAAATTCTTACTGGCCACGGAAGTTTCCGATCAAGCTGATATTTTTGTTTTCATTTCATCTATCTCTATTTTAACTTATGATAGGTTGGATCTCAAAAATACATCATGTTGGGTAGGGGTCGTTTGGCACAGTGGATTGGAGGGGGTTTCAAACCCCCCGGTTGTTTGGCAGGATAAAGTAACCGAGGGTTTCAAATTCAGGGGTTTCAAATCCCTTCTTTGAAGGGGTTTGCAATCCACAGTAAGAACTTGGATTACACCTAAAATCATTTCAATAGTTGTAGGTGTAACTGTGTCACTATACACTATCATTTTATTGGGCACATGGCCCATTAATGATGATCAACACTGTCCAAACATTGTCCATGTAAGTCAGCATCGTCCAAACATTATCCAACACCGTCCAAACATTGTCCATGTAAATCAACGATTAAAAAATCGTTGGCTAGTCACTTAGACATGATCTTGTGCTTGTGGTTCATTTGAGACTTGGAATTTCATCATTTTTTAACAAAGCATATATTTCAGCTGGCTTATCACAACCATTATGTCAAAAATTACATATCTCACTAATTAGAGATATTAAAGTTGATTTAGTAATTAAATTCAAACCCCTATAAATATATCATGCATAGGTACTTTTGGATTAAAGTTGATTCACATTCTAGGATGCCAAACACACTGGGAGGATTTCAAATCCAGGGGGTTTCTAATCCCCGGGGTTCCGATTCCAAGGGGTTCCAAATCCACGCTCCCAAACAAGCCCACGATGGGTGTGACTGCTCCCACAGAAAGTGGTGGGTCCACTTGAACTTTAGAAGTATCTTTTTTTTTTCTCATACCATAAACGATCTCTACAAATGGTTGAACAGTATGGATACAACACATGCATCATGGTGGGGTCCAGAGAGCTTGGTGACGTCACTTCAATAATGATGGGGCTACTGACCTTGTCAGTATCTAGGTCAGTATCTAATCCGCATCCCACCACGATCTAGTTGGAGACAGATTTTCCTGCCAGGGTTATGTGGAGTCCACACTGATATATGAGTTCTATTTTGCAAAATCATTTTAGGGCATGCTGACAATGAGAAAGATAGAACGCTTGATCAGACTAGAACAATGAAAGAAATGGATATAATTAAAGACCCTATCGTTGAAACCTTCTAAGGGTCATAGACCTAGATGAAGGGAAACCTTCAACATCATCTTAATTCAAAACTTCCGTGGCCCCAAGAGATTCTCAACAGTAGGAATTCAATCCCCATTGTTTCCAGTGGTGTGGTATATTTGATGATTTGATCCACCTCCTTTTAGGCATCATGACCTAAAATGGTCTTTCAAACTGGATGGACGGCTTGGATAAAACTCACATATCACGGTGGGGCTCACAGAGTCTTTGATAGGACTGCCTGTCTCTCATTATGTGGGGGTAGGACCCATCCCCGCTCACATCACCAAGGTTGACACCGTGTTAATGTGGCAAATGGGTGCACCACGGGCCCACTGTGTTGTATACCCATGTCGTTTCATCCATAGGCTCTCTCATTTTAGAGCACGAGCCCTCCTAGGTCCACCTTGATGTTTATATGTTATCCAAACCATTTATAAGGTCATTCCCACTAGGATGAATTGAAAACACAAAAAACTTAACCCGATGCAAAATTTATGTGGCATTACGAATGTTTCATCGGTGGTCATTATTAAAATTGATGCCTTTAATCTAGTGAAAAACATGGGATTTCGATCGATCAACGCTAGCCTCAATCAATCAAGGAAATTTTAAAATTTTCAGTTAACTCTTTGGACAATTTTGGACATGTTCAATCGATCGAAGATCAGAGCTAGATCGATCGAGATTATTTGAAAAATACATGTTCGCTTTCTAGATACTTTGAGCATGTTTGATTGATCGAACATTGAGGCATCGATTGATTGAAGGTTCGATCAACTGTTTACGTAACTTCTACGTAAGTGCGTGATTTGTTTCTAATTCTATACGTAGCATGTGCATAGCCTTATATAAACAGCTGTAATACGGGATTAGGGTTAAGAAACAAACATGGGAGAATCATAAAGAGTTTCTAAGGTTTTGAAAGAGAATTTGTCTTGAAAGATGAGGGTTTCGAGAATTTGTTAGTTGTCTATCTCTTCTAATTCTTCATTAATATATATTGTTTTGTAGCTTAGTGCCGTGATTTTTTATTTTTATTTTTCAAAAAGGCTTTTCCTTGTAAAATATTGTATTATCTGTGATTGCTCATATTTTTGTTACTTTATTGCATGTTTATATCGTTCTAAAGTTGCTTCTGTGCCTAATGTGTGGTGGTTGTGCACAACAAGTGGTATCAAGGCGTAGGGTATTATATTGGGATTTTAGATCAAATCTGAGACATGACTTCTAAGGGATCAAATGTTAAATACGATGTGAAATAATTTAAAGAAAATAATAACTTTTAATTATGGAGGTTGAAGATGAAAACCATCTTAATTCAGCAAGGACTACCAAAGGCACTCCTTGTAAAAGCGAGATGCCCTGTAACTATGAAGGAGGATAATTAGAAGGCTTAAATGAGAATGTGATGATCGTGATTCAATTGTGCTTAGCCAATGAAGTCATATACAATGTGATTATTGAGATGACCTTGTAGGCTTATGGACAAGGTTGAAAAGCATTTATATGATGAAATCACTCTCTAATCATCTATATCTGAAGAGATAACTACATACTCTTAAGATGGTTAAAGATCGAATCTCAATAAGCACATCAGTGCCTTCAACAAAATAATTTGTAAACTGATGAACATGAAGGTGAAGATTGATGAAAAAGATAAAGCCCTGATCGTGTTAATGTCCCTTCTGGATTCCTATGAAAATCTGGTGGCTACTATGTCATGGTAGAGATACCTTAAACCTAGACATTGTTATCTCATCACTTTAGTCGAAGCAATTAATTTGGAAGAATGGTGGGGAAGGTACAAGTCAAAAGGTAAAGGAAAGTTAAGGTATTGGAATTGTGGTAAAATGAGTAACGTCAAGGACTTCGCAAACCTTAAAACCCAAAAAGAGGATAAATCAAATACTTCTCCCAAAGAGGTAAATTTAGTGGAATCCATCGAGGAGATCAGTGGCTGTGATATATTGTCCATGTCCAAGGTTGGACACTTGAAAAATAAGTATATTTTTTATACAGGGGCGTCATATCATATGTTATAATGTCCTGAAAATCGACACCTGAGTACATAGACTCTAATCCCGAATTATTGGGTGTTAACTTAATAAAATGCATATGTGTCATTATTCAAATTCATATTTATTCCACACAAATAATCAGAGAACCACAGTTTAACTTAGCATATCCAAAGCGAGGTAACGATAACGAAAATCTATAAATATAGGTCTAAGAGAAAAAAATACTATTTCAATAGTGGTGATTGTCCAAAATGGAGATTATACAAGTTACATTGAACATAAAACAAAATTTACATATAAAACATGCCCATTCGAAGACTCTAACATATACATGTACAAAATAAGAATAAAAGCAAAGTCTTCTACCTTCGCCCAACGCTCCTAAGGCATCAAGGCGAAAGTGTAAGCCAATACAAGCCTACCCGCCGAAGGCCTTGATAGAACCTGCATCAACAACAATGCTTGTTTGGTGTTTTAAAACACCGTCCCAATTGGGAGTGAGTAGCCAACCTAGTGTTTCTATTAGTTCTAAGTTACACATTTTATTGACTAACTTGGCACAGTTAATGATAAACAACTAATCAAGCATTTTCTAAATACTCTTGTTAAATGCATAATTGAGATTATGAAATGATGCATGCGCTTTACAATTTAATACTCCCTCACAAGTGACTTCAGCGCCTATTTTGCAAATGCCAACAGTCCCTTATAAGCGACTTTAATGCCAAATCTCAACTTATCTTAGGGTATGCATGATTAACCGAGTGATTATTAATTTCAATCCATACAATTGATTGGCGAAGCTAGGATACCAACGTTATATTATGAGTCCTTATTTATATCACGTAGCTCACAAGTCCTCGAGTTTAGTGGCCCACTAACGAGCTGTTTAGAGCTTGTTTGGATAATCAGAGTATTTCTAGAATAAATTGGGTATCGAGATTTCTTGTGCATAGTAATTACGGTTTGGATTACCTATAATGCCTCGTGTTTTCAGGACCCGAGTATATGACCCGTTTCCCAAAAACTCGAGTGTTAACCTTAAAGGATGATCAAATTCAAGTATACGTTTTTTTTTTTTAACTGTCAGCATAAGCAGATGAGCGTAGAATAGACAAGTAAGCATAAAGAAAAATTTTCAACTACATTTTGAATATACAGAAGTTGCTCATAATGACTTATACAAACCAATGTCTCCACAATAATAAATATAAGATTACACACATGAGAAATTTAAAAGCATATGAAACATAAATGAAAGTTATAAGATCGCGCAGCTTCCTTGACAGGTGCAACCACGTGTCCTTGACCACCATAACGGCTTCTCATCAGTCTGTACCTGCATATCACTTAAGCCACCTGTGGTACATGTACTGTTATATTTTTGATGGATGAGTGGCCAACTCAGTGTGAATTCCCCTCAAGATTACACATTGCCGCATTAGGTAAGCATAGTTATAAAACAACAAGACAATCAAAACAACACATTATGCAGTCTTTTTAAATGCATGGATGTATGAAAACACATCCACCTGAGGATGTACATCCAGTCAGACTTGGGCTCGTCACTCATACAATCATCGATTGTATAGGAGCTAGCAAAACGATACCCCAACAACTCTAGGGCACGTGCTGCAACATCTAGAATTAACCACCTGTCATCACCAATATGCTATGAATGCATGATTAGCCAACCGTTATTAATCCAGTTACAATCAGCCAATTTAAATAAGCTCAAGGTCACTACGGGGGCTTGTCACTAGTGTAGGCCGACAGCTCGGGCATAGGTCTCATACCACCATCCCTGGCTCATGAGGCTACCATCTTAGAATGTTTAATGGAAACTTGTCAACTAGTGGCCAATCATATTACAATATATGGGGTTTACCATCACATAGTTGCACGATATAAAACATCAAATCCATATAGGACAAATATTAATATTGAAACAAGCCACATAGGTAGATATCAAAATAAGCCATATAAGGTGAGTATCAAAACCATGCGATAAAAGACCATCTTTGAAAACCACTTAGACACAACAACTCATGGATCGTAAACCCACATGAATGATCCATCTAGACCACTACGCAATAACCACCAGATCGAAGGTTCATTGCAATCACCATCAATCGAGTTACATCCCAAGTATAGGTGTGCATTTATAAGTAATGGTTTTCCACTAATATACCAGTTTAAATCCTAAAGAAATCCACATATAATCCAATATCATGAATTAAATATATAGGATAACATTAAGCATGTGATGTAGCAATTCAATTACACAAGTGAATATAAGATGAAGATAGCAATTATCAATTTGATTTAAAATAAAACTATAACTTAAACTAATGAGAAAATGAAAAGCTCAATGGGAAGAAATCATCACCTGATGTTTTAAATCGCCAACTAACGTTGTTAGGAAGCGCGTGCATCCTTAGAATTGAATTCTACCATGAATTGTGAAGTTGTACGTGAGATCGATATCGTACCAAACATCCATGGTCAAGACCGATATGTACCAGGGTTTGGATTACTTGCTTTTAGGACTTATGATTTTATCTTAGAGCTTAGTTGTAGTCTTAACTCTAGGGTTTGAATTGTAATTGATGTGTAATAGTTTACAAATGCTAATTTAATGGTTATAAAATATTTACTAACATTAGTATTATAGTTAATATTAGTTGATAACCATTATGATAATAATTAATATCATGATATACTATTCATGATAAGATAATGCATTAGCATTTAATAATGATATAATTGTAATTTATTTTATATAATAATTATTATTAGAATAGATAATTTACTAATGGTTATGCATCCTAATATTTAATAATCCTATTAACAATGGAAATGGTAACAATGTTAATCTAATAATTTGAGAATAATTGTTAATATCAGCGTTACAATTAATATTAGTTAATGTAGCAAGGTAGTCATTATGGTGACACCAATGACCATCCAAAATGAATATTTAAGAATAATAAACAAGATACTACTTATTTAATAATTGTAATTTATTTATATTAACTAGTTTAGCATAAGGTTCTACTAATGGCTAATCTTTGCTAATATTAAGAATCCTAATAATAACAATGACAATAATATGTAAAAATGGGTCCAGCGTGGGTTCGAAGGGCTAATAATAAGGCTCCTTAAGTTCGCGTTAGAGGGAACGGCCCACCATATTTGTATCCAAACGAGGTAGCCTTATAGGGCTCAAGCTCATCACTGTGGGCTGAACTGGGCCTGCCTTGGCCCACCATAATGTTTGTTTTTCATCCAATCTGTTAGTAAGGTCACAAGGACCCACCTTAAGGGGGAGAACAAATTCACATTGATCCATGACCTCTGCATTTCCCAAAAGGGTTTCAATAGTGGACGTTTAACTCCCCAATGTTTATGGTAGTGTGGTCCATTGATAACTAGATCTGACTTATTTTTCTTCTCAGCCCAAGGACGAGCTCACCACATGGATGGTTGGTTTGGATAAATCACATACATCAAGGTGGGGTCCTCATACATGGCCCGCCAAAGAATTTGAATCAGGTTTATTTTCCGTCAGTTGGATAGATGGTTTGGGTGCAACATATACATATCAAGGTGGGCCCACCCGTCCAGATTGCTGGACGGCTGGATGGAACTCATGAATCAGGTGGGCCCCACAAAACTTGTGGACAGCGCAGCAACGGTAGTTTGCTGCTGGGCAACGTACACCAGTCAATCTGCTTGGTGGGTCCCACGTATGGCCCATTGTTTCGTGACGGTGAGGCCCACTGAGAATCGGATCCCCCGTTAAATGGAGTGGCCCACCTGATTTTTTTGAACATGGCCCGCCTGACGTCAGCAGGGTGCGGCCCATCTGCACAGCGTACAGGGCCCGCTGGACTGCGTGGTGCGGCCTACCCGTTCACAGGATACAGCCCACCCGCTGCTTGGCTGTGGTGCAGTCTGTTGGCCATATGAAAAGCTGATGGATGGCATGGAATAAAACACATAGGTCGCGTGGGACCCGCAGGACTTTTGACGTCCGATTATAGATGGACGGCTGAGATATAAGACGCACAACGGTGCGGGTTGCCATCGTCCAGCGGCTGGGCGGGGGGTGAATACCCACTCTACATGGTGAAATCTCACACGCGTGGTCCCCATACGATCGGACGGCTGAGATACATGGTCCCACACGTGTGCCTTACACCCACGGTCTTGCTGCGTTAACACCACAGCTTAGACAACAGCCCGCTGGCAGCAGGCTGCCTGCTCGATCCAGGGCCCGCCAATCGGTCTGGTTTTGGGCCGATTGCAGGTGGTGTCCTTCACCTACATCAAGTCGACAACTCAGCCTGATATAGAGCTCAAACGGGAGCCCGATGGCTGCCGTTTTCCCAGCCAAAGAACGGCCCGAACAGGGGCGTTTTCTACCTTTTTTCCGGACTGTTATCAGTCTGATTCCTGGGGCACGTTGCAGCATGAACAGAGCTCGTTTGCGGGCTGCTTCTAGACTGAGTTTCAGCCCCAAGCTAGGGCCATTCACATGCCACTGTTCGGCCCCAAACAGGCCCTGAACTCAGGCCACGTTCGGCAGCAAAGAGGGCCTGCACTCAGGCCACTTTCATCCTCAAAACAGAGCCTGCAGTCGGGCCCTGTTCATGCTCCACTATGGTCGGACTTTTGGCCCCAGATGTGGCTTATAACAGGCCCTATAGCTACATGAAATGAAGGAGCAAAACAGATAAGAAGGAAGAAGATAAAGCTGAAGTTTTTGGCTGATTACCTGGCCGAGCTTGGCTCTACTTTCTTTCCCTTTTCTTCCTCTTTTCTCCCCTTCTCTGGTGTGAAAATGATGTAGAGCGGGTCGCGGACAATTTCATGGCTAAGGTGGATTAGAAAAGGCACGGTCGATGACAGAAGTGATCCGGACCATAAGACCTTAGATCGGGCTTATCTCACAATCCGGAATGAGTTATCCGACGTAAAATATATGAATTTGGGGTAGAACGAGCTACTTTAGCCAACCAACCCGAACCCCCTGATCGACGGTCGTTTTCCCATTTTATTTTTGTTTTTACTATAAATAGTAAGTTTTAGTTTGAGTATAACTCTTCATCTGTTGGGCTTTAGGAGTTGTGTCCAACATAAAAAGTGCTTAAGATAATTAGGAGAACGGTTTGGTGAAGCCAAATAGGACACTTACTATAGGAGAACGGTTTGGTGAAGCCAAATAGGACACTTACTATTTTTGGCCAAAAACCTTGCGCACTAGTAGGACACTTACTATTTTTGGCCAAAAACCTTGCGCACGAGTAGACATAATGAACGTCTATAAATAGTAAGTTTACTATTTATAGTAAATTGCGAATTCGAGGAGTTTTAGTTGTAGTTTGAGTCTGATTTCTTTTCTATTGCTTGGTTTTCTTATTTAAAGGGATGTGAACTCGTTTTATTTTATTCATTAATTAATTTTAAATTTATTAGAAATTATTTTTATTTTCTGCTTTCTTTCCTCGCGGATTCGAAAAGTCTCTGTGAGGAGTCCAGAGAAGTATACGGAATAGTTTTCCTCTTGAGGAAGACAGTGCTCGACCTCACGTCCTTCCTTGCGTCAGAAAATCTGAAGGGAAATGGGTCCTACGTATAGGCAGGGTGAGGAACTTTCAATGGCTGGGATCGTCCCTGCCATCCTCAGGAAGTGGCCGTCGGTGCCAGCTCTGTTTTTTTTCCCAAAGTGGGAAGCCCCTGCTCCACGCTATAGGCCGTGTCCGGCCGTTTTTGGGTTTAGAGGGGGCTTTCACCTTGCTGGCTAGTGGGTGGCGGCAACCCATTGGACAAGCCGATGTTGTCTTGCACGGCGGTCCCTTGGACGGTCCCCTCTCTGAAAATCCTAGCCGTATGTGAGTATTGGACGGCCCCAACACATCTCCCTCACCTCTATGCGTGGACCTGGCTCGATCCTATAGGTCGGGTGGCTGTCATCTGACTAGGATGTTTGATCCCACTAGCAATGGATTGAATATCTATGATTTCCATACAATAGCTTTTTTAAGGCAATCACATTGTTTGACACGTCGTGGTAAACCATTGAACTAGCCTACCTAGGTCGTGTCCATGCTCTATGTTGAAAGCCGTTCATCCAGTAAGCCCCACTAGGGAGGGTCTTATGCTAGTGTTGGGAGCCTTGAAAGCAAATCTTGAATCAAATCACAGAAATGAAAGATTATAATCACAAACAAGGCAAATTAGAAAATATATAAATTTATATGAAAAATATCCTTACAAGAAAAGAAAAAGAAAAAGAAAAAGAAAAAGAAAAACGAAAAAAAAAAAAAAAAACTATAACATAAAGCGACAAGCAATCCATTATGAAAACAAAAGTATAAGATATTAAATCAACTTATAAATATGAAATGATTTTGTTCTCCTAGTTTTATCCTAATTCCATTTTATATACACACACACGCACACACACACACACACACACACACACACACACACACACACATATATATATATATATATATATATAAATATATAAATATATATATATAGTGTTACACTTAGAATAGGAAATAAATCACACGATTACACAAAACTACGTGCGTCTTCGATCTAACCATCGATCAATCGACGTTAATTAAGCCCATATATTCGATCAATCGAATTGGCTCATCAAACATATTGAAAAGTGTTCAGATCATAGTTAATATGATTTTTTTGAATTATCTTGATTGCTCGAACTTCTAAGGTCGATTGATCGAACTTGTCTAAAACTATCCAGAGAATAATATATTTAATCTGGGTTCACTCGATTGATCGAGCAGTCTGTTTAATCGATTGAAATTTCTTATTTATGTATAGACTAAAGACATCTAGATAACAATCTACATCATGGCTTCAATCATCATGATCCTCAGCTCCAACTTTATCCTCCATCTCTAATCGTCTCTATCATATCATCAACATTGTTGTCACATTTCGTGCACAGTACTCTATCTTCATCAAACATTTGCCAAGCTTAGAGAAGAAAAATAAAATCAGCTGAACTTCTCTACGGGAATCACCTTTGTAAGCATATCTATCCATTTTTTGAGATCATTTTAGAGCATGTGCCAAAAAAATCAAGTAGAAAACTTCTTTGGGGCCACATAAGTTTTGCATCTAACTCATTTTTAGGCTCATGTTATAAAATGAAGTTACAAAACAGATGAACTGTTTGAATATAATACATGTGTTATTCTTAATAGTTTTAAATGGTGGTGGGTATATCCATTCAATGTACTACCTTATTACAAACATAGCATAGAATTAAGTTTATCCCATGGTAATAAAGGACAATCCTGCATATCTAATAATTATATTTTTTGAATCCCATCCAACTTAATCTTTCCCAATACCATGCGCCAAACACCCCCTTATGGGCTAAAGAATTTTTGAATCAGCTAATACTTTTGTATTTTGAGTTCATCCCTGTAGGAATGACCTTGCGAGCAGTTATGATGATTTATAAACATTATGGTTGACCCTAAGAAGGTTTCAATGGTGGGCATTTTCTTCTACTTTCATGTCGTCTGGCTCACTTGAGTTTTAGATCAGGCTTAAATTTCAGATCATGTCCTTAAGGTTTAAACCGGTGAAACAGATCTACCCGTGGATTTCTCACAAACCTCATGGTGAGCCCCATGTTGCTCTCTCATTTTTGGCATAACTTAAAATGATACGAGAAAATGGATGGACCGATGGATAAAACCCTTACGTGGAAGTCGCCCTACAAAAAGTGATGGATGGCCCGCATATACACAAACGTTTGATTAGGCCGATATTCATGGCAACACTCTGCTTCAACCTTTGGCGGCTTTGGATTGCGTAGCGTATAATACCACTGGACACGGATTTCGTGCGCTGGAAACTTAGGTAGGGCGACTGTGATATTTGTAAGAAATCCCCCGGTTCATTCATTTTTTAAATCATTTTAGGACATGAGCTGGATCAATACTTAAGTGGGCAGAAAACGTGAGGATTGAGTTTCAACAGTTGAAATATTTGTGGGGACACAGAAGCTTTGAATCAAGATAATATTTGGGTTTTCAGTTCATCTAAGTAGTAACGATGTTATGAACGGTTTGGATGGCATGTAAAGATCACTGTCGACTAGGGAGGTTTCAAAGGTAGGAATTTTCCTACCCAAATTTTTATTTAGTTCGGCTTGCTTGAGTATTGGATCTTTCTCATCTTTGGTCTCAAATCTTAAAATGAACTCAAAATATAAATGGACTGTTCAGATTTTTCACAAATATTACGGTGGGCCCATTTAGGATTCCAGCGCAAGAGCTTTCGCGGGAACTCTTTGTCCAACCCTAAGTCGAAATCGGATTGCGTACTGAGTTACTCAGTACGCTCCAATAGTACTGGGTAAATTCAATTGGGCCCACTTTGAATGTATGTGGTCTATCTAAGCCATCCATCCCTTTTTCCATCTAATTTAAGGGGTTGAGCCCAAAATTGAAGCATATCCAAAGATTAAGTAGATCATACCACTGAAAACAGTGGGGATAATGATTTCCACCATTGAAACCTTTCAGGCCCCATAGTGATGTTTATTTGTCATACAACCTGTTCAAAAGATAATAAAGACATAGATGAAGGGAAAAAACAAATATAATATTGATCTAAAACTTTTATAGCCCTCAAGAATATTTCAATGGTAGATGTTTAATTAAACTGTTTACTTTGGTGTGGTCTATTTGAACGTTGCCTATTTTATATTATTTTTGGGATCAAGTACTAAACTTATATGATAAAATGGATAGACGGAGTACATAAAATACATAAACCATGATGTACCTCCAGGAGTTTACTAGTATGATAAGCATAGTGAGTTACTCAACACGAAAACATCTTGAGCCACAAAATTTTTGGACCAAGCTGATTTTTGTGACCTTTTGAAGAGGCTGGATGACAAATAAACATTATGGTGGCCCTTAAGAAGGTTTCAATGGTGGATGTTATTATCCCACTTATTTCTATGGTATGGTTCACTTGAGCTTTGGATCTATCTCATTTTTTTATCCAAGCCCTAAAATGACCTAAAAAAATAGATAGACGGTATGGATATAAATTTTCCATTTCATTGAAATCCTTGCTACCTTGAACATGTTATATTACTCCGCTATTTAAAAGGGCAAAGGTAGAAATAAAATAAAATTTAAAATTATTTTAAAGATTTTAACGCAAGATCACTTAGTCCTCACGTAGCCTTAAGATCCCTTCCCTATATAAACATACTTCATTTAAAAAGAAAAGAAAAAAAAAAAGCTTCATGGGAAAAATTAGGGCTGTCACCGGCCGTGGCCTTGCTAGGATTTTGTATTGTTTGTGTTGTGGCCATGGAGCCTGGCCTACTAAGAAATTCAAGAGAAGTAAAGACTGGAGAAAACGAAAGTTTGCCATTCGATCTAGTGGTGGAGATATTAGCTTGGCTGCCTGTGAAATCACTTATTAAATTCAGGCGTGTATGTACCCAATGGCGCAATTTATTACTAGATCCAATGTTTATTAGTCTGCATGCAGAACGATCCAAACATATATATTTTCACAGCGATGATGTAAATCGACAAATCATAACATGTGTCTGTAAGTGTTTGTTACTTGTGTCGAACAAGAAAGAACGTCGAAATTACATATGCAACCCCTCTATCTACCAGGCCTTTCAACTCCCGCCTCTTAATCCTCCCTTGTTCCCATCCAACAGCATTGCACTTCTCCATATATTATGTGTACCGGAACATAAAGTGGTAGCTACCACACAGGATAATCGATGCCTGTTAGTATTGCTGGGAACCCCCAAATCATCTTGGAAGGATCTTGGGTTCATTCCAAATCACTGTGGCGGAACTAGATTTTATTCAGCAATGAATGTATACAATGTCCTACACTGGGTCTTCACTAATAATTCGACAGGGGAAGTGAATGTTGTGTCTTTGGATTCGGTGTCTGAGAATTTCAATGTCAACATAGCTCCTAGAGGTCTTTCAACATTAGCAGCGGATAACTATCGAATGTGGTGGGAAGGGTGTTTTGCTCTTGGTCGCATTGTTGAGAGGAAAATGATGGTATAGATCTTGAGAGATGTTAAGAATGATATTTGGGAAAAGCAGATCGTTTGGTTGACAAGCTTGAATTTTGAGTTGGGCAGTGAAAATTTCCGTCCTTACTCCACCTGTAAGAACAATGGATGGATTGCCTTCCTCAAATATCAACCAAAGGAATACTATTATTACCATATCGTCACAAACAGGACTCTCCATGAATGTAATGAGGAAGCTAACCGAATGTTTTACAAGCCTAGCCTTGTTTCTTGCGATGGAATTTTGAGGCATGATGGGCCAATGCCGGACTGGTTCCTACCACTTTTATCCGAGTTGGAGCTTTAAGTTTCAGTGGCGCGTTTGTCAAGCCCTTCAAATCAGCTTATATGAATTGAAACCTACATTAAGTGGGATTCTGTTCTCTACTTTCTTTCATGTTGCTAATGGAAACCTATATTAACTGGGATTCTGTTATCTACTAATGTTTTTTTTCCGCTTGCTAATGGTTCTTGAAAAAAGAACTATTAAACTCCAACTAATACATCTGATAATTAGAAAAAGTGTTTTGCAAAATCTCTTTACTAGCTCTCTACAATTTCATTACTGATTGAACTCATGTTCTTTTAATTTCATGAATTTATGTGATGCTTTTAATTTCTTGAAATTTGTGCAATTCTTTCTACTTTTGGGATAACTAATTTGAATTATAATTGTCAGTGGAATTGCTGAATTTTGGTTACCTTTATAAGGTTCATATTCTAGGCCATGTTATCAAACTCAATCAACAGCTAACAATCTGATTCAGTTGAATAAATTGTAGAATAAATGGGCCATCAGAAAAAGTCCAGTAGCCTATATTCATTCAGAATCCAGATCCTTTGTTTGCCACAAGTAAAAAATCCTGCTTGTTCCAATCTAATTGAACCACATCATTACACACAGTGTTGGCAGAATTTTTCTATTTGCGGCAAGCAAAGAATCTTAATTTATTTAACAAACCTGTACGCAGTGCTAACAGGATGTTCCCGTTAGCTGCAAGAGGAACTAGATTTATTCAACAAACATGTGTGCTATTCTGATATATATATATATATATATATATATATATAGGGAAAAGGACCGTATTATACCTTTCATAAGGTCGAGTATTGGCAGCACATTATTGGTCGGATGGTAAAAGCTTTAAACAACGGGAAGATTTTATAGGAAATCGAAGAAACACTGCGCCGATTATATAGTAAAATAGCTAAACGTTATTGAAGTGACGTCACCAAGTTCTATGGGCCCCACCATGATGTATGTTTTATATCCACACTTTCCATCCATCTGCCGAGATCATTTTATAGCAATATGCAAAGAATGAGTTAAATCCAAAGCAATGGGGATAGTGAGGCCTACCATTGAAAACTTCTAAAGGCCACGAAAGTTTTAGATCAAGCTGATATTTGTGTTTTCTCTTATTTCATGTCTTTTTTAACTTTTGAACAGGTTGGATTTCAAATACACATTATGGTGGTCCTTGGGATAGTTTCAATGGTGGGAATCACTCTCCCCACTGTTTTATGTGGTGGGTCTAGTACAAATTTTTATTTGTGTCATTCTTTGACTCATGCCCTAAAATAAAATTTCAAAATAGATGGACGGTGTGGATACAACACATACATTATAGTGGGGCTCACAAAACTTGGTAACGTAGCTTCAGTAGCCGACTCGGCTACTCAACTCTGCCTACTTTAGTAGCCGACTAGCTTTAGTACCGCACCCTGTCTTGTCGTTAGAAAAGCTTTTTTTTATCTAATCATGAGGTATGTGTTTTTTATATATATATATATATATATATATATATATATATATATATATATATATATATATATATATATATATATCCAAACCGTCCAACCATTTGGTGAGCTCGTTTTAAGGCTTTGGACAAAAAATAAGACAGATCTAACTATCAATTGGATCACACTGTAAAAAGCAGTGTGAGATTGAACGTCTACCATTAAAACCCTTTTTGGGTCACAGATGTTTTGGATCAGCATGAAAAATTTTTTCCCTCTTCATTCAGGTCTTGTTGACCTTATGAACAGATTGTATAGAAAATAAACATTATGGTAGGCCCTACAAAATTTTCAACGGTAAAAATCATTATCTCCACTACTATTTGTGGTGTGGTCCAGATGATCTTTGGATATGATTTATTTTTTGAACCAGGCTTTAAAATGATATCTAAAAATAGATGAACCGTGTAGATATAATAAATACATCAATGTGTGTCTTGTAACTTTGATCTCCTTTAAAAGTACAACTCGGAGCTGGATGAGCATCAGCCAATCCCAACGCGGATTGCGTCCTACCATCTCCCAGACGGTAATCTATCCGGGCAGGGGGCTTAACGTGATGTAAGTGTTTTATATCCACACCGTTCAACAATTTTCTCAGATCATTTTAATATATGACCCCAAAAAATGAGGCAGGTCCAAGGCTTAAGTGGACCACAAGGTGGGGATTGAACATCCACCATTAAAAACTTCTTACATGCTAGAGAAGTTTGGGATCAAGTTGATATTTGTGTTTTCACTACATCCACGTCTACATGACCTTATGAATAGGTTGGATGGCAAAAATTCAATAACAACTTATTTTTCCCTACATAACCATTACCTTAGGAGTTTGTAACGGTAGAAATTCATTAACAACTGTTTTCCATGGTGTGGTCCATTTGTTATTCAGATATAACTTATTTTTGGTGTAAATTCCTTAAATAATATTTCAAAATGGATGAACGGCATGGATAGAAAATATACATCGTGGTGGAGTCCACACAACATCGGTTTTATTTCTCCAGTTTTTCTATAAAATTCACGCCGTGTTCATTAGGTTTCCTATAAAATCTCTCCATTGTTTAAAGCTTTTACCATCTGAACAATAATGTGCCACCAACACTCGACCTTATGGAAGGTATAATGCGGTCGAGCGTATAGTACCTTTTCCCATATATATATATATATATATATATATATATATATATATATATATATATATATATATATATATATATATATATATATATATATATATATATATATATATATATATATATAGTTGGGATGTTCAAGATGCACTATGAATGACCTTTATCTCCAACACATATGAATCCAACACGTGATTTGCTCCTCCCATATCACGTCCCACTTTGATGCTTTCCTTGCCCTTACCTTGAAGCCCAGCTTAATGCAGGTGTTTAATATCCACGCCGGCAATCCCTTTTCCCGGATCATTTTAGGGGCATGAGCCAAAATTGATGCAGATACAAATCTCAGGTGGACCATGCCATCTGAAACAGTTGTGATTAAATGCCCCACCATTAAAAACCTACTAGGGCCAATGTTTTCTTTCCATCCAACCTGTTAACGAGGTCAATTCAAAACTTTTGTGACCCACAAGAATTTTTTAATGGTTAACTGTCACCAATTTCTATGAAACGGTCGTCCTTAGATTTGGATCTGTTTTATTTTTAGGATCATACATTAAAATAATCTAGCAAAATGGATGGACAACATGGATATAGAATACATATATTAAGGTAAGCCCAGGTAAGGGCCACACCTAATCTTCTGGTGCCACAATAAGCTACGGTTGGTTACCTGGAGGTACCGGTGCCACCATAAGCTACCGTGAGTACATGATGCATTCACGACATTTTACCCGTTCATAAAATGCATCACTGCAATATGTAATATGTTTCCCATGTTGCCCAAAAATGAGCCCAAAGTAAACACAGGTGGGCCACAAAAGAGGGGACAAATCGAGATGGCATGCCCATCATTGATTTGTGTTGGGCGAAACATGTTGTGTTTACATAATCCAAGTCATCAAGACCCTTCATCTATTAATATTAGAGTTGTACAAGAGTTGAACCAAGTCGAGCTTGACAGCTTGAACTTGACTCACCTCGGTCCTCAAGCCTATCTTGCTAGCTTAGCTCGGTTTGGTCAGTAGCTTAGGCCAATTTGAGCTAGGTTGGAGCATGTTCAGTATTTTTTCAAACAGGTAGAATGCATTTCCAAATTCTCACATAATATAAAACAATAACAATATTTTATAGGTATTTCATCAAACACATAGAAAGCATCATCAAAATTAAACACCCGGGCGAACAGTATCAAAATCACCATTCCTTCCTCGCCAACACTTCATTGAATCATTTCATCAAATGCTTGGCGAGCAGCATTCATATTAAAATAACTGAGTCACCGAGCTCATTTGATCCGAGTCAGTTCAAGTTGAGGTTCGATCCGAGTCGAGTCGAGCCTGGGCAAGCTCAAACTCAGCTCAAAATTTTTACAAGCTCTAAAAACCAGCTCGACTCTCTCCGTATCCAATTTCAAGCTAAAGTGAGTCAAGCTTTTTCGAGTCGAATTGACCGAGCTGATTAAGCTAACTAGACTCATGTACAACTCTAATTAATATACAAAGGGTCAGAAAAAAACCAGGTTGTTTCCCATCTAAAGTAGGCTTTAGTGAAAATCAAGGGTGG
This sequence comes from Magnolia kwangsiensis, assembly GCA_037074715.1. NCBI lineage: Eukaryota > Viridiplantae > Streptophyta > Magnoliopsida > Magnoliales > Magnoliaceae > Magnolia > Magnolia kwangsiensis. The sequence goes on along the minus strand of CM073571.1, from coordinate 26,112,442 downwards.
ACTTGCCCTCCCACTTCGTTCCTTTGATTGTGCTGATTTTCAGGCAGCTATGGGGCCTAAGGGGATGCATAGTGTTGGTGTATTTTTATGGAACGGCTCCTCTGGATCGGATCTTCTTCCACCTGCACAATCAACACTATCAAGGGGACCCTAGTTAGAGCCGGGGAGCCTCCGATGCTTAAGTCAGTTGTCTGATCAATGGCAAAGAATTTTTCTGAGTTTTGTGTCTCGTACCTTTCTCTGTTGAAAGCTCTAGGAATCCTTATCATACGAGGATTCTTCTCTTGATTATCCGGAGATTTCACTGATTGCTCCCGATCCCGAGAATATCGGGATCGGATACCCGTATTCCTGGATTTTCGGAACGGTATTTATATTGATACCGCCTTCTCTTGTCTCGGCTTAGTTGCTACCGACTCAAAGAGAGTCTCGGCCGAGTTGGGAATATAAGTTTTCTACCTTCTCACGGATGGAATAGTCTCGGTGATTATCCGTCGTCCTTCCCTACTCCGTGGCCGACAGAACCAACTCGTTAGGTCGGTTTTATTCTATCGGTCGGGTGGCTTATAACATACTCAGCCTTCTGTAGGCTTATGCAGACGAGGTTATCACTCCGATAGAGCGACTTTAATCGTCTTCTGCTTATGCCTCTAGGCCTATCCCTTATTCTCTCAGCTTTGACCGTTGTCTCGGACTCTTCGGGCAGCGTCAGCAAAGCGGACCTACTTAGAATCCGAGTCTCCGGACTTGACATATTTTTCCCCAACACATAGGATTTGACCTATCATTGGAGCGTGCTTAATAAGTAATTAACTAGGTTTGTGGGGCATGTTTGTTAACAATGAATTTTTGTAGTGATGGGAGTCCTTTTTGTTGAAAATTTTCCTGTTAGGTGATTATTATTATTTTTAATCCAAAATTATCCTTTAAGAGAGATTTTCTCCCTTACATTATACACATCCCAACTTTTAACATTAGGCACTTTTTTGTGCTCAGCCTGATGTATATATATGTTTCATCCATTTTTAAAGATTATTTTAAGGCTTGATAACAAAAATGAGAGGAATATAGATATCTAATGGACCACAACACAGGAAAACAAAAGTGATTGTATATCCACCATTAAAATTTTCCCAAGGCCAAATGTACTGTTTATTTCAATTGGTTGATTCGGTCATATAGACCCAGATGAATGGAAAATACAAAGATCAGCTTGATCGGAAACTTTTACGGCCCCAAAAAGTTTTTAATGGTCAACATTCATTCAACACTGTTTTCCTGTAATGTGGTCCACTTGAGATTGGAATGTACCTCATTTTTGGTCTCATGCCATAAAATGATCTAGAAACATAGATGGACGGCATGGATGAAACGCATATATCATGGTGGGGCCCACATAGCACCGACCACTAGCCATTGGCCGGTGGCAGGGGAGTAGCCAGTCTGTTTCCGCGGATGCGGACAGGTTGAGTAGCGCCCCATTCAAAGCTCCAGTGTACCTCACCACGTAAAACAGGGGGGAGAATGACGCCCACCATTTAAAAACTTAAATAGGTTACAAAATTTTTTGATTAAGCTGATTTTTGTTTTTTCGATTCTTTCATGTATTTGTTAACTTGTGAACGGGTTGGATTTCAAATAAAAATCACCGTGAGCCCTGGAAAGGTTTCAACGGTAGGCATTAATCTCCCCACAGTTTTTTGTGGTGGAGTCAACGAAATATTTCGGATCTACCTCTTTTTTTAACTCATGCCCTAAAATTAAATCTCCAAATAGATGAACAGTGTAGATAAAGCACATACATCATAGTGGGCCCCACATACATCATGGTGGGCCCACGTAACTTGGTGACATCACTTGTCTCTCTATTCAACCTGCCAGTAGCTAATACGCGTCCCAGCGGCAGTTGTATCTTCCAGGACAGAACATTTACACGAGATCCAAACCGTTGATCAGACGCCATTCCACAAAAACCAGTTCATCCTAAATCAGCTGATATAAAAACTACCCAAAAAAAGGAATGGCCGCAAAGGTTGACCTAACATTCGCTTCCAACAAACTTGCTACGGTGCATTCCGAGGTAGTGCGCGTGGACCGTATCCCTTGGATCTAAGGTTCCATTTCAGTGATCTAAACCGTTTATGTGATGGGCCTTACGGTGGATGAGAGAATTAACCAAAGAAAAGATTTGAGAATTTCAACCATTTGATCATTCAACTCTTCTCCTTTGAATGGGCATCATGACCGTTAACGGTTGTTGTTTGGGAGGCTGAATGGATTTCTCAATCTTGTAGATTTTTTCTGTTATTATCCATCGGCTGAATGGATTTCTCAATCTTGTAGATTTTTTCTGTTATTATCCATTGGCAGTGAGCCCATTAACGAATGGTTAGGACCGACGGATGTAAAAAAAGAATAAAGAAAAAAAAGTAAGCAAGTGGAGATGTATTATAACAAAGCTCTTCAACAACGAACGCGGATTGCGTCCTGCACCCGCTGGACAGATTACCGTACAGGAAGATCTGTAGAGGGGCCAGCGTGATGAATCTGTGTATCTACGCCGTCCATCTCTTTTCTTAAATAATTTTAAACTACAAGACAAAAAAGGTAAATCAGATCCAACGCTCAAGGGACCACACGAAATTGGGTACTTGGGTTGGGTTGCATTGAATGCATAAGCATTAAATGCAAGAGTCATCTTTGTTATGGTGCACTGGGGCGTTGGGTTTGCCTTATTAATCTGAGGAAAAGGATGGACGGCGTGGATGAACAGATACGGTGGGCCCCTCCATAGATCTACCTAGATGGTCCGTCCAGCGGGCAGGATGCAATCTGTGTTCTTCGACGTCATCAAGTTCTGTGGGTCCCATCACGTGGAATGTCCAAACCATCTGTCCATCTGATGAGCTTATTCTAAGAATTCAGAGGAAAAATAAGACAAATCCAAAGATCAAGTGGACCATACGGTAAAAAGTAGCATGAGAATGAATGTCTACCGTTAAAATCCTTTCGAGGGTAGTAGAAGTTTTGTATCAATATTATCTAAATTTAGAAATTTGACACCTATCCTCGATCCAATAAAATTTTAATACTTTCTTTTATGTTTGCCACGTGCAGTAACAGGAATTGTTACTAATTGGATGATTTTAATTCATCTGAAATAACCCATTGGTATTTTACCCTAACCAATTTAGTTTTAGTCATTCATTTGATAATCAGAAATTGAATTGTTAGTTCTCTGGATGACTTTGATTTTAATGCTATAATCTATTTACAATGGACGTCGTGCATATACAACACACATTAGATTGGGCCGATATTCATGCCAACATTCTGCGCTTCAACCTTTGCCGACTTGAGTTCCGTAGCGTATGACACCACCTAAAATCGTTTCCAGATTACTGCAGTGTTGGTTTTGATATAGCAAAGCTCTGATATATGTGTTCTATCAGCATCATCCATCCTTTTTTCTTTTTTCCTTCTTTATAGATCAAATAGGTGGACCACACAATATATGTGTTATATCAACATCGTCCATCCATTTTTTTTTTAGATCATATAGGTGAACCATATCATAAAAAACAGTAGGAATTGAACACTAAAACTCCTTGGGCCATAAAAGTTTTGGACCAAGCTGATTTTTGTGACCTTATTAACAGGTTGGATGACAAATAAACATTATAATTGCCCATAAAAAGGTTTCAATGGTGGATGTCATTATCTCACTTCTTTCAGTGGTGTGATTCACTTGAGCTTTGGATTTGTCTAATGTTTTAACCCATGCATTAAAGTGACCTGGAAAAATAGATGGACGGTGTGGATATAAATTTACCACAACTTGAACATCGTAAGTTACTTTGCTACTGCAAAGGGCAAAGATAGAAATGAAATAAAATAAAATCACGCAAGATCACTTAAGCCTCACGTAAGCATAAGATCCCTATCCTATATAAACATACTTGATAAATTATTATTTTTTGATAAAAAGAAAAAGAAAAAGAAAAAGCTTCATGGAAGAAATAAGGCCTGTCAACAGGCTTACCCTGTTGGGGTTCATCTTGGTCTGGATTTTCAACTGTTTGTGGTTTGGCCTTCCAGACTGGCTTATGTTGGTCTTGGCCTGGATTTTAAGCTATTTGTGGTCTGTTTGTCAAGCTTGGGCTATTCAAAATTCAAGAGAAGTGGACTATTTGTGGTGTGTCCGTCCAGCCTGGCCTATTCAAAATTCAAGAAAAGTAGAGAATGAAGAAAACGAAAGGTTGCCATTGCCATTCGATCTAGTGGTGGAGATATTAGCTTGGCTGCCCGTGAAATCACTTATTAAATTCAGGTGTGTATGTAACCAATGGCGCAATTTGTTACTAGATCCAATGTTTATTAGTCTGCATGCAGAACGATCCAAACATATATATTTTCATAGTGATGATGTAAATCGACAAATCACATCATGTATCTGCAAGCGTTTGTTACTCGTCGCGAACAAGAAAGAAAATCAAAATTACGTATGCAACCCATCGATCCACCAGACCTTTCAACTCCCGCTGATTAAACCTCCCTTGTTCCCATACAACGGCTTTACCTTACTCCAAATATCATGTGTACGGCAACATAAAGTGGTAGCTACCACACAGGAAAATCGATGCCTGGTAGTAGTGGTGGGAACCCCCACTTCATCTTGGAAGGATCTTGGGTTCATTCCAAATTACTGTGGTGGAACTAGATTTTATTCAGCCATGAATGTATACAGTGTCCTACACTGGGTTTTCACTAATAACTCGACCGGTGATGTCAATGTGGTATCTTTGGATCTGTTGTCTGAGAATTTCAATGTCAAAATAGCTCCTAGAGGTCTTTCAAGATTCGCAGTGGAAAACTATCCCATCTGTTGGGAAGGGTGTTTTGCTGTTTGTCGCATTATAGGTAAGAAAATGGTATTATGGATCTTGAGAGATGTTAGGAAGCAGATTTGGGAAAAGGAGATTATTTGGTTGAAAAACTTGAATGTTGAGTTGGGCGGTGAAAATTTCCGTCCTTTCTGTAAGTATAAGGACAGTGGATGGATTACCTTCCTCAAAAATTCATCAAAGGAATACTATTATTACCATATCGTCACAAACAGAACTCTCCCTATGAGTAATGCAGAATCTAGCCGGATTTCTTACCTGCCTAGCCTTATTTCTTGCAATGAAATTTCGGGGCATGATGGGCCTATGCCGGATTGCTTCCTATCAATTTTATCCAAGTTCAGCTGGGTTTCTCAAGCCTTTCGATTCATATGACCTACATTAAGTAGGATTCTCTTCTCTACTTTCTTTCATCTTGCTAATGAAAGCTACATTAAGTGGGATTCTGTTATCTACCTCCTTTCTGATTGCTAATGTTAACTATTAAAATCCAACTAATACATTTGATACTTGGAAAAGTGTTTTGCAAAATCTCATTGCTGCCTCTCTACAATTTCATTACTGATTGAACTGTTCTATCATTTTGATGAATTTATGTGATGATTTTAATTTCTTAGAATTTTTGCAATTCTTTCTACGTTTGGGATAATTAAATATTTGAATTATAATTGTTAGTGAAATAACTTAATTTTGGTTGTCTTTATAGAGATCATATTATAGGACGTGCTATCAAACTCAATCAACGGCTAACAATCTGATCCAGTAGAATAAATTGTAGATTCAATGGGCCATCAGGAAAAAAAAAAAGGTCTAGTAGCCTATTTTCAACATACACGTGTGCTATTTTGATTTTTGATCGCTGGGATGTTCAAGATGTACTAGGAATGGCCGTTTGAGATTTTTGCGGTCATGCAAGAAAATAGTATGAAAAAATAGATGGACGGCGTGGATAGGACACATACATCATCATGGGCCCACAAAGCACTGTCATTAGCCACCTAGCTACTTACGCAGCCAGTACGCAATATGCGTCCCTTCCCGTACCCAATCTGCCCCCAGCTGATGTTGTCTACGCTACGCAATCCGAGTCCGGCGGGAGCGGACTCAGTAGCTTCGGTGGCTCCCCAGATCCACCGGGGTGGGTGGATCCCCGACTGTGGGGCTCATCTTAATGTATATGCCTTACATCAACAACGTTCATCCTTTTTGACAGTTCATTCTACGGTATGATTCCAAAAATGAAGTAGATCCAAATCTTAGATGGAACACACCACTGGGAACAACAGAGTTGGCGATTAAAAACTTTGCACGGGCCACAAATTTTTTAGATCAAGCTGAAATCTGTGTAGTCCCTTCATCCATGTCTTTTTAACCTTATCAACTGGTTGGATGACAAATAAACATTCCAACAATAAAAATTTTAACGATGGATATTCAATCACTTGAGATTTGGATCCGCTTTCAGTTTTGAGTCATACATGGAGTAAGCTATCAAAGAAGGATGGACGTCGTCTATGTAATACATCACTGTGGGCTCCATAGTCGGGATCCAAAGGCTCCCCCAAGCTAGGTGGGGCGTCCGTGATGTTTGTGAAAAATCAATCCATTCTGTCCATCTATTTTTTCAGATCATTTAAGACATAAGACCAACAAAATTGAAGTGGATCTAAAACTGAAGTACGCCACACGAGGAGAATAAGTGGGGATTGAACGACTACCATTGAAACATTCATCTGGTCACTAAAGTTTTGCATCAGGCTAAGTTTTTCAAGCTTTCAGTTCATCCCAGTGGGAGTGATCTTATAAGGGCCTGTTTGGACGGGCAGATCCCATGGTATTAGGAGGGATGGGATCAATTTTAAGGTAATGATGGTGGTGTCAGTGGATTGTCTTAAGATCCATGATATTGCTTATATCCTGGGACAAGTTCACTGGGTCTGTTTGGCATGCCCCCATATCTCGAGATTTTACCTTCCAATCCATTCAACCAAGGGATAGGATCAATTTTAAGGTAATGATGGTGATGTCAGTGGATTGTCTTAAGATCCATGGGATGGCTTATATCCCAGGACAAGTTCACCGGACCTGTTTGGCTCGTCATGCCTATCCAAGAATATTGTTGATCCCATCCCTCCTAATACCGTGGGATCTGCCTGGCCAAACAGGCCCTAAATGGTTTGGATGACATATAAACATCAATATAAACCCTAAGAAACCTTCAACGGCGTGTATTTCTTTTACTACTTTTTCATTTCATTTTTGGTCTTGCTTTCTAAAATGACCTGGCAAGGTGGATGGGCAGGTAATCTGCCGTCCGACGAGCCTCATTCAAGATAGGTTTCAGCCCTTATTGTGGAGCCCACCTTGATGCATGTATTCTATATATCCACCTTGTCCCTCTGTTTCTTGAGATTATTTACTATACCTTAGGAAATAGTTGTATTTGTCGTTTTCCATTGTCAAGGTTTACGTGGCTTACCAATAGATTGGATAGCAAATAAACATTACAGTGGGCCCATGGTTTGTGTGTTGTGCTTGAGATTTGGATATGCTTTATTGTTGAGCTTGACATGAGCATACAACACACATCAAGTTGGGCCTTGCGGTGCATCAATTTAGCTGGATCCAGACTAGCAATTAATCCACATTCGTTAAAGACTACTTTGATAGTTTGTCATAATGTTTAAAATAACAGTGACTCATCCATCATGCACATTGTGCCACATGAACAGACTGAGTGAAAGATACCTCACTTCAAGATGGAGGTCTTGGTATCAATTCCCTAGCAGGGGTGGCTAAGAGTGATGTGTGAACTGACAGTGGGGTGTACTTACTAAGAAGCTAACAAGAAAATAAATAAATTGCCCCACATGGATATATGATAAACAAACTATGGGTCCAATTATATATGGATCATCGCCTCAACATAATACAAATATCAACTAGATTATTGAGCTAATACATATGGAGATTAAAATCATTCAATCATTATCAATTCATATAATTACTACACGCGGAACTATAAAAGATCGGCTGCTTATGATCTGTTTGACTTTATTTAGTGGGAAAAGTATTAAAATTTTATTAGACTGTTACAATAACAAGTTTCATTTTATACTCTACAAAAAATATATGTTAAAAAAAATATGATAAATTATCAATTTTTGAATATTCATGATTTGTGTTTATTAAATAAGTTTTTGTGAAAAAAAAAATGCTTATTTTTATATACCAAGGCCTCATCCTCATGAAAGAAAAAGTAATTCCGTGAAGGCTATAATTGAAACATGGATTCCATGTTTAGGGTTCAATGATTATTGTGTAATACTCTTTTTTCTCATAAACATCACAGTGGCTGCAGACTGTACGGTGGGCACGGTTGATCTTGATTGTTCAGGTCCACACGCATTTCAGGTTGGTTGGGTCCATTCATGGATTGCCTGTGTGTCTGAAGAACCACTGTTTTAGGCAATCACAACCATCTCTGATCCGTGGCTCGGAAAAAGGATGGCTACAGAAAATAAGGCACAATGATGGATGGATTAGATCATCTGATTAGTGTGATTTTTTCAATATAGCCCACGAAATATGTCCTGAACTTAATGGACAGTTTGGATCTATCAATTAAAGTGTCCAATTAAACAGATGCAACTAGGAGAGCATTAAAACTTACAGTGGGTTTCTCCAGTAAATATGTTTGGTTAGATTACAAACCTAGTTAATTTCCTATTAAGCGCGCTCCAATGGTACCTGTACTATGGATCCCCTCAGGTTAACCCCACTGCCTGAACATTAGCGCAATCCAAAACTCTGGTGGGCCACATAACAAGGTACAAGGTGGGAGGGTAAGCTCACCCTTGATTTTCACTAGGGCCCACTTGAGATGGGGAACAACCTGATTTTTTTCTGACCCTTAATATATTATAGATGAAAGGTCCTGATGACTTGGATTCTGTAAACACAACATGGTGCCCCCACGCAAATCATTGATGGGCATGCCATCTCGATTTATTCCCTCTTTCTATGGCACAGAAAGCCTGTGAAGTATGACATCTTTCACATGATTCTTCACTCAATCTGGTTGAATAGGTTGCATCAGATGAGAATCAGATGAGAATCTGAAGAGGGAAACTATGGCCCCGTTTGTTAAATCCGAAGTCTAAAGCCTGAATCTGAATTCTGAAGTAAAAAAAACTTGTTTGGTAATTATGGCTTAAGTCCGAAAATTAAGTACCGGATTTGAAACAATATGTTTGTCAACAAACATCTGAAATGTCTGAAATGTTAATTTCACACATTTGCCCCTATCTTCTGTTTGGAAATGTTTTACATTATAAAGAAATTATTTTTTATTAAATGAAAATAAAATTATTCTATTTAATTTGAATAAACTATAAAGTACTTAATAGAAAATTTAAATATCATTATTCATAAAAAAAAGATAAAAAATTAATGATCTACACGTATAAGTGTGGGGGCAATTTCATCATTTTTTGGCCTACTGCTCTAAAATGAGTTCACAAAACGGATGGACGGGGTAGATTTCTCACAAAAGTCAGGGTGGCCCCTATATAGGTTTCCACCGCAAGAACTTCCTGTGAAAGGCTTTCCCACGCGTATATGGGTTGGTGTAGACAAGCGCGTATCAAATACTGATAAGGTAAGTAGCCAAATCGCTACTGAAGTGACGTCACCAAGCTCTATGGACCCCACCATGATGTGTGTGTTGTATCCATACCATCCAACCATTTGTAGAAATGGCTTTATGGCATGAGAAAAAGAATTAGATAGACCTAAATATCTAAAGTTCAAGTGGATTCACCATAGAAAACCATGAGATTAATCACACCTATCGTCACCATGATGTATTTTTTAGATCCAACTTATTCATAAGTTAACATAGAGATAGATGAAGTGAAAACAAAAATATAAGCTTGATCGGAAACTTCTATGCCCCTAAGAAGTTTTGAATGGTGGATTAGGTACTACCCTTGGAGCTCGGGACAGGCATAGGCTCCGATGGCCATTGAGGGGTCATTGTGATTTATGGGTTTTATCCACACTGTCCATCCATATTTCAATATCATTTTAGATGGCTAAATCAAAAATAAGGCAGATCTAAAGCTCAAGTGGACCACACCACAGGAAACAGCGGTAGTAAGGATGCACACCAGTGAAACCTTCTTAGGGTCCACTTTGTCAATTATTTTCCGTCCAACCTGTTGATATGATCATATACAATTGGACATCCAATCTTTTTATTAGGTCATACAGGCCCACTTGAAGAGCAAAAATAAAGATCAGCTTGATCCAAAACTTTTATGGCCCCCAAAAGGTTTTTAATGGTCAACGCTCATTCAACACCGTTTCCTCTAATGTGGCCCAATTGAGATTTTGATATATGTAATTTTTTTGTCCCGTACCATGAAATGATTTGAAAAAAATAGATGGATGACATGGATGAAACACATACATCATGGTGGGGCCCACAAAGCACTGACCATCAGCCACTGGCCGGTGGTGGGAGTAGCCAATCCGTTCCCATCTTGGCGGGGGAAGCGGATTGCGTACTGAGTAACTCAATAACCTTAGCATACTGAGTAAGCTGTTTGGGGTCCATTGTTATTTATTTATTTCATCCACTCCGTTAATCCATATTAACAGATAATTTTTGGACCAGATCCCAAAAATAAAGCAAATTAAAATATCAAGTGGACCACACTATAGGAAACAGTTTGATTGAACCTCTACCATTGAAAATTTTTTGGAAGCTAAAGAAGTTTTGGACCAAGCTGATGTTTGTTTTTTTCTCTTCATCCATGTCTTTTTGATCTTATGAACAAGTTGGATGACAAATAAAAATTAATTTGGACCCTAGGAAGATTTCAACGGTGGAAATCATTATTCCACACTGTTTCCTGTGTAATGGTCTACTTGAGCTTTGGATTCACTTCAGTTTTGGTATCAACTCCTAAAATTATCAATAAAAATGGATGGATGGTGTGGATAAACCATATACATTAACAGTAGGCCCAACTGAGTTTACTCAGTACGATAAAAGCCTATTTGAATAACTCAGTATGCAATCCGATTTCCTTGGCGGGACGGGGATTTCCTGCTAAAGCCTTCCGCAGGAAGCTCCTGCACTGGAAACCCAAGTGGGCCCACTATGATTTTTTTGAGAAATCCATACCGTCTATAGATTTTTTGAGATCATTTTAAGGCTTGGGGTAAAAAATGAGATGGATCCAATACTAAAGTGGGCCTAAAACGTGAGCATTGAACGTCCACTGTTGAAATATTCATGTGGCCAAAGAAGTTTTGAATCGTTCTAATATTTATGTTTTCAGTTCATCTTAGTAGGAATTATGTTAAGAACAGTATGGATGGCATGTAAACATATCTATCAACCTTAGAAACCTTAGAAACTTTTCAACGGTAGGAATTTCCCTACCGCCTTTTCGTTAAAGCTCACTTGAGTATCGGATCCGGCTTATTTTTTGCCCCACTTACTAAAATCATCTCAAAAAATGTATGATCGGGATGAATTTCTCACAAACATCACAGTGGGCCCCACCTGGTTTCCAGCACAGGAACTTCGGTGAAAGGATTTAGCAGGAAATCCGCATCCGTCATGGCTCCAAGGCGGGGTGTTTAATGAGGATGCGGATTGCATACTACCTCCGCCCGTCCCTGGCTCTGAATGGGCGGTTCTATATGCAGGCCCACCATGATGTATATGTACATTCAAACCGTCAATCCCTTTTCTCAGATTATTTTAAGGCATGAATACAAAAATGAGGCAGATCCAACTCTAAAGTGGACCACACCAAATAATAATATTGGTTGCATTAAAATGCACCAGTTGCATTAAATGTAAGACATAGTCCGTTTGATTGTTGGATCTGCCTCATTTTTATTTTGATGCCTTAAAACAATATGAGAAAAGGGATAGAGAGTTTGGATGTACATATACATCAAGGTGAGCTCACCCATAGAATTGCCCGTTTGGAGCAGTACGCAATCCGTGTCTGTTGTACGAACGGTTCAAAGAGATCAAAGTTACATGGGCCACTGTGATGTTTTTTTACCATCCAACTTATTCATTAGGTCATGTAGACGTGGATGAAGTGAAAACACAAATATTAGGTTGATCTGAAACTTCTCCAGCTCTCAAGAAGTTTTTAACAGTGGACGTTCAATCCCCACCATATAGTCCAATTAATCATTAGACTTGCTTCTTTTATTGGATCACACTTAAATTACCTGAAAAAGTTGATGGACGGTGTGGATTAAACATATAAATCATGGTAGGGTATAAAGAAGGTTAACAGGCTAAAGGTTCATCTTGTATTGTGCAAAAATTTGCGTAGTAACTTAAAAGGGATATTTTTGAAAGAAAAAAAAAATTGTTTAATGAAAAATCACCGAGCGCATTCCGCGTTCACCATTAAGCCAGACTCTTATCACGTAAAGAATTCAGTGAAAAACCACTCACCGCTTTCAGTCTTCCGCGTTAACAACACATTAACAATCACCACTAAACACAGAAAATTTTCCCCGTTCCACATTAAGTGCAAAAATTCAGTATTAACAAACACGGCCTATGTAGTGCTGCTGAGCCTCAGCAAAGAGATAGTCCACCAAGGCACGGGATTCCTGACATGTGGGACCCATGGTTCGGTGATCTAGACTGTTGATCTGATGGTTGCCTCAAAAGTCACCTAGCTCCATAGATTATAACTCCTTGATCATCAGCCTATTTTCCATTGGAAGTGGACCATTATTGTAGGTCTATGCAGGATGCTTGGGACCTTCTAGTCTGGGAGATTTTTCGTGCTGTCCCTATCCAACTGATGGTGTGCATATCAGATCAACAGCTGGGATCAGTAAAGCACGGGCACCATGTGTATAGAATCAGGTTCAATGAAGATGGGAGACAGGCTATCCAAAGAGAAGAGCATCCATACATGTGGATTTCCTCGGCTTTGGATTATCAAACTTAAACGCTCATAGCATACAAGCTGTAGAAAGAAGCCAAGGAAAAAGAAGAAGAGAGAATAGACACTATGAGACCTGTAAATGGACAAGAAAGGAGGTAATGGATCAATGTTTCCATTTTGAATAATCATCACTTTTTCTTTGGGTATGTTTTGGATATCACCTATTCCATGGAAATCAGTGGAAATGGAAAAGACAGTTGGATTGGAGGTATCTGTTTTGGATCTAGCATACCAATAATAACCATGTAATTAATGGAACGCATTATGGACTACAAGAGTAAAAGCATTTTGCCGGCCCATATTTGAATGGCTATAATTATCCAATCAAGGAGATATTATATGTGAGATTAATTTATGATGTCCACATCCTATCCAATGGTTGTTGCCTGGACTCACATTTAAATTCGCACAAGTCCCTATGGATCAAATATATTGTCGATTTCTTTTGTTTCTTTTATTAGTTTTTCTTATAGGGAGGTGAAGTATGGTATAATATTTGAAGGTAGGCCCCTTGATAGTGTGGAATAGTTTGCCTTGAACGTTATTTGGTAAACTGAAAATTAAGGTCTAAAACTTGATTTAAGTGTGGTAAGCTTAGAAGTGTTGAATTTTAGTACTTGTATTGAAAAATCTGTTTGGTAATTTGTCTAAAACAGGTCCTAAAATCTCTGAAAAGTATTATTATTATTATTATTATTTTCACAAAATCTGATTTTGTAAACGCAAACAACAAATGTCTGAAAATTGACAATTTTTCATATTTGCCCCTATTATCTAAATTTCTATCTTTTTTGTAGGGTATACAGTGAAACTTGTTATTGCCATGCCATCAAATTTAGTACCTGTACTCACTCCAATAAAATCTTAATACTTTCCCCACCAAATAAAGCAAAGTAGATGAATGGTATGGATCTTTTATGTTATCCACGTACAGTAACAAGAATTGATACCGATTGGATGATTTTAATTCATCCGAAATAGCCCATTCATATTGTACCCTAACCAATTAATTAGTTTTAGTCATCCATTTGACAATCAGAAATCGAATTGTTAGATCTCTGAATGACCTTGATTTTGATGCTATAATCAATTTACAATGGGACCTATAGCTTGGACGGTCTGGACAAACATACATCCATGCAACGTGATATGTATGATAGACGACTTGCCACCATTTTAAACATTAATTATGACAAACTATCAAAGTAGTCTTCAATATATAAACATGGATTAGCTGCAACCTTGGATCTAACTAGAGTGTGACCTTTACTGCAAGGCCTAACTCAATGTATGTGTTGTATATTCATATTGTCCATCAGTTTGTCAGCTCATTTCAAGGCATAAAGATGAAGTAGATCCAAATCTCAAGTGATGAACCCCACCACAAGACACAATAGTGATTGATCGTGGAAACTTTTTGTGGGCTACTTTTGAATGAAGTTTAGATTTGTGTTTTCCCTTCATCCCGGTTTGTTCTACCCTATCAACAAGTTAGATGGCACATTGATGTAGGGAAGTAAGTGATGAGGTCGATCACCATCTTCCTCAAGGGATATCTACTCCAAATCCACGGAGCTCTCTGGACTCTTCCCAGAGCTTCCTTAAATCATAAAAGTAGAAATAATTTCTAGTAAATTTGAAATAACTTAATTGATAATATATATATATATATATATATATATATATATATATATATATATATATATATATATATATATAACTCTTTAAATAAGGAATTCAAACTTAGAATGGAGTTTTAAACTCAAATGCCCTAAAAACATGAATTAATATAAATAGTAATCTTATTATTTATAGATGACCTCTATTCCTACTAGACTTTATGCTTTTTGGCCAAGAATAGTAAGTGTCCGGTTTGGCCCAACCAAGTTATTCTCCTAACTTTTTAAAAGCCTTTTTTCATGTTGGCCTGACTTTTACAACTCAAAGGATCAAAAGTTATATTCGAACTAATACTTATTATTTACGGTAAAAACAAAATAAATAGGACTTTTGTCTGTTGATCTAATATAATGAAATCTCACAAATTTGACAAGGGAAACCCAGCATACTGGGGTTAGTTGGAGTAGGTTCTCCTACCCCAAAATCATATATAGTGGGGTTGGTTGTCAAAAAACTCATCCCAGTGCGTGAGATACGGATGGATGTTTTAAAGTTCTAATTGATATAGCAATCTTAATTAGCTGCAACTGACAACAAGATGCATATAGAGCCCATCTTAACTATAGGTGCAAGAGTTTCTTAAAGAGGAGTGTTGAAGAACATACGTGGACTTCTAGGACTTTATCTCCGTCCCTCTCTCTAGCTAGGACTCTCTCTTCCTCATCTCTTGTATTAGTTGTATTAGATACAGCTGCCTCAATTTCTTCTAAAATTACCTTTACATGTAATCATATATCAAAAAGAATATAGTAGAATTCACAATTCCTACCTGTTTCTCATATCTCGATCCAGAACTGAGTCCGATTATCGGATCAACTAGCCTACACGGCTGCTGAAATATCTTGGCAATTTTTTTATTATTATTATTTAAAGACTTACAAATTTTTCTTTAATTTCATTGTGCCTTAATTTAGTGTAACAACACTAGCTCAGTCTCTCTTGCCTATATTCCTGTATTTCATACAAGGACAAAGCATCTAAAGATAGATTATCACTACATTTGAGAGAGTCATGCTCAAGGAACTTGATAATCGGTACATTAATACAATTGATTAAGTGGCCGTCATTTTCACCAAAGTCCTTACCACAGCTCATTTTCATACATTACTCATGACCTATTAGCTTGAGGAGGTGTAATAGCAGTATTGGCTCATTTTAGCCATCTCTAGTTCTCCGTGAGTTTGCACGTTCTTCTATTTAGATAGTTGTTTTTTTTTTTTTTAAAGAAAAAAAAAATCTATACAGTGATTAGAGAAATTATAGGAGAACATTTGGGCAGGCCTGAAAACAAAAAATAGACATGGGCCCGCCTATCGTAAAAGGATAGACAAGGAAAAATTATCTCGTTACCCAATCCTACATTACCCAAGAACATTAGGCCTTAGAAAGTTGATTTGTTTTGCCTCTTGTAATCTTAAATGAAAAATTCTTGGTTTTTTGTTTTTTTAAAAAAATTATTCTTAAAATTGTAATCCTGCAATTAGGCAGTTACTCTGTAAAAATATTTAAAATGAGACTGTATATATACACGTCCAAGACTATTGTTTTCAATATTTTAATACACACCATGTAGGCCTCAATCTGCCCGGTACCACCATAAGCTTAACCTAATAGAGATCATTGGAGCGCCCTTAATAAGCAAGTAACTGCGCTTGTAATCTAACCAAACATATCTAGTGGAAAAAAAAATTGTAAGTTATAGTGCTCCTGGATGCATCTTTTTAATTGGACACTCTAATCGACGTATCTCATGGGTTACCATGAAAAAATGACTCTGATCGGATGATCTAATCCATCCATCACTGTGCAGTATTTTCTGTAGTTATCCTTTTTACAAGACATGAGTTAAAGATGGTTACTTTTGCCTAAAACAGCAGTTCCTCAGACACGTACGCAATCCATGATCGTCCCTAACAAATGGATGGACCAAACTATTGATTGGACCTATTTCATGCAAATGATCTTGACTGTCAATTTTTAAGGACATTGATCAAATGGTTAGTACTTGTCAGCTCAATTTGATGTTTCCATGATAGCCCTGGAATATGTGGACTTGATGAACAGTCCAGATCAATGAATTGGACTTAAGTACCGTATTTCTATCCATTCCGTCAATAATAATCAGATAAGTGTACGCCTTATCGCATTAAAGAGAAAATAGCCGCTAGAAAGATCCTCGAAGATATTTGGAGCACTTTCTACGGAGCTAGCAATACACGCCATCTGATTACCGGGTGAGGCTGAGTAATCTAAAAGGGGTATAGCGGTGGGGATTAAATGCCCACAATTGAAACATTTGGGCCAAAGTATTTTTGAATCAGCTAAGAATTTTGTGTTTTGAGTTCATCCCAGTAGGAATGACCTTATCAACGGTTCTGATTATCTATAAACATTCTAGTTGACCCTGAGAAGGTTTCAACGGTGTGCATTTTCTTCTCTACTGTTTCATGTCGTTTGGCTCACTTAAGTTTTGGATCTGGCTCAATTTTCCCATCATATCTAAGTAAAGTCGCAAAACGGATGTAAGGGGTGGATTTCTCACAAACATCATGTGGACCCATGTTGCTCCCTCAATTTTGACATAACTTAAAATGATATGAAAAAAAATGGACGGACCGATGGATAAAACTCATTCATGAAAGTGGCCCCCACAAAAACTGATGGATGGCGACGTATAGAACACATACATTAGATTGGACCCATATTCATGGCAATATTCTGCTTCAAGCTTCAACCTTCGGCGACTTTTGATTGCGTAGCAGTATAGAAATCGGAATCGTATTGCCTACTGAGTCACTCAGTCTTATGTTACCGAGTAAACTCAGTTGGGCTCACCTTAAATGTATGTGGTCTATCCACACCGTCCATCCATTTTTTCATCTAATTTAAGGTGTTGAGCCCAAAATTAAATCATATATAAAGATCCAATGGATCATACCACAGGAAACAGTGGGGATAATGATTTCTACCATTGAAACCTTGACAGGCCCCACAGTGTTGTTTATTTGCCATCCAACCTGTTCATAAGATCATACAAACATGGATCAATGGAAACACAAATATAAGCTTGATCCAAAACTTTTGTGGCCCCCAAAAAATTTTTAATGGTAGATGTTCAATTCAACTATTTCCTTTGGTGTGGTCCGTTTAAACCTTTTATATGCTTCATTTTTTCCCTCAAGCCCTAAAATAATCTGATAAAATGGACAGACGATGTAGGTAAAATACATAAATCATGGTGGACTTCACAGAGTTTACTACTCCGCTATCGGCTTCCTAGCGTATAACACCACCGGACGCGAAATCTCTGCCAAAAGTCTTTCCGGTAAAAGTTCCGGAGCTGGAAACTTTGGTGCGGCCCACCGTGATATTTGTAAGAAATTCACCCTGTCTATCTATTTTTTAGATCATTTAGGATATGGGGCCAAAAAAAATCCAGATCCAAATCCTAAAATGAGCTCAAAATATAGATGGATAGTGAATATATCTCACAAACATCACGGTGGACCCATCTAGGTTTCCGGCGCAGAACAGGAAAGGCTTTGGCAGGAAATCCGCATCCAACACAACCTAAGTCGCGGTGTTGGTGCTGACGTAGCAAGCTCTGTCGTCCTCAACATGATACGTGTTATATCCATACCATCCATCCATTTTAAAAATCATTTAGGTGGACTACACCCCAGAAAACAGTAGGCATTGAACACTAAAACTTCTTGTGCCACAAAAGTTTTGGACCAAGCTAGTTTTTGTGACCTTATGAAGAGGCTGGATGGCAAATAAGCATTATGGTGGACCTTAGGAAGGTTTCAATGGTATATGTCATTATCCCACTTCTTTCTATGGTGTGGTACACTTGAGACTTGGATCTGCCTCATTTTTTCACCCATATCTTTAAGTGACCTGAAAAAATAGATAGACGGTTTGGATGTAAATTTGCCACTTCATTGAAGTCCTTGCCAACTTAACATAGTAAGTTACTCTGCTATTTGGGGCAAAGATAGAAATAAAATAAAATGAAATTTAAAGATATTTTAAAGATTTTAACCCAAGATCACTTAGGCCTCACGTAACCTTAAGATCCCTACCCAATATAAACATACTTCATAAAAATAAAATAAAATAAAATAAAAGCTTCATGGAAGAAAGTAGGGCTGTCAACAGCCGTGGCCTGTTGGGGTTGATCTTCGCCAAAATTTTGAACTGTTTGTGGTGTTTAGAAGTAGAGAATTGAAGAGAAATAGAGAAAGGAGAAAACGAAAGGTTGCCAAGAGAAGTAGAGACTGGAGAAAAGGAAAGGTTGCCATTCGATCTAGTGGTGGAGATATTAGCTTGGCTGCCCGTGAAATCACTTATTAAATTCAGGTATGTATGTAACCAATGGCGCAATTTATTATTAGATCCGATCTTTATTAGTCTGCAAGCAGAACGATCCAAACATATATATTTTCACAGCCATGATGTAAATTTACATATCACATCATGTGTGTGTATGAGGTTGTTACTTGTCATAAACAAGAAAGAAAAGCGAAGATACGTATGCAACCCCTCGATCCACCAGACGTTTCAACTCCCGCTGAATAAATGAGAGGGAGTTACCATTCTCACGATGTTCGTAGCTACCACACCGGAAAATCGATCCCTGGTATTAGTGGTGGGAACCCCCACTTCATCTTATAAGGATCTTGGGTTCATTCCAAATCACTGTGGCGGAACTAGATTTTATCCACCACTTTTTCTAAACAGTGTCCTACACTGGGTTTTCACTAATAATTCGACCGATGATGTAAATGTGGTATCTTTGGATCCGTTGTCTGAGAATTTCAACGTCACAATAGCTCCTAGAGGTCTTTCAAGATTCGCGGTAGACAACTATCCGATGTGGTGGGAAGAGTGTTTTGCTCTTGTTCGCATTGTTAAGAAGGAAATGGTGGTGTGGATCTTGAGAGACGTTAAGAATGATATTTGGGAAAAGGAGATTGTTTGGTTGACAGGCTTGAATTTTGAGTTGGGCGGTAAAAACTTCCATCCTTTCTCTAAGCAAAGGGGCTGTGGATGGATTAGGTTCTACAAATCTCCAAATGACTACTGTTATTACCATATGGTGACAAACAGGTGTTGCCTTGCGAGTAATGTCAAGATTTCTTACAAGCCTAGCCTTGTTTCTTGCAATTGGGGGCCTATGCCAAAATGGTTCGTACCACTTTTATCCAAGTTGGAGCTTTAAGTTTCAGTAGCGTGTTTGGCAAGCCCTTCAAATCAGCATATATGAATTGAAACCTACATTAACTGGGATTCTGTTATCTATTTAATATCTTTCTGCTTGCTAATGTTTTATTTCCGCTTGCTAATGGTTCTTGAAACAATTACTATTAAATTCCAACTAATACATTCGATAATTAGAAAAAAGTGTTTTGCAAAATCTCTTTGCTAGCTCTCTAAAATTTCATTATTGATTGAAATCATGTTCTTTTAATTTCATGAATTTATGTGATGCTTTTAATTTCTTGGAATTTGTGCAATTCTTTCTTCCTTTGGGATAACTAATTTGAATTATAATTGCTAGTGAAATAACTGAATTTTGGTTGCCTTTCATGTTATAGGCCATGCTATCAAACTCAATTGGAAAGGCCATGCTATCAAACTCAATCGACGGCTAACAATCGGATCAAGTAGAATAAATTTTAGAATATATAAATAGCCCATCAGAAAAAAGTCCAGTAACCTTCAGAATCCAGATCCTTTGTTTACCACAAGTGAAAAAAACTTGCTAGTTCCAATATAATTGAACCAAATCATCACACACAGTGTTGACAACATTTTTCTGTCTGCGGCAAGTAGAGAATCTGAATTTATTTAACACACGTATATGCTAACAAGATTTTTCTGTTTGTTCCTCCCGTATCACGTCCCACTTTGATGCTTTCCTCTCAAAGCAGCTTGGCCCTTACCTTAGGGCCCACCTTAATGTAAGTGTTTTATATTCCCGCCAGCAATCCCTTTTTCCATATCATTTAAGGGGCATGAGCCAAAAATGATGAAGATGTTGTATTTGTTTTAAAATAATATTAAAAATTTGAATTTTCAAATTTCGGTGTTTTCCCTCCACATTTAAATTTTGGTGTTTTTTGAGGTGTTGGTTTTGTCCCACATCGGATTTGACAAGAGAAATTCTCTTGTTTATATGATAGGCTTTTTGCCTAGGGCTTGAGCCCCTTTCAGGGGGCATGTGAATTTGGTCCTGTGGGGGGGGCTATGCCAATAGCTCTAATCTATGCCATTAACCACACACGCGCGCGCGCGCGCCGAGCCGAGTCCGAGTCCGCGTCCGCGTGCGCGACGGGACGGGACGAGACGGGCTGGGCTGGGCGCGGGTGCGGGTGCGGGTGCGGTGTAAGTGTACTCGCGTGGGTGTGTGTGTATGGGTACTCGCAGGACTGTATGTGCGAGAGTGTAAACCAGAGAGATGCTTCCCTTCCGGTTGGTTTAAACCCAACGGACCTAACCTTTTGTAAAGGGTGCTTATGCACAATTTCGGAGTCTATATAAAGACTTCCGATTCTAGTTTCAACATACGAAAAATTTCCTGCCTTATAAAACTCTCTCTGATACGGTTTTGTTACTGAGTTCATTGCTGAGTCAACTCAACACTTTCGAATTAAACTGCAAGTGGTTCGAGCCCGTGTACAGTGAGTGCACCGCTGGGACCGGGTCATAGTCGTTGTATCCTGGAGGTCGATTGCTCTGGAAACCTGTTGCACTTGGGACGCTATCCAAGGGGAGCAAATTCGATTTCAAGCCGAGTGACTCAGTCACGCCTCGACTCAATTCAGTAAGTTTTTCTTTCTCTAAATTTATTTTCCTTTTTTGGTTCTCGATTTTTATAGTCTATTTAATTCAACATTTTATCCAACAATCTTGAAATCGAATTTTGTGTTGAATTACATAGACTATGGCTACAGTAACAGTAAATGCTTCTACTGAGTTAGCCAAAATCGAACCGTTCGCTGGACAATCCTTTAAACGGTGGAAACAGAAATTGATGTTCGCTCTTACCACCCTGAAAGTTTCATACATTTTATCTGAATCATTTACTATAGATCCAGCAAATCAAAATGAAGTAACAGATGAAAATAATTGCAAAAATTATATTTTAAACTCTTTATCCAACGAATTATATGATGTGTATGCTTCTTACGCCTCTGCTAAAGATATATGGATTGCTTTAGAAAAGAAATACATATTAGAAGATGCAGGCGCTAAGAAACATGCAATTGCTAATTTCCTTCACTATGAAATAACAGACAATAAATCTGTCACAAATCAGATTCACGACTTTCAAAGTCTAATTCACGAACTATCGACAGAAGGAATTAAGTTGGATGAGGTGTTTCTGTCAGGAGCGTTAATAGAAAAGTTACCGCCCTCCTGGAAAGAATATAAAAATAGAATGAAACATAAGAAGAACGGTGTTTCTTTGGAAACCACTATCGTACACATACGAATAGAGGAGGCCAATAGAATCAGGGACAAAAAAGGAAATAAAAATGAGATAGATTCAAAAGCGAATCTTGTGGAATCAAGTCGGACAAATAATAAGAAAAAGGGCAACTGTCATAACTGTGGCAAACCTGGACATTATGCAAATGAATGCAGGCTCAAAAAGAAGAATGCAAACAATCAATTCAAGAAAAAGGAAAACTGCTACAACTATGGAAAGCCTGGGCATCATGTTAAAACCTGCAGGCTTAAGAAAAATAAAGATAAGCCGCAAGCTAATCTTACAGAAACAGGCAATGAGTCTGACATAGTAGTGGCTGTGGTGTCAGAAGTCTTCCTTGTAAACAACTTGGAGTGGGTGCTAGATACTGGTGCAACTAGACACGTGTGCAAGGATCGTAGCATGTTTACCTCCTACCAAGTATCAGGAGATGATGAACAGGTGTTCATGGGAAATGCTAGAACGTCTCCAGTTGTAGGAAAAGGGAAAGTACTTCTGAAACTCACTTCTGGAAAGACTCTAATGTTAAATGATGTCCTACATGTGCCTGACATTAGAAGAAACTTGGTCTTTGGTTCGCTCTTCAATAAGGCTGGTGTCAAATTAGTATTTGATTCAGATAAGCTTGTAATGACTAAAAATGGAACCTTTGTTGGTAAGGGGTACTGTAGCGATGGTTTATTCATTGTAAATGTATCCAATGATAATAAGAAAACATCTAGTTCTGTTTATATCATTGAACCTTTTTATCTATGGCATAATAGATTAGGTCATGTGAATGTGGCATCTTTAAAGAAAATGAAAAGATTAGGTTTATTACCTAATATATCTAATGAAGAGTTTGAAAAATGTGAAACATATGTAGAATCAAAGTTTATTAGAAAACCCTTTAAACAAATAGAAAGATCATCTGTTCTATTAGAGTTGATACATAGTGATTTAGGTGATTTTAGAAATCACATGTCTAGAGGAGGAAAAAGATATTATATAACTTTTGTAGATGACTACTCTAGGTTCACTAGAGTATATCTATTAAGGAACAAAGATGAAGCTTTAGATGTTTTTTCTAAATACAAAATTGAAATTGAAAATCAATTAAATATAAAAATTAAAAGACTTAGAACAGATAGAGGAGGTGAATATGAATCTTCTCAATTTAGAGAATTATGTGAAAAGAATGGAATAATTCACGAAACTACAGCTCCTTATACACCAGAACAAAATGGAATAGCAGAACGTAAGAACAGAACTCTAAAAGAAATGATGAATGCCATGTTAAATAGTTTAGGCTTACCCTCAAATATATGGGGAGAAGCAATTCTGTCTGCTTGTTATATCCTAAACAGGATTCCATCTAAATCTTCTGAACAAACACCATATGAACTTTGGAAGAATCATATTCCTAGTTATAAATATATTAAAGTGTGGGGGTGTCTTGCTAAAGTAGGATTACCTGAAACTAAGAAAAGAAAATTAGGTCCTAAAACGACCGATTGTGTATTTATAGGGTATGTACAAAACAGTGCGGCCTATAGGTTTCTAGTTTTAAAAACTAAGGATAATATTCTAGATCTCAATACAATTATAGAAGCTAGGGATGCAGAGTTCTTTGAGAACGTATTCCCTATGAAATCTAAATCTATAGGAATAGAAAAAGTTAATGAATCAGATATTGCGTCTACTAGTAAAAATGCTTACGAGAAAGTAGTAGAAGAGATACAACCAAGAAAAAGTATTAGAGTTAGAAAAGAAACTAACCTAGGAAATGGTTTTTTCACATTCTTAGTAGAAGATGATCCTACGACTTATATAGAAGCTATTAACTCTCCAGATGCAACCTTTTAGAAGGAAGCAATAAATGATGAGTTAGAATCTATTATAACTAATAATACTTGAAAACTTGTAGATCTACCACCTGGTAACAAACCAATAGGCTGCAAATGGGTGTTTAGAAAGAAACTAAAATCAGATGGAACTATCGATAAGTTTAAGGCTAGGTTGGTAGCGAAAGGCTTTAAACAAAAGGAAGGAATAGATTATTTTGATACATATTCCCCTGTAACTAGGATTACAACTATTAGAGTCTTAATATCAATAGCCTCCATATATAAACTAGTGGTACACCAGATGGATGTTAAGACTGCTTTCCTAAATGGAGACTTAGAAGAAGAAATATATATGGAGCAACCTGAGGGTTATAAGATATTAGGTAAAGAAAATAAAGTATGTAGACTAATTAAATCACTATATGGTTTAAAACAGGCTCCTAAACAATGGCATGAAAAATTTGATGGTGTTTTAAAATCAAATGGTTATCATATAAATGATGTAGATAGATGTGTATATAGTAAAATTTCTGGAAATGATTATGTTATCATATGTCTTTATGTTGATGACATGCTTATTTTTGAAACTAATATTAAATTAGTTAATGCAACTAAGAAATTCTTGTCATCTAAGTTTGACATGAAAGACTTAGGAGAGGCAAGTATAATATTGGGTATTGAAGTAACCAGGAAAAATGGTGTTATTATATTATCACAATCTCATTACATTGAGAAGATATTGAGAAAGTTTAACCATTTTGACTGTTTACCTGTCAGTACTCCTTATGATTATAGTGTGACTCTCATGAAGAATACAGAAAATAGTGTGTCTCAATTAGAATATTCTAGAATAATTGGTAGTCTCATGTATCTAACAAACTGCACTAGACCTGACATAGCTTTTGCAGTAGGAAGGCTAAGTAGATATACACATAACCCTGGAAAAGAACATTGGAATGCATTGTCTAGAATTTTACGATACCTAAAAGGTAATATGACATATGGTTTACATTATAATGGTTATCCTACTGTATTAGAAGGATATAGTGATGCTAACTGGATCAGTGATTCAGATGAGACAAAATTCACTAGTGGATATGTCTTCACTTTGGGTGGAGGAGCAGTCTCTTGGAAGTCCACCAAGCAGACATGTATTGCTCGGTCGACTATGGAATCCGAGTTTATTGCCTTAGAAAAGGCTGGATCAGAAGCTGAATGGCTTAGAAATCTCTTAGCTGATATACCATTGTGGCCAAAGCCTGTATCGGCCGTATCTATTCATTGTGACTGTCAAGCAGCTATAGCGAAAGCAAAAAGTAAAATATATAATGGAACAAGCAGGCATATTAGACTCAGACACAACATAGTGAAACATATGTTACGTGATGGAGTCATATCTATTGACTTTGTGAGGTCAGAAAAGAATCTAGCAGATCCTCTGACTAAAGGACTATCCAAAAAGTTAGTCAATGATACATCGAAGGGAATGGGGCTGAGCCTAATATATGAGCTGCCAGTGTCGGTAACCCAACCTATACAAGTGGAGATCCCATGAGATAGGTTCAATGGGTAAACAACAAGACACGAGTTAGACGATTGCACTGAGTTATATGAGCCCCTTCTATGGTGTACAGTGCGAGCAGCAACGCAGAAGGATGAGTTTTTAGAACTCTTAATGGATCCATAGCCATATATTTGGTGGTGTATACAGTCGCTGCATACACTTGATGGAATTCACCTATATGGGTGTAGAGGTGGAGGCCGCTTCTTATGAGAATCTAGGCGAATTCTCTAGAGCACTCATGAAATCCAGGTAATGGTGTATGACCGAAACGCACCGAACCACAGAATCACTTGCAGAGGAAGAGTTGTGTGAGTGGCATGTACTTGCGATCTACATTAAAAGGATTCAGGTTCAAGACTATGGTGTCACCTGCTTCCTGTAGACCTGTCTTGCTTACTCTAATGTCGGTTCAAGTCTATGGTGACACCGGCACCATTGCACAACTATTTCGCTTTAATCCGAAAGTATTTTATTTTAAAACATGTGGGGGATTGTTGTATTTGTTTTAAAATAATATTAAAAATTTGAATTTTCAAATTTCGGTGTTTTCCCTCCACATTTAAATTTTGGTATTTTTTGAGGTGTTGGTTTTGTCCCACATCGGATTTGACAAGAGAAATTCTCTTGTTTATATGATAGGCTTTTTGCCTAGGACTTGAGCCCCTTTCAGGGGGCATGTGAATTTGGTCCTGTGGGGGGCTATGCCAATAGCTCTAATCTATGTCATTAACCACACACGCGCGTGCGCGCGCCGAGCCGAGCCGTGCCGTGCCGAGCCGAGCCGAGTCCGAGTCCGAGTCCGCGTCCGCGTGCGCGACGTGACGGGACGGGACGGGCTGGGCTGGGCGCGGGTGCGGGTGCGGGTGCGGTGTAAGTGTACTCGCGTGGGTGTGTGTGTATGGGTACTCGCAGGACTGTATGTGCGAGAGTGTACTCGCACTTGCGCCTTTTCGTTTTTAAACCAGAGAGATGCTTCCCTTCCGGTTGGTCGCCCCTGTTGTGTTTAAAGCCAACAGACCTAACCTTTTGTAAAGGGTGCTTATGCACCATTTCGGAGTCTATATAAAGACTTCCGATTCTAGTTTCAACATACGAAAAATTCCCTGCCTTATAAAACTCTCTCTGATACGGTTTTGTTACTGAGTTCATTGCTGAGTCAACTCAGCACTTTCGAATTAAACTGCAAGTGGTTCGAGCCCGTGTACAGTGAGTGCACCGCTGGGACCGGGTCATAGTCGTTGTATCCTGGAGGTCGATTGCTCTGGAAACCTGTTGCACTTGGGACGCTGTCCAAGAGGAGCAAATTCGATTTCAAGCCGAATGACTCAGTCACGCCTCGACTCAATTCAATAAGTTTTTCTTTCTCTAAATTTATTTTCCTTTTTTGGTTCTCGATTTTTATAGTCTATTTAATTCAACATTTTATCCAACAGAAGATCCAAATCTCAGGTGGACCATGCCATCAAAAACAGTGGTGATTAAATGCCCCGCCATTAAAAACTTACTAGGGGTCGATGTTTACTTGCCATCCAACCTGTTGATAAAGTCAATCCAAAACTTTCGTGACCCACAAGTAGAGCTGCACATGAACCGAGATAGGTCGGTTAGCTCGCTTTTTTTTTTTTTTTTTTTACCACACACACCCCACACACTCACGCTGGTGGAATTTCACCACCTATGGGTACTCGAACCCTTGACCGGGAGTTGAAACTCCTGAGAGTCTACCACTCGAGCAATTCGATTAGCTCGCTTGACTCAACTCGAAAGGACTCAATTCTAATTGGTTCGAAACTAAGTTCGAGCCGAGTCAAGATGATTTTTTTAGCTCAAAAAATTTTCGAACTGAGTTGAACTTGCCTGAGTTCGACTCAACTCGGATCGAACGCCAACTCGAATTGAACTCGGATCAAACCAGTTTGGGGACTCGATTATTTTGATATTGATGTTGTTCAGCAAATGTTTGATAAAATGACTCAACGAAGTGTCGGTTGGAGGCAAGGAAGGTATGGATATAAAACAAATACCCTTGCATCTTGATTTTTATGTTGCATACTGAGTATTTGATGAAATGCCTGTAAACCAATGCCACTGCTTTACATTCCGTGAGAAATTGAAGGTGCACTCTATGTGTTTTAGAAAATTCCACTGAGGCCCGATCTTGGCTCGAACTCGGCTTGAACTAGCTTGACCTGCTAACTAAACCAAGTTGAGTTGACCAGTCAGGCTCAAGGACCGAGCCAAGCCGAGTTCAAGCTGGGGTTAACTAGTAGCCTATCTGAGTCGAGCTCGGTTTGACTTGTGTACACCTCTACCTACAAGATGGTTTTAATTGTCAACCGTTACCATTTTTCATGGAATGGATGACCTGAGATTTGGAACTGTTTTATTTTTAGGATCATGCATTAAAATAATATAGCAAAACGGATGGACAACCATAGCCATATGTAACATGTTATGCTTGTTGCCCCAAAATCAGCCCAAAGGAAACTCAGGTGGGCCACAAAAGAGGTGACAAATCTAGATGGCATGCCCATCATTGATTTGTGTGGGCCCAACATGTTGTGTTTACATAATCTAAGTCATCATGACCCTTCATCTATTAATATACGAAGGGTCAGACATAAATCAGGTTGTTCCCCATCTCAAGTGGGCCCTAGTGAAAATCAGGGGTGGAGGGGATGCATAGGATCTGCCCAGTACCACAGACACCATTGGAGCGCGCTTGATAAGTAATTAACTAGTTTTGTAATCTTACCAAACACATTTAGTGGAAAAACGCACTATAAATTATAGTGCTCCTAGTTGCATCTGTTTAATTGGACGCTCTAATCAATGGATTCAAACTGTCCATTAAGTTCAGAACATATTTTGTAGACTACCTTGAAAAAATCACACTAATCGGATGATCTAATCCATCCATCATTGTGCCTTAATTTCTATAGCCATCCTTTTTCCAAGCCATCGATCAGAGATGGTTATGATTGCCTAAGACGGCAGTTCTTCGGACACAGGCAATCCATGAATGGACCCAACTAACCTGAAATGCGGTTGGACCTGATGAACAGCTCAGATCAACCGTGGATTGCCCACTACCAAACTACCCGTTTTTTTTTTTTTTTTTGTCATCTTTCATGATTGCCATATATAGTAATATGAATTGATAATGATTGAATGATTTTAATCTCCATATGCCAATAGATATAACGACCCCATCCTTGAAACCTTCAAGGGTCCACCATGATGTTTATTTGACCTCTACCTGTTTATAAGGCCACATAGACCTAGATGAAGGGAAACCTTAAATATCATCTTGATCCAAAACTTCTGTGGCCAGTAGACATTCAATCCCCATTGTTTCCTGTGGCATACTAGACTCACGGTCACTGACAGCTGGTGTAGATTAGTGTCGTGCGAAGACGAGCACATGACGCTCCTCAGGCTCCGAGTTGTACGAACGGTTCAAAGGAAATCAAAGTTACATGGCCCCACAATGATGTATTTATTATACCTATACCGTTCATTCATTTTTTGAGATAATTTTAGAGCATTACAAAAAAAAAAAAAGAGAATCATATCCAAAGCTTAAATGGACCACACCAAAAATAGCAGTGAGCATAATGAGCGGAACGTTTATTTTCCATCCAATCTGTTAATAAGGTTAGGCTAAAGAGGAAAAATAAATTTCATGTTGATCTGAAACTTCTGTTATCCCTATAAGGGTTTCAATGGTAGATGTCCGATCCCTCACTTGATCTTTAGATATGTCTTATTTTTAGGTTCAAGCCTTAGCACGAGCTTGCCGACCGGTTTGATATAACACACCTCTCATTATATACCCACATAACTTGCTATATAGCTAATGTATGGTACACCAGTCAATCTGCTTCCTGAGAAAATCAGGCAGATCCAAAGTTCAATGAACCACACCATAGCAAGTAGTAGGATAATGACATCCACCACTGAAACCTTCCTAAGGGCCACCATAATGTTTATTTTCCACCTAGCCTCTTAATAAGGTCACAAAACAAACTTGGTCCAAAGCTTTTGTGGCCCAAGAAATTTTTGGGTTCAATTCCTACTGTTTTTTACGGTGTGATCCACCGAGATGATTTAAAAAATGGATGAATGGTGCAGATATAACACATATCATGGTGAAGACGACAGAGCTTTGCTACATCAGCACCGACACTGCAGTTACTCTGGAACCGACTTCGGTGGTGTTGGACACGGATTTCCTGCGAAAACCTTTAGGAGGAGGAAGATCCTGCGCCTGGAAACATCGATGGGCGACGGTTATATTTGTTACAAATCTACCTATCCATCTATATGTTGAGCTCATTTTAGTATTTGAGACCAACGATGAGAAGGATCCAATACTCAAGTGGGCCGAACTAATGGGTCGAGTGATCTTTACATGCCATCCATACCAATCATAACATCATTCCTGCTCCGACTTAGATGAACCGAAAATTATCCAGATTCAAAACTTTTGTGGCCCAACGAATATTTCAACTGTTGAAAATCAATCCTTACGTTTTCAGCCCACTTGAGTATTGGATCCAGCACATTTTTGGCCTCATGTCCTAAAATGATCTAAAAAATGGATGGACCGGGTGAATTTCTTACAAATATAACAGTGGGCCCCACCTAAGGAAATCCGCATAAGGTGGTCCCTAATGTATGTGTTGTATGTACGCGTCATCCATCAGTTTTTATGCGCGGGGCCACTTTCATGTATGGGTTTTATCCATCGGTCCATCCATTTTTTCATATCATTTTAAGTTATGCCAAAAATGAGGGAGCAACATGGGACCACCATGATGTTTGTGAAAAATCCACCCCGTACATCAGTTTCGCCAGTTTACTTAAGGATATGATCTGAAAATTGAGCCTGATCCAAAACTCAAGTGAGGCCAACGACATGAAATAGTAGAGAAGAAAATGCTCATCGTCCATACCTTCTCAGGGTCAACTATAATGTTTATAAATCATCAGAACCGCACATAAGGTCATTCCTATAGGGATGAACTCAAAACACAAAAGTAGTAGCTAATTCAAAAATTCTTTGGCCCACAAATGTTTCAATTGGGGGCATTTAATCCCCACCATTTCTTGTTGCATGGCCCACTTGAATTTTGGATCTACCTCATTTTTGGGCTCATGTCTTGACATGAGCTGAACAACGGATGTACCGTAACACCCTAGTTCTCATACTCGGGTTAGAGAATCTGAGTATTACGTTTTGAAGTGAACTAACATGCATCTAATTAATAATAAATCTCATAACATAAGGTAAGGCAATTACCATATAAACCAGAATATCATGAGCAATATTAAGGAAAATTTATAAAATCCCTTAGCAGGGAATTTTAATTACAATCCTCAAGTTTGAAAGAAACATAAATTCCAAATAACAAGAACACATAAAACGTAGAATACTAATTGAGCTCCAATGGCTCGACTACACTAGCATGGAGTCCTTCAACAAGCTCCTCTTCAGTAATTTCGAACATCCCGACTGAGGGGTCTCCTTCCATCATCAAACCTGCATCTATTTGGTGCAACTGCATGATAGGGTGAGTGATAAACTCAGTGGGTACTTCCCTCAAAGCTTTCATACATATTATAATATTCCAAATTAGTTTCAATCAACTTAGCAGTTCATAATAAAAATAAAGAAATATGAATACATGCATGAATGTATGAATGTATGTCTAAAGTCACAATTCTGGGGATGCTCATCCAACTATCAAAAGAAAAGGTCACCCGCAGTAGACTAACTATCTGAAAAAAATCATATAACGAGTACACCCAAGGTTGTCTAGGCTCTTAGAAAAATATTCAAAATACACCCAAGGAGATCTGTAACATCCCGTCTAACCAGCACAGTGTCCTGGGGAATCCACGTAGGATTTGCCGCAGGACCATTCGTTTAAACTACTTGTGGTGAGATACCACACGTAAATTAATCTAGGAATAGTCCAACAAAGTAGATTAGACGGGTCATGTTAGGACTTAATGTGAGCCGCCAAGGCAGATGACCGTTTATACTTAGTAACAGCCCATGCGGGCCATACAGCGACGCAGGAAGGTCAAAAAATTACAAAACTTTAGAAAACACTAGATCTCACTGGGCTTGTGGTCCATCACGGACCATATAATCATTGGACACCCGAAAACTAATTATCCAAGCCGTTCCTACAGCACTGGTCAACCCACACAAGGCCATATTGAAAATCTGGCGCTTGTCAAGGGAGCAGGGATTCCGGGCGTATTAACCGTCGGATTCCTTTCAAATTTTTGGTGAAGGTCTAATGTGGTGTCCCTCACCCGTCCACAAAATCTAGGTCTCGTTCATGTCACGATGACAGTTGATCACAAATCAGACCCGTGCGATCAAACCCCATATCCGATCGCTCCCAAAATTTGTTTGATCCTTCATCGGGCCATGGACCACTTATCCTATAAATTTCATGACAAGGGGACCACTAGAACCTCTCCAACCACTGGGATAGACCCCCGCTGGGTCGCTTAGAGATCAGGACTATCTGATCAAATTCCATAGTCATTTATTCGTTAGATCCCAAACTTTGCATGAACCCTTGTTAGGCCATGAGACACTTACACACCCAATTTGGTGGCCATAGGAGTGTTCGGGCCACCACAACAACAATAGTAGTCCTAAGAGGCTATTTTAAAAAATTATGGAAACATAAGGCCATGGGGCCCAACTCTAGAGAATAAACCTTAGCTCCTTCTTATAACCTCATTCTCCAACAACAACCTATCTCTCTCTCCCTCATAACTTCCTCCAAGTCTCCCCCACCAAATCTCTCTCCTTCATAACTCCTCAACCTCCAACAACCTATCATCGCTCCCTCATAACTTTCACCATCTTCCAACGACAAGCTCTCCCTTTCTGTAGCTCCCACCATTCTCCAACAACCAAGGAAAGTAAGGAGAGAAAGGGAGGGTGAAGGTGAGCAAAGTGGACTCTCAATCAAGGTAGGGCCAAGGGCATCAACCCTTTCAACTCTCAATTTCTCCTCCAAGAAGAAACTCTCCACCACAATTTCAAATTCGTCCATTGGCCATCTAGGTAAGAACCTCTCCCCATTTCTTCTTAAGATCCAAGTATTAAGAAAGGATTGACATAGAACTTCTCACATGCAAGGATTAGTTTTATGAATTCCGGCCGATCAACCCTCAAACCCCCATTTCTAGGTCGCTTTCGAGCCTCCATCGAATCTAAAGGTGCGAACTATTAATCTTAGGTGAGTTTAATGATTTTGCTTGCTTGGATGAAGCATTTGTGAAATCTAGAGAGACCTTAGGATTCGGGTGTTTGTTTGGAGATGTATGGAATCGCATGTTCGTTTAGTTTTCCTTTCTTATGATCGTATTTATGTCTCTCACATGTTTGATGATATAGTAGATGATCATATGCTCATGTTTTGTGTGATTTCCTCTTATGATATTGTTTATGACATGTATGATGCTTTGCCCTTGCGTATTTTGATTCCTAGGGACGTAAGAAGCATTTCGCTTCCTCGCTAACTCACACTTCTCACATGCACCTTACTTATGATATTGTAACATGCTTGTTAGGAACATTGAATTGTATGTTAGGATGTATGCAACATGATACGGTATGTTGGTTAATAACCTTGATGTTGGCACGCTATGAACCATCGTCAAACCCTTGGATTGGTCAGGAACATGAGATCAGACGGTAGTCCCATTGGTTGGACTACCCTAAGACTAAACCCACGAATTGGGAGGGTGCGTATGGGCGGCAGTAGTTCAACTACATGGGTCTAATGTACCCGATGTCGTTCGTCTCGTGCTCGCCTGACTCGTGCGGTTTAGCCTACTTACTGGTAAATCCTGATTGTTAACCATGTTTGCTCACACATGTATGGAACCTGGAACACCTTACCACCGTTGTAACCCACCGATAACCACTCGAAGTCGATCCACTGCCTCGTGAGCCAGACATGGTTGAATGGGACACTGTATCTGAGCTGTCGGCCTACGCTGGGGTGATGCGCCTCCCCGTAATGACCGCGAGTGATCTAAGTTCTCAGCACTCCCCATGTGCTTGAAGTCGGGGATGGGGAACCCGACGGGATCAAGGATCGCGGGGACTTGGCCTCACGCTTTAGGGGGTCTTGGCCTCGTAACTAGTTCGGGGCATTTGATTTGTGGGGTGTATCAGATTTCCCAATCTGCTGGATGAATGAACTTAATTAAATACTTAACTAACACGATCGTACTGCATCACATTAGTTAAGGTGGTGACTCGAAAGTCGAGGTCGCTCTGAGGGGGTGTTGACATACGCGATCGTTAGACGGAGTCGCTCGAGGGAGCGTTGTGGCGAGGGCATGCATCATATCATTTCACATTCATGCATTTAAATAAGAGTTAATAGGAATTGATGATTGTCTGTATTTCATTAAATTCATATTATAATTGATGCCTGTTGTAACTAAAGACTAATAGCACCCACTGAGTTGATCACTGCTCACTCCCACTCTGGGACGGTGTTTTGAAACACCAACCAGACTCTCTCATAGATGCAGGGGATGTGGAGTAGGGGGAACATGACGATGCTACACTCGACGAGGAGGAGCTGTCATATTTTCAGCTGATGGATGATTCTCCGCCAGCTTGTGTGGTGGGTTTGGATCGCTGAGTGTAGGCTCAGCCTTATATTTTTTGGACATATACATTCTTTTGTGATTTTGATGGGTGACGCCATGTGTGATCCCCTTATTCTTTTAGACATGTACATATATGTATGTTAGATCTCTTTCATTTCTATGAACTTGTTGTTGTGTTACATGATTTCAGAAAATTCCACGTTGCGCAAATTAATCAGATTAAATGCTTAATAATGAAATCGGTTATAAGTGTCTCTCGGGAACTCGGGAGTTGAGCGTATGCGTGACCCCTGATTTTCAGGGCAATACATGTTGGTATCAAAACAATAGTTTAGAATCCCTTGGGCCATAGGTCATGAACTCACTAACACGTCCACTGACGTGAGAGGATACGTATTAGAAAATACAACGAGGACTTAAAATGCTAGGAACCATCCCAAACCCTGGACCAACAATTGTAGCCAGAGGGTAGGACTTCTAAGGAAATAGGAATGGGTAGCGAGAGAGGGAATAGTAACACTAGAGAGGGGGATCCGAGAGTCTTAACCTGATGGCAAAATTCGATTCAATTAACTAGGGGGTTTAGCTCATTAGTCCACTAGATTCCTAAGGCCCATGGGGCCAACTGAAATAGGTGGGATTAGGGTGGAATGAATGTTAGAGTGATGACTAATCTGAGTGTAAAGTATTGTCCATGGCATGAGTGCATCCCATGTACTAGGATGTCGGTTGGATTGCATCCAACTAAAGGTAGATTTCAAGTTTTCTTCCAAAATTTAATTGGAAGGTTCGTCATCATGGGATTTAGAAATCCCACATCATGCCTCTCAATACCAGGCTCATCTAGCAAAGCCTAGGGAGTCGATATGGAATCCCATCCCATACTCATTCCAGACATGCCATTCTCAAACGTGAGATGGGATTAGTATTGTAATCCCATTTCATACAACATGATCCTACTACCCAAGCAGGCCTAAATTTATATTCTGTTGCCCAACCTATCACCCTAAGACCTTCACCTACCTAGGCTCTTTCCTTTATTTTCCTTGGAACATTGAGAGAACCGAGCTGGGGATTGGGTGATTAGACGGTCAAGGCCATCGCCCAAGTCCAAGGGAGAAAATCTTTGACCAAACATGTTATTTTCGATCCATTCGGGGGTGATTAGGTAAGGACGAACGGAATTGTGCAGGAAATAGAGAGGGCATGGAAAAATGAGATTTTGGCCCTAAACTAGGAAGAATATCATGAAATGGATAGGCCCATGGCGTATACTAGCTTCTCCTACCCTAAAATCATATATGACACCTTTTCGGGGGCCATACTAGCACCCCAGAAATGAGAATTAAAGTGGACCCCGTCTGGAATACACCAGCCGGCGGGACCCGCCCGCCTGCTCGCACCTGGCCGCGCGACCTCACCCGCCCGCGCGTGACCCCACCTGCGTACGTCTGACCCCGCCCAACCTTCCAGACTATCCGAAAGACCCCGCCTGACCCTCCAGCGTCCACGTGGGACCTCGCCCACCACGTGTGGCCCCCTCCCGATTGTCCAGCAGCTCCGCGGGACCTCGTCCGACCGGCGTGGGCCCCGCCCAACATCAAAAGTGGGGTTCTCCCCTCCTTTGTAAGACACACTCACGTGGGGCCCACTTTCTTGTGAACTTAGGGGTGTGTAGCACCCATTTCCCTCCACTGTCACTCTCCCAACCCCAAGCCCATTTCTCCAAGCCTACCCTCTCTTCTTCACAAAACCTACCTTCACTCCTTCATATCTTCCATTTCCAACAAACCCATCTCAAATCCCAATCTCTACTCAAACCCCATTCACCAACTCATCTTCAATTCTCATTCCAAATACCTTCACCCCAACAAAACTCTCATCCCTTCTTAAACGTTTCTCAATCTCAAACCTCAACCTCACCTCCAAGCCATTTCCAAACTCCATTCTTTTCAAAACTCATTTCATCCTCATTACCCAAAACCCATTCTCAATATCACCTCAAGATCCATTCATCAAACCCCCTCTCAAATCCTATTCTTCAACAACTCCCACCTCTTCTTTTTCCCTTCCCACCCACCTTCACCCTTCCTCCTTTCCCATCTTCTCCTCCTTCACATTTCTCATTCTCATTTTTAAAGTACATTTTCAACACCCATCCTCCAACCCCATGTCACATAAACTCATCTAAGTCCCATCTTAAATCCCATATCATCAACCTATTTCAAATTCTTCTCACTTAATATCACCTTAAACCCATCCCTCATCATCTTTTCTTCAACATTTCCCATTCCCTCAAACCACTCCACTCCCAAAACCCCTACCTCAAACCTATTTCTAACCCAACCTCAAACTCTCTCTCAATCCATTCCCTCCAACAATCCAACCACCTATCTCACCCTTAAATCCATCTTAGCCAAGGGAAATGGCATTCTTAGCGACTATCGCTTTCTCCTTTTTCTCCATCTCGGTGATCTTATCACTTATGGGTAAGAAGAGACCGACTCCCGCCGGGTCGGAACAGCACCAAGAAAGACGAAGTAAGAAGAAGGCCGATCCGAAGGGGAAGGAAACACAGAAGCCCGACCCAAGAGTAAAAACGGCTTTCAAAGGGCTCTCACGGTTCAAACCTCCCGACCACCCGTCGAGGACATGGGAAATTTTCTTGTACGCAACGCCGCCTTTAAAGCATTCGTGGAAGAGCACTTGTTCGATGATATCACCTTACTCGATCGGCTTATGAAAAAGGGATGGGGTCCAGTATTCTATGGAGGCTTCCAGGCAGATGAAGGACAAGCTAGAGCTTTCTATGTGCAGATTAGAAACCCTCAATTCACACCGCTGGGCTTTGATTTGGTGGCGGGAGGCAAGAGGTTCCCATTTGGTGTGGAAATCATTGCCAGCGTACTCAGAGTGCCACGAGGTGAAGTACAGATTGATGAAGAAAATTTGGATACAAGTCAAGCCCGCAATGAGCGAACTCGCTTTTTGTGTGGACGAATTGCCCAATGGAGGCGTGATGCTGGCTTGAACTCATCCAACTTGACTGCGGAATATCGTGCGCTTCAACGCATCTGCACCCACAATGTCTATCCGTGGCTGAAGAATCGTACCGAGTGCTCTCATTATATGGTGAAGCTCTTATATCAGATAGGCCAGGGAGCAGACGTGTGCCTTCCCAGCATAGTACTGCACGAGATCGTGAGGGCCGCAAGGGCAACATGGAAGGATGTATGTCTCCCTTTTGATCGACTACTTTGTTGGTTGGCCCAGCTATATGGTGTGGGCGGATCAGATAGAAATTTTATACCGACACAAATATTGGGGGATAGTGTGTTGAACAATATGGGAATAAGCCCAAACAGGGACAGGCCCACATTGACCAATACGGGGAACCTGTTGAAGAAGAAGAGGAGAGCAATGAAAGCGATGAGGGTGAGGATGAAGCTAAGGGGGCGAAAAGAGCTGACGAGATCGAAGAAGCTAGCAAAAAACCGATTACTACTCCAGATATATGTGAGCGCTTGGATGCACTCAAGGCCAAGGTAGCAGAGATCAAGGAGAGCCAAGCCAGGCACCAAGCGAAGCAGGAAAAGTGGAATAAGAAGATGTATCGGGCTATAAGGGCCCTGATCTGCTGCAGCAAGGGCGAGGAAGCACCTCTGCTTTTGCCCGACTCGGACGAGTAGCACCACGAGTCGTCTATTGATCAGTAGTTTGCTTGAGTTGCTTAGGTTAAATTCCATGCATTGAAATAGTTAGGGCTTTTGCTTATGTAGCTTGCATTTTCCTTTTGTTTATCCTATCTATTAACGTTTGTAATCCATGTTGTAGCATGTAACTAGCCATGTTCATGGCATTTTGAAATTAATGCTAATATATGGATCGGCTTTAAATCCTTTTTTCTTGAAGAGTGCCTTGTCTATGTTGTGATTATGATCATTAATTACAAGCCATAGGTCTAACTTGCTTAGCGTGCGGCACTACTCTAAGTGACTAATACTCTTAGTAATTTTTTCAGGAAATGCCTTTGTGACCGGAGGGTCGATATGTTCGTTTACCCCATGGCGGCCTAGTTGATGGGAACCATGTTCCCGATAATCATCAAGGCCCCCAAGAAGCAGCCCCAAATGCACCGCCACCACAAGCCACGGCCCCAGCACCACCCCCGACCCCGGCTATGGAGCAAATGGGCCAAATATTGTATTTTATACAACAACAACAACAAATGATGATCGTTACTATATAACAGAAACAACAGATGATGGCCACCATGATGGGAGCCATGACCCAAAACATGGGCATAACCATCAAGGACTACGAGAAGAAGTCATGAAGGCCGCTCATAAATCCAAGCTGGCAATGCACCCTGGTAGTACCAAAATGTACCAGGATTTGAAGCGAAATTATTGGTGGGACAACATGAAGAAGGACATAGCGGAGTATGTGTCCCGATGCCTCACCTGTCAACAAGTCAAGGCCAAACACCGACGACCACTGGGACTTTTACAACTAATGCCCATAGCAAAATGGAAATGGGACTTCATATCCATGGATTCATTTTCGGCTTGCCCAAGACCAGGAAGGGGCATGACTCGATATGGGTGATTGTGGATAGGCTAACCAAATCAGTCCATTTTCTGCCAATCAAAACTAGTAGCTCCGCCGATGATTTGGCCAAGCTGTATATCAAGGAAATCGTGCGGCTCCATGGCGTCCCATTGGAGATTGTGTCAGACCGGAATACTCGATGCACTTCGATCTTCTGGACCCATATTCAGGAAGCCATGGGAGTGAAGTTGAAGTTTAGCACCACCTTCCACCCGCAGACAGATGGGCAAACTGAGCGAGTGAACCAAATATTGGAGGACATGTTGCAGGCTTGTGTTCTGAACTTAAAGGAGAGTTGGGATGATTATCTCCCATATGCCGAGTTCGCCTACAACAAGAGCTTCCAGGCTAGCATCGGCATAGCGCCTTACGAGGCTCTTTATAGGCGTCCATGCCGAGCCCCATATTGTTGGAAAGAAATTAGCCTTATCTCTTGATGGCTCAAAGCAGACAGAAGAGTTATGCCGATACAAGGCGGCGAGACTTGGAATTTGAAGTAGGGGATCACATATTTCTCAATATCTCACCAATGAAGGGCGTTTTACGCTTTGCCAAGAAGGGAAAGCTCACGCCACGATTCATCGGGCCCTTCCATATTTTAGACCGGGTAGGTGCGGTTGCCTATCGTTTGGCTCTACCTACACCGCTTGCTGGAGTGCATAATGTCTTCCATACATCTATGTTGAAGAAGTACATCTCCGATCCTTCCCATATCATCAAGTGGGAGAACGTGGAGCTCAAAGAAAACGCCACGTACATTCTCCAACCCACAAAAATACTATATAGGAAGGAGCAGGTCCTACGCAACAAGGTCATCCCATTGGTCAAGGTACTATGGACACATCACGATGAAGAAGAGGCCACTTGGGAGACAGAAACTGAAGTCCGCAAGCATTACCCAATCCTGCTTCAGCAATACGAACAGGTACAAATTTTGAGGACGAAATTTATTTATAAAAGGGGTAAACTATAACATCCTGTCTAACTAGCACAGTGTCCTTGGGCGTCCACGTAGGATTTGCCCCAAGATCATTCGTTTAGAATACTTGTGGTGAGGTACCACACGTAAATTAATCTAGGAATAGTCCAACAAAGTAGACCAAACGGGTCATATTAGGACCTAAAGCGGGCCGCCAAGGCAGATGACCGTTTATACTTAGTAACAGCCCGTGAGGGCCATACCGCGACGCAAGAAGGTCAAAAAATTACAAAATTTTAGGGAACACTAGATCTCACTGGGCTTGTGGTCCATCACAGACCACAGACTCATTGGACACCCAGAAACTAATTATCTAAGCCGTTCCTACAACACTGGCCAACCCACACAAGGCCATATTGAAAATCTGGCGCTTATTAAGGGAGCAAGGATTTCGAGTGTATTAACCGTCAGATTCCTTTCAAATTTTTGGTGAAGGTCTAATGTGGTGTCCCTCACCCCTCCACAAAATCTGAGTCCCGATCGTGTCGCGATGACCGTTGATCGCAAATCAGACCCATGCGACTAAACCGCATATCCGATCGCTCCCAAAATTTGTATGATCCTTCATCGGGCCATGGACCACCTACCCTATAAATTTCATGGCCAGGAGACCACCAGAACCTCTCCAATCACTGGGATAAATCCCGCTGGGTGGCTTAGAGATCGGGACTGTCTGATCGAATCCCATAATCGTTTATCCGCTAGATCCCAAACTTTGCATAAACCCTTGTTAGGCCATGAGACACTTACACACCCAATTTGGTGGCCATAGGAGTGTTGGGGCCACCACAACAACAATAGTAGTCCTAAGAGGCTATTTTAAAAAATTATGGAAACATAAGGCCATGGGGCCCAACTCTAGAGAATAAACCCTAGCTCCTTCTCATAACCCCATTCTCCAACAACAACCTATCTCTCTCTCCCTCATAACTTTCTCCAAGTCTCCCCCACCAAATCTCTCTCCTTCATAACTCATCAACCTCCAACAACCTATCATCTCTCCCTCATAACTTTCACCATCTTCCAACGACAAGCTCTCCCTTTCCGTAGCTCCCACCATTCTCCAACAACTGAGGAGAGTAAGGAGAAAAAGGGAGGGTGAAGCTGAGCAAAGTGGACTTTCAATCAAGGTGGGACCAAGGGCATTAACCCTTTCAACTCTCAATTTCTCCTCCAAGAAGAAACTCTCCGCCACAACCCCAAATTCATCCGTTGGCCATCTAGGTAAGAACCTTTCCCCATTTCTTCTTGAGATCTAAGTATTAAGAAAGAATTGACATGAAATTTCTCACATGCAAGGATTGGTTTTAGGAATTTCGGCCGGTCAACCCTCAAACCCCCATTTCTAGGTCACTTTCGAGCCTCCATCGAATCCAAATGTGTGGACTATTAATCTTAGGTGGCCTAGCATCAATCATATCATGAGTTTAATGATTTTACTTGCTTGGATGAAGCATTTATGAAATCTAGAGAGACCCTAGGATTTGGGTGTTTGTTTGGAGATGTATGGAATTGCATGTTCGTTTAGTTTTTCTTTCTTATGATCGTATTTATGCCTCTCACATGTTTAATAATATAGTAGATGATCATACACTCATGTGTTGTGTGATTTTCTCTTATGATGTTGCTTATGACATGTATGATGCTTTGCCCTTGCGTATTTTGATTCCTAGGGATGTAGGAAGCATTTCGCTTCCTCGCTAACTCACACTTCTCACATGCACCTTACTTATGATATTATAACATGCTTGTTAGGAACATTGAATTGTATGTTAAGATGTATGCAACATGATACGATATGTTGGTTAATAACCTTGATGTTGGCACGCTATGAATCATTGTCAAACCCTTGGATTGGTCAGGAACATGAGGTCAGACGGTAGTCCCATTGGTTGGACTACCCTAAGACTAAACCTATGAATTGGGCGGGTGCATATGGGCGGCAGTAGTTTGACTACATGGGTCTATCGTACCCGATGTCATTCATCTCGTGCTTACCTGACTCATGCGGTTTAGCCTACTTACTGACAAATCCTGATTGTTAACCATGTTTGCTCACACATGTATAGAACCTGAAACACCCTACCACCGTTGTAGCCCACCGATAACCACTCGAAGTCGATCCACTACCTCGTGAGCCGGGCATGGTGGAATGGGACACTGTGTCCGAGCTGTCAGCCTACGCTGGGGTGATGCGCCTCCTAGTAGTGACCGCGAGTGATCCCAGTTCTCAGCACTCCCCATGTGCTTGAAGTCGGGGATGGGGAACCCGACGGGATCAAGGATCGTGGGGACTTGGCCTCACACGTTGGGAGATCTTGGCCTCATAACTAGTTTAGGGCATTTGATTTGTGGGGTGTTTCCTAATCCGTTGGATGAATGAACTTAATTAAATACTCGACTAACACGATCGCACTGCATCGCATTAGTTAGGGTGGTGACTCGAAAGTCAAGGTCGCTCTGAGGGAGTGTTGACATACGCGATTGTTAGACGGAGTCGCTCGAGTGAGCGTTATGGCGAGGGCATGCATCATATCATTTCGCATTCATGTATTTAAATTAGAGTTAATAGGAATTGATGATTATCTATATTTCATTAAATTCATATTATAATTGATGTTTGTTATAACTTAAAACTAATAGCACCCACTAAGTTGATCACTCACTCCCACTCTGGGATAGTGTTTTAAAACACCAACTAAACTCTCTCATAGATGCAGGAGATATAGAGCAGGGAGAACATGACGATGCTACACTCGACGAGGAGGAGGCGCTGTCATATTTTCAGCTGATGGATGATTCTCCGCCATCTTGAGTGGCGGGTTTGGATCGCTGAGTGTGGGCTCAGCCTTATATTTTTTGGATATATACATTCTTTTGTGATTTTGATGGGTGACGCCATGTGCGATCCCCTTATTCTTTTGGACATGTACATATACGTATGTTAGATTTCTTTCATTTATGGGGACTTGTTGTGTTCCATGATTTCAAAAAATTTCTAGGGACTTGTTGTGTTCCATGGCTAGACTCACATACAAATCGTGCCGCTCTAGGCCCAGCGAGTCGAGTCACCGACTCGCTCATCTTCTCGCATTCTCTCTGATTTCCTTCCTCCATTTCTCCTTTCTTTCTTCTCCCTTCTGCTTCTCACTCTCTTTAAACATGAATGGGTCTGGACTCCACCCAAAACACTCCGACCAAAGCAAGAGATACAAGGAGTAGACCTAGTTGGGTCAGCAACTCGTTAGTGAGTCGCTAATCAACAGTGAATTGGCACTCCCGCTGATCTCACCTTCTCTCCTTTTCTTATCCTTTTTTTTCCTCTCATCTTCTTTCTCTCTTTCTGCAACTTGCATCCAACAGATGGACTCGACAGCACTCGACCTGCAGCGACTCAACCAACCACGACTTGACTCGATGCGGTAATGGAGAACGGCACACGACCCCTCTCTCTCTTTCTTCTCTTTCTTTTTCTTTCTCCCTTTCTTCTTCTTCCTCCTTCTGCTTCACACACACTCTCTCTCATTGTTCGATGAGAAGAAACTAGGACTTAGCTTGTGCTCGACTGCGACTCGAACCAAGTTGACTCGATTAGGTGCGGCAACTTGGTGCGGTGCCTTTTTCTTTTCTCTTTACGGCTTTCCTTTTGGGAAAGGGTTGCCCTAAAAGGCAACCTTTATAGGCTCTCTCATTCTAGAGGGTTCGACTATAACTAATCAAGGATCAGTTGGGGAGATTAGTGCAAGAACAATGAACAAATCGGTGAGTTTTTCTGCTGATTAACTTCCAATCAAAACCGGACTCAATGCATGATCTTAATCTGGTTGCACGGTTGATCTTCTCATGTTTTAGATCACCGGATGGACGACTTAGATCAAGAGATGTGGCCCACTGTGTTGGGATGGGTCCTACAGCTAATCGGAGAAGATGGAGTAGCTGATCATGGCGGCTTTTGATGTACGGTACCATCTTTTGATCCATTGCCTTTAGATGGTCCAGATGGGTCTCAAAGTCCTTGTGGGACCCACCATTGGGATGGCTTTCCACCATTTCTTGGTGGGTTTGAGATTTTTCATTCTGGTGGCTCTTCCATTACGACGGAAGCCCTAAGCCATGTGAAGAGAATGGATGGCTAGGATTATCCTACACGAACGGCTAGG
This sequence comes from Magnolia kwangsiensis, assembly GCA_037074715.1. NCBI lineage: Eukaryota > Viridiplantae > Streptophyta > Magnoliopsida > Magnoliales > Magnoliaceae > Magnolia > Magnolia kwangsiensis. The sequence continues at coordinate 26,068,553 of CM073571.1, read as the reverse complement.
ATTATGAGGGAGTTTCGCATGTGGATAGCTAACGTATCAGCCAAACGGTTTCTGTTTTCGGAAATACCCTCACAGGCACTCTTCTTTCGCCTTATATTGCGCACGTGTACATACATAGCCATGTAGAAGTAGTGAGTGTTTGTTCAAAATTTCCATCTAAACTTGATGGACGGTTCGAATGATTCAAACTGATCATGATGGTGGGCCACGGCCAACTCCTTTTTGAGATTTATCGGGTCAACACTTTGTTTGACTGGCTGACCGATTCGATGCATGGCAAGTGTACACACTCAGTCCCAAAGTGGGATCCACCATGATGCTATGTACAATCCATACTATCCATTCACTTCTACTCGCCTAGATAGGACACCTGACTCGCTCTAAGGCAGATCCAACGCTGTAACACCCTGACTCTCGAAACCCGAGGACGATCGCTTGGGTATGACAACCCGAGTATTACGTTATAAAATGGACCATCATACATCTAATTAATAGTAAAATTTATAATATAAAGTAAATCAATCACTATATAAGCCAGGGATATCAAGAGTAACAACAAAGAAGTTTAATGCAAGTAAAGGAAAGAAAAACAAAATCTCACAGTAGGAATTATTATTACAATTCAAGCAAAATACAAAATCTAAAGTACAAAAGCAAGTAAATCTTAGAGCTCCAATGGCTCAACAACATTCACATAGAACTCTTCCTCACCAACTCCACCTCAGCTGTCCCTGGAATCCCGTCATAGCGGTCTCCACCTATTCATCATACTTGTGTCTATTTGGTGCAACCGCACAATTGGGTGAGTGAAAACTCGATGAGAATTTTCCACAAAGATTCATGCATATCATATCATTCCAAAATAGTTTAAACCAACGTATTCAGATAATAAAGTGGATAACATGAACTTGTAAATAAATGTATGAATGTATAAATGTTCAAGTCATAGATCTGGGGAAGCACATCCAGTTGTCAAAATAAAGGGTCGCCCAAAGAGAACTAGTCACTCGGAAAAATACTTAAAGGTATGCCCAAGGAGAACTAGTCGCCCGAAAAAGATCATGCGGACCGCCCGCTGTAGATCATCTACCTGGAAAAAGCCATGTAAGTGAGCGCGCTCAAGGATGTGTCTAACCTCCTGGAAGAATACACGGGGTATGCCCGAGGAGATTCTAAAATTCTGGAAAAGCCTCATGTAAAGAAAAAGCACCCAAAGTGACATAAATGCACATGCTCTATGAGTTTAACTGAAGTGTTGAAACTTTTAGTAAATCGAACAGAGTGTAGCTTACATCGAGCACTCGGAAAAGCTCATATGTCATGCATTATGATACATATGTACACCTTATGGGAGTAACAAGAATGCTTTCATAAACGTGGTCAAAGCTCATGGTCTTTTAATAGGATGTTAAACATTCAAGTATGAACACAACATAAATATATTTACTTTCTCTATGTCCAAATGAAGGCCCACAAATATGACATATTAGAAGTGATTAATTTGTAAATGAGTTCATTCTACATTCATCATGAAAGATAGCATCTCACACAAAATCTTGATTTATAATCTAGAATGAGATGAAATATCAAAATTCTTGTCATTACTAGTAGGGCTATGATCAACATCAAACAATTACTAAAATAAAATAGAGAATGCAAGGCTAAATCCTAATCACATAAATGTAGGACTTGAGTAATAGAAAATGAAGTTTTAGCTCATGTCCATCACTACGAAAATAGGAATAAGAGAAATAAATTACTATTCCCATTATTCTAAGATCTCGTGCACGTTACATTCAAACTAAAATGGGTCTAACATATGTAAGAAGTAATGGGCCATTGTACTATTTATAAGATAGGTGGAAACGAGATTTCTTACCTCATATTATAACTAGTAGGAGTGTACATATGATCAAGCAATTTCAAATGTAACATAAGTAGTATAATACCAAGTTCTATAAATGAATTAGAGCAATAAGACTTAATCATTCATTCATGATTATCAATATCAATTAGAGGTTAAAATGAGTGAAATCAATAGTTGCACTATTCTAGATTTTTCTACTCTTTAGGCTCAAAACTACTTTGGAATTCAATGACATGAAAGAAGCGCAGTGTGGGATATTCCTCACCTCGGTCAAGTCAAGACGAAATCATCTTAAACCCCTCTAGTATGCACAAACCGGCTCAGCATCCACAACAATCCAACTTGGACTTGAATTAGTCTAAGTAAAGAAGATCTAGTTGAGCTTAATCCGATTTAACTTGACTCGGCCTCCAACGATCTCAACTGCGACAATCTTGGTGGGACTTATCGAGTTGACTCAATAGCAACCTGGGCAACACCTCCACTCTCTCTTTCTCCCTTATCCCTCTTGTATTCCTTTTCTTTCCTACTCAACCAACAACTAGCCAACTCAACCGCGCCAATAAATCTGCCGAGTCGGCCCGATAGCTCAACCGAGTTGACTCGTCAGGAGCACAACCACCCAAACCATTCTCTCTCTATCTTCTCCCTTTTTCCTTCTTCTTTCTCTTACTCTCTTTCTCTTCCATTCTCAGCATGGATGGGTCTGGACTCAACCCAGACTCAGACCAAACTGAGCTGACTCAGTACGGTAGTCGGCTGGACGGTGCTCTCTCTCTCTCCTTCCATCTTCTTCTCTCTTTCCTCTTCTCAACCTTCCTTCTGTCCTCTTCTTTAATCTATTTCTCTCTTCTTCACTCTCTGTATGCCCCAGCTGAGTCCCCACTTAGCCCGCATTCATCGTGGCTCGACCGGATTGACTTGTGCCAGCAAGTCACTGACTTGCTTGCCATCTCTCCTCGCAAACATTAATCTTCTTCCTTTCCTTTCTTCTTCTTCTCTTCTTCATTCTCTCATACACTCTCTCCTTCTCCTATTTTTTTCCCTCTCAAATCCATCATTTGTTCAAGGCTGCTGAACCAACTCGATTCGGCGACAAACTTGCAATAATGACTCGGTCCAGACTCAGACCTCGACATTAACACCCGCATCCTTTCTCTTCTCCTCTTTCAATCTTCTTTCTCTCCCTTCCTTCTACTTCCTCTCCTCAATCTCCCTTCTCGGACTCATCTTCCTCTCTTTAAAAGAGCTGAACACACAGACTTAGCCCAAACCCATAGCAACTCGGACCGAGATGACTCGCCCCGATGCAGCACCCAAAGCGGCGCCATTACTCTCTCTCTCTCTCTCTCTCTCTCTCTCTCTCTCTCTCTCTCTCTCTCTCTCTCTCTCTCTCTCTCTCTCCCATTTTGGAGAGGATGCCCTAAAAAGGGCACCTTAAATAGGCTGTATTGATCCTCTTCTAGAGGATTCAAATGCAACTAATCCAGGGGATTAGTTACGGATTAGTTACGATTTCTCAGTTTCAAACTATGAGATTTTGGGACAATTTAATTGAGCTTTGGTTGCGTGGATTCAATCAAGTGTTATGGATGCACATCTAGTACCATGGCCCATCGGATGGACGACCCTGATAAGGAAATGGGCCCCATCACTAGGTGATGGGTTTCACCAGCCAGTTGGAGAAGGCGTGATTGATCAAATCTCATCGGAGGGTTGATCTCTTGATCTAAGGCATATGGATGGTTTGGATATGATCAATGATCATCGTGGGACCCACATTTTGGAAGGATAGGAGCGTTTTCCAGATAAGGCATGAGTTTCCTCCGCCGCAAATGATCCTGAATAGTTGTTTGAAGAAAACCCTAGTCGCAAGCTCCCTAGGATCTTGGATTTGTTTGAATGGGCGGGCAAGATTGAAGGAGTCTAGCTAGCTTGGTTTGCCAGCTAGGCAGCAAAAAGGCGGAACAGTTTTCGTTCTTGGAAATTCAAGCCGCACAACTCGATTTGTGCTAGTGGTTGTGGTCACACATGTTCGATCCATGGGCTGAAACTACGCAGGGAATGGTCAGATTCATGCCCTCTACAAGATTAACAGGTTCGATCATCCAGGTGGATGATCATGGTGGGCCACAAGAACTCAAAACGGAAACAGTCCATTTGAATTGATGCGCAACGAGAAATGAGGAGAAATCCTCATTTATTTTGAAAATTTTGGGTCATGGCTAGGTGCACCGCGGGTGTTCTTACACTAAGTACACGTTCATCTTCAGAGTGAGGTCCATAGTGATGTGTGATCTAATCTAATTCACGCCATGTATCAGTTTTTGGTTGTCTCATTAGGGAATCTGACAAAGGATGTGGCAGATCTAAGGCTTAAGTGGGCCATCTCGAGTGATTTCATGATTTTCACTACTTTTTCATTCAGATGGATTCCTAAGTCTAATCCAATCCAACCAATAGGTTCCCCACATCAAGTTGGGTCCTTAGCCACGGGATGAAATAGATCCATAGTTCAGGTGGGTCAGAATTCTCTGATTTGAGCGTCTATGGACTTTTTGGGATAACCCAATATTCAGATCTATTCCAAATCCAATCTACCTTGAAACACAGGGTTTCTAAACCTATTTGAAGTTAGTTAGTGGTGGATTTAGTGATCGGATCGTTTAATTTAGATGGTTAGTGTTGGATCTTTACATTGAGTGATGTTAGCCTAACCATAGGTGAGGGTTTTATCTGATTAGACGTCAATGACTAATGGATAGCGGATCTAGTGGATTGGGTCCTCAAATTTTAAAATAATTTATGGTCAGGGCCCCTCATAGTCCACATCAAATGGTTCTAATGATCCTTATGGGTGTCAAATTTCAATCTAATAGTTGTTTTAATGGTTGAGTGTGTATCCATTAATCGAAAACCTTCAAGTGATGTTATCAATCACCTTTTAACAATAGGTATGATATTTAAATGAGTTAAGTTTCTAAATAACCCTCCAAAAGGATTTTCAAGGTCTTACCTATTGACCCTAGATAATTCAACGGTCAGACTAATTTACCGTCAGTGATCAATGGTCTAGAGGTTTGATTTCACAAGTTAATGATTGGGTCTCATTGGAACCATATGTCAAAAGGGTTTATAAAGTTCCTTTGCCTCTAGGGTTATTAAGGTGGAGTTTAGCTATCCATTTCATTAATCCAATGGCCGGATAGCTTGATTTACGATTGAAGAGTACAAAGACGATTAAGTTTAGGTTAAAGTGTGGGCGAATAGATAAACTAGACTAATTTTGCATCCTATACTTGTATATACTAAGCGTCCATGGTAATTCTAAAGCATTAAAAGCACAAGGTGTTACAAATGCTCAGGTGGACCATATAACTTAATTTTATGGGCTTCACTGATGATTATCGACAATCAACGGTCAGATCATTTCCCGAAATGATCATTTATGCTTTTAAAGTCCCCAAGCTAATATGTATAGATTTTAACAGTTGCTTTCCAAATCTGGTGGCTAAGTCATGTAATTAAGTGTTAAATCATCCTACATTGAGTCATGAACCTGATGAACGGTGGATCTAATGATTTGACGATTCATTTTAAGAATAAATGGATGGATGACTCAATCTATGAATGGTGCCTATACTTGGCGGTTGGATTCGAGATAGCATGAAGTTGAACGTTTACGTAGGTTTAGTCAATGTTTACACTAAGTTCCCATAGTAACACTCAAGCACTAAAAAGTACGGGGTGTTACATGTACCAAGCGGATTTCCTGTAAACATTAAAGTGGACCATGTTTCTTTTGGGGTGGGCAACTCACGTTCGTGGATAATTCTACATCAGAGTCACGTTTGGATTGTAATCTTTTAAAAAGGAAATTCTCATGTGCTCTTATAGAGCTATACTTATATTGTACTGTGCAACCAGTGCCAAGACAAATATAATAGATCCCTGCTTGACCACAAGCGCGTAAATCTCGTTAAAGTCGACACCCTCCTTTTGCGCATAACCCTTCGCTACCAATTTGGCCTTATATCTATCATGTTTTTTCTTAAAAATTCACTTGCACTCAATCAATTTCTGACCAATGGGAAGCTCCACCAACTCCCATGTCATATTCTTACATAAGGATTCCATCTCATCGTGCATAGCCATGATCCACTTCTCAGCATCAGTGTCGTTTAATGCTTCCTGGAAGGTAGACAGATACCCTTTATCAATAATGAGGGTAAATGCAACGTTTTAATCATCCCTTTATCACAAATGGTATTTTGTGATTTCTTGGTTAATTACTTCTAATAGGTAACAACTCCACCTGCTCTTGTACCTATTCTTGTGGCTCGACGTCTTTAAGTATCTTACCTTCATCAATTTCCACATCAATCATCATTGATTTCTCCATTTTCTTGTGTTCATCCTTACGGAACAAGGAATCTTCATTAAAGTTGATGTCATGATAAATTGTGATTTTCCACGTGACCCGGTCATACAGTAGGTATACTTTTTAGCTCTTTGGTCTAGTTATCACTCTCAACTGATGATAATGAGAGTAAACATCACAACTGAATACACGTAGCCCTGAGTAGTTAACTTCATGACCACCTTGCACTTCTTCTAAAGTTTTACAATCAATCAGTGTTGACGGAGATCGATTCACTAAGTAGAAAACCATGCTCATAGATTCTTTCCTAACTTAGCATTGCTCAACATGCTTTTGGTTCACTCCAAGAAACTTTGATTCATACATTCACCACACCATTCTACTCTGGTGTGTCCCTCACTATGTTATGCCGTACAATCCCCTCGTCCTTGTAAAACTGATTAAATTCTGTAGAAGTAAACTCTCCACCAACATTGGTCGTGAGTACTTTCAGTTTTTACCCTGTCTATATATTCTTCCACCATGACCTTCCACTACTTGAAGGTGGTGAAAATATCGGATTTATGTTTTAAGAAGTAATATACACCTTTCTTAAGTAATCATCAATGAATGTGATTAAAAAACAATGGCTTCCTTCCATAAACAATGGCAATGGCCGCCACACATTAGAATGTACATAGTTTAGCAATCATTTACTATTACGTTTCTCAATTTTAAAACATAATTTTAAATGTTTAATTACCATATATGCAATGCTCACATACATTAATATCGAAATTCTTAAAAATAGGAATTAAACTATACCTTCATACCACGCTCGCGCATGTGGCCTAGGCGTGCATGCCATAAACATATTGATGCGAAGTATGTTACAATCATTGTAACTCCACTCCATATAGTGCTATCAATCAACCTGTAGAGGTTTCTATTTCTATGTGCCTTTATTATAGTGAATGCCTCTTTAGAAGCTTTTGGAACACCATACTAACTAGAGAACTTACATCCAATAGCATCAAGTAGTCCTAAAGATATCAAATTCTTCTTCAGATCTGGAACATGTCTCATATCTGTCAATGTACGCTCCATCTTACATGCATGATCATTGCCCTATAAGTATCAAGCCACCATCATACTCATTGTGCTTTAGTAATGACACATATAATATGATGCCCCTGTATAAAAAAAATTACTCATTTTCAAGTGTCCAACCTTGGACACGGACAATACATCGTAGTCACTGATCTCCTAAGTGAATTCCATTGAATTTGCCTCTTTGGGAGAAGTATCTGATTTGTCCTCTTTCTGGGTTTTAGGGTTTGCGAAGTCCTTCACGTGACTCATTCTACCACAGTTCCAATTGTAATGCCCCGAACTTTTTGATACTCGAGCATCGAAAGTCCTCAAGCATTACCATAAGATCTAACGTGTGTATGATACTAATTCAGCTATTCCAGCCCTACATCCTTACCATGACAACTAACCTAATCGTTGGGGATGGTCTCCATTCATAAATCAAGCCATCAGGCCATTGATTTTGAGACAAGACCACCCATCATGTAATGTGACGTACGTACCTTCTTTTAAAGGAATTGACGAATAACTCCCTATCTATAACAAAATTAAATATATATTCTTTTGTAAGAATTGCTTTAAAATGTGCATAAAACCTATGGAGCCATTAGATTTCACAAAACTCTCATATCAACAATAATTATGAAAATGCCATCACCTTAGACCCTAAATTCTGAATCACAGGGTTCTCATAGTCCGAATCATGTAAAACCCGATACCAAGCTTAATAATCATAAATTGATCGTACCAACCAAATTTCAGTTGTTGGATCATCAAGATTGATAATGAAACATAATAATTGATGATACAGCCCACGTTGGACCAATCTCAGCTGCCCATCTTTGACACAAACCCTAACGTCGGCTCACCAAGACAAATTAATGAGCAGAGCTAATTTAAGCCAAACTACTAGTAGACCCCACAATGGGTAGGGTGCACGAGCATGAAGTGTGCATGGCCGCTATACACCATATTAGTGAAGGAGTCAAAACAGCGTGGACTAGACCGAACACTGCGGTAACTCCCTTCGCAGCTACTGATCTCCCACTGGACGATTTGGGACCCACCCACACTCCCTTTGGAGATGATCGAAACCATCTAATACGACTGAAGAAAAAAACCACTTAGACCCACGTTTCTTTCCGCATACATCCAGACCTCCTTGAGTAAACTCAGGCCATCGCAGATCACCCCATCCACAACTGATGATCCAGGTGGGCCACCACTACCGTGGATTGGAGTAATCCGAACCGGTTATCGGGTCCATCACTCGATTTCGACCAAGTGTTGAGGGTCAAATATTGCATATTAGATCCAAATTATTACTTGGTTTTACGAACATGATAATGTTTAACATTGTATTTTAATCATATTTTGTTGCAAGGTGAATTTAAGACCTTGGATTGAAACAAGGTGCTAAAAGTATGAATTTGATGCTCAAGAATCACCCAAGCAAGGGACGGATCTTAAGAGACCGAGATTAAAGAATTCACATGCCGAAGATTCGAGAAAACCCAGTGATTGAAGATAAAGAGGCTTGAAAATCGTCCTGAATGAAAGATCACAGGGTTCCTATCATCCGTTTGGCTCGAAACTTTATATCCGGCCTGAGGATTATAAGGTAACCATACACGTAAAATTTCAACCATTAGATCTTTGTGGAAGTGGCCCAACGGAAAGATCAGCTACAAAATCACCAATTTTGAGCCCACTTGATCTCCGAATATGCCTCAGTTTTGGACTCAACCCCTTACGCTATGAGGGAAGATGAATGTACGGTGTGGATTTTCCCAAATATGTCTCAGTGGGTCCCATCTGAGAGGCACGTACACACCATGCATGAGGTCATTGACCCGACTCCCTTTGAAAAAAATGAAAGATTTCATTTTCACGCTACTGTAAAACCGGACGCACGTCCTCCATACGGATTGCTTTGGGGCACCATCATGACACATTGGATAATTTAAGCCGTCCATTATGCAGAGGGGTGAAAAATGGTCAAACCCATGTTGACCATGGGTAACCATGCACGCACACGTGCCCATTACAGAGGTCACAAGAAGGCTATCTTGAAACGTTCAAAATAGTTGTAGTGCGATTTAATTCCTTGAGCTGCACCAACCTTGAGCAAAACTGCCCATCTCCGACTGAAATTCCGCCATGGATCTAATGAACGGAGTGGATTTCTCTGATGATGTCGTCCATGGGCCCATTGAGCATCTTAGCGCAAGAGGCGTGCGCAAGACATACGCAATTACACATGTACGGACATCCGGCCCTCTGTGGGCTGTTGTATGATCATGGACACGTTCGGTTGGACAATCTGGACAATCCAAATTCTTTCCATGGGGCAACCGACCACAACCAAGAAGCCTGAACGGATCAGATGGCCAAAACAGATCTGCAATCCGCCCAAACATGGGTCGAGCACAGGTTCGCTGCGCACGCGGCTTTTGCTGCGAAAGTTCTCCATCGCCACAACCACCGACTTCTCCCCAATCGACTTACCTCATGAAGGTTATAAAAGAGAGAGAGAAGGGGATGTGGGGATCATCCTTGGATGTGGGAAGCAAAGGCAAGAGAAAGAGAGAGAGACGTGGGCCGGCTGAGTTTTCCTCTTCCTCTTCTTTAGCTTTCTTTATTTTCCTTGATGTTTTTCTGAGTTATAGCTTGAGCATGTCTATGATGAGCTAAACCTCTTAGCTAGGGCTAAGAGGTGAAGCTTGTAATGTGATGGGATCTCTATGCTTTTGATCCATGTTTAAGTTGAACTATCTTTGATTTTGGTTTGATTATGATGAATATTCATAGTTTTTAATAGTTTGTTGTGATTAAATTACAAAAGATCTACGATAGCTTTGAGTATACTCTGTGCATGTATCAAGGTTGTGAGCGTAGGAACCCTGTTGTTCACTATCATCACATGGACATGGTTGGATGATGAAATCCTTCCTCACATTCATAACTCTCTTAGATTAGTTGTGGATTGGTTAAATTTTGTTGTTTGCTTTGTTTCATGGGCATGGTTTTGTGATGAAATCAATTCTAATTCTCATACCTATCATTCATTGAAAACTTGATCAAAAGTAGTTCCTAGTTGATTTTTAATGATATATCTTTCAATTGGATGAAGATGGGACTTTAATTCCAGTTGTGTTTATGAATCAAGCATAGATCTCTCTGATCTCTACAAGTGGATCCTTAGAAACCCTAGTTTCCCACCTTTAAATTTTACAGCTTTAGTTAAATAATTCACCATTAGTATCCTATATTCTCCTGATTTAGATTACATCTTCTTCTAGTTTTAGTTCTAGTTACTTTCAGAATACGTATAAGCTTCAGTCCCTGTGGATTCGACCTTGGTCTTACCGAGATTATTAGTACATCGTGACCCTACTCTTGGGGTTGTGAACACCAAGGATACTTGAACCGAACATGTCCATGCATGCTCTAGTTACAGAGTCTTGAACGTAAATCTGGTTGTTGGAAAATGAACGTCTGAGAGAACAGGTCACAGCAAGGCCCAAATTCTCCAACTACTAGCCATCTTGGTCGTCCGAGACTTCATGGAGGGAACCGATCCTCTCCATGCTGACTAACTAAGGAGAAAACGGATCACCCCGCTCCTTTCGCTACACACGCAAGAGGCTGTGTTGGAGGAATTCTGACTGCGTAATAGAGATTACGCAAGAAAGGTCTAGAACATGCTCTCGCCTATAAAAGGTTACGTTCGATGGAGGAAAGAGAGAAAGAAAAAAAAAAAAAGCAAGAATGAGACGGAAAGGGAGAACTCGGCCTGGAACAACAATCCATGTTGAAGAAGAGAGAGAGAGAGAGAGAGAGAGAGAGAGAGAGAGAGAGAGAGAGAGAGAGAGAGAGAGAGAGAGAGAGAGAGTCGAGTTCGACTCTCTGGATCGAGATGATTTGCTGATTGGGTTGCTAACTCCAGAGTCCATCTACTGGATGTTGTTGTGAAGAATAAAACAAAGAAAGAGAAAGAGAAAGAGAGAGGGAAGGAAAGAGAAAAAGAAAGAAAGAAAGAAAGAAAAGAGAGAGAATAAAGAAAGAAAAGAAAGAAAGAAAAGAGAAAGAAGAAAAGAGAAGGAAAGGAAAGAAAAGAAGGAAGAGAAGGAGAAAGAGAAAGAGGAAAGGAAAGAAAAGAAGAGAAAGAAAAGAAAAGGAAGGAAAGGGAAGGAAGAAAGAGAGGTAGAGAATTTGTGTGCCGAGCTAACTAATGGATCCTTGGACTGAGTTTAGGCTAGGTTTGAGGCGAGTTTGAGGTGAGGGTTTTATCCTTTAAGCTTACGTAAATTTTAGCTGATATATTTTTCCTGCCCTTTTATGTCTTCATGCAATTTTATCGCGCCTTTTGCGTACCTTTTGTCCTAATTGAATATATGCATTTTATTTTGCCTTTATACTTGATATATTCTTGCCTTTACCTGCTCTCAGGATTCCATTACTTTCCCTCTATTTTCATTTTAAATTAATATCATCCATTATTGGGTCTTTTAAGATTTTTACATGATGTCCATTGTAAGAGGCTTTCCTGGATTCATGAGAGGCTATGGATACAAGCCTTGCTCTTGTCTTACCATTGATTTGACTTTGCCACTCTCCATTACCAAGAATCGACGGTGGTCGCTCTTCTAATTATGGAGTTGGCCGTTGCCACCCTTATTAAAGAATCAGCTGTTACCGCTCTTCTATTTATTGAGTTAGCTTTAACCTCTCTCCTCATCTTTGAGTTGACCTTCGTCACTCGCCTCTTATTCGAGTTGGTTACTGTCACTCGCCCCATTTTTCTTAAGGGCTCGGCAAGCGTCTTGTTGTTCTTAACCTTCCATGGATAAAGGAACTCTCTCTTGATGCAAGTACTATGTTGGGAATCCCTCTTTTAGCGATTGAATATATATCGTGGACGTAATGCATTTTCGGTTGTAGCCCCTGGAGCAAAACGTAAATCCATGTTTCAGGGGTAGTGGTGCACAAATTGATTCATGTAATTCGCAATGCGTGTTGCATCGCTACCGGGATTGGATGTCGCAAATAGTCGCTCTATGAACAAATCGTGTCACATAATACTTACAGGCATGTGTTGTGTTTATTTTTGGGGTAATCGCGTAAAACCATGTTAAATGTGGGACACGCCGGGGAATATCGGTAGTATGGGATGCGGGTCGAGTCAGATAGTTATAATCATATTCCACATTATGGCAATCACTAAGTGTGATATACCGCATATACTTTGCTAGGCATGCATCTCATATAGATTGATTGCGTGTTGATACCTCTTGTAGTGTGGATTACTTAACGTATCAGAATATTCACGTCACTTTTATGAATCTCTTGAATTATTGTTAATTTTACAGGATAACCATCACTATGAGTAGGGCATTGACCCTCTCCCAACTGCACAGTTAATACAGGTGACGCATAGATTGGGGACTTAGAGAACTTCCATATGGAAGATTACACCGAAAGAATATAAAAACAGATTATTTGTTTAGTTTTATACTTCCGCTGTGAACTCGATGAATATAATAAACTTCCATTAGAAAGGCCTTTGATTATTTTTTTTTACTCTAATGAAATATAATTAATACAATTGATTTTATTCTATTGAATGTTACCTTCATGAATGTATCTGGATATAAAACAAACGAAAAAAAAATAGGGTGTAATTTCATGGCATCCAGTTTAGGCATTATTAACACCCAGTTTTCTCGGCCACGAGTATAAATTTTAGCCGTGAAAATTCAGGATGTTAAACCAATACTTCAACTTTCCTTTGCCCTTCAACTTGGACCTCAATCACAATTTCTCTTTCTCTCGCTCAAACATTTTTTTCCTTGCAACTAGTGCATTCATATATGTAAATTCCCCACCGTTCTTCTTTCTTAATTACTTTGACTAAAGCGATGAGATAACAATATCTAGGTCCAAGGTATACCATGACACAAAGTATACACCAGATTTTCATAGCAATCTGGAAGGGACGCCAACACGATCAGGGCTTTATCTTCTTCATCAATCTTCACCTCCACATTCATTAGTTTGTAAATTAGTTTGTTGAAGGCACTGATGTGCCCATTGAGATTCAATCCTTCCACTATCTTAAGAGTATGCATTTGTCTCTTCAGATATAGGTGATTGGAGAGTGATTTCATCATGTAGATGCTCTTCAAACTTGCCCATAAGCCTACGCCAGTTATCTCATTGATCACATTGTATATGACATCATCAGTTAAGCACAATTGAATTACGATCATTGCCTTCTCATTTAAGTCTTCCAATTATCATCCTTCATAGTTTCAGGGTATCTCGCTTGCCTAAGGAGTGCCTTTGGTAGTCCTTACTGAATTAAGATGGCTTTCATCTTCAACTCTAAAATTCAAAGTTATTATTTTCTGTAAATTATTTTATATCATATTTAACATTTGATCCCTTAGAAGTCATCTCTCATATTTGATCTAAAATCTCAATATAATAGCATACGCTGTTGTGCACAACCACCACACATTAAGCATAGAAGTAACCTTAGAATGATAAAAGCATGTAATAGAGAAACAAAAATATGAGCAATCATAGAGAATACAACGATTTACAAGGAAAAGCCTTTTTGAAAGAAAAAAAGTACAACACTAAGTGATAAAATGATCTATTATTAATGAAGAATTACAAGAGATAGGCAACTTATAGATTCTTGAAACCTTTGTATTTTCAGATGAATTTCTCTTTCAAAACCTTAGAAACTCTTTAAGAGTCTCCCATATGTTTGTTTCTTAACCCTAATCTCATATTATACATGTTCATATAAGGCTATGTATGTACATGCTTAAAAAGGAAAGCTTAAGAAGTCCTAGAGGGGGGTGAATAGGACTATGCCAAATAATCAAATAAAGTGCTGAATAATTAAATAGATCATAGATTTCAATTGAACTAATATTGAAACATTGATTCAAACTGATTTGTAGGACAACCTACACCCAAAATAAGTTTAGGTAGGACAACCTTATTTTACGAACGTTGTAAGAATGAAAATTCCAAACTGTGCAAGAGTAATGAAACTAACTATTACAAACATTCACCACTTTAACATAAAATGAAATTACAACCATTTACCATAAAAATAATAAAAGCATTCACTACAACACCAAGAATTGTAGTGGTTCAATGTGTCAACAATTATTCTTAAATAGTCACACATATTCCACTCCCAAGATTACTATCCACGTAATCTTAACTTTTCACTATGAGTAAGGTTTTCACAGGGTCACCTTAAAACCTGGTACAGTTGTGATTTTAATGGGCTATCACAAAAAAAAAAACTCCCTCACTGAGATTTTCAGGCTATCTCAGACAAAACCTATAATGAGATTTTTTTTTTTTTTTTGGTTATCTCATAAAAAACCAAATATAAAAAATAAACATATACTTATCTTCACCGTAGAAGAAGTTGTAGGTGAAGAACTGCTTTTGTTGCATGTTGAATGTTCAAAGTTCAGTCCGATAGAAAAGGTCTAGGGTTCTATTGATTTTTAATTAGATTTAAACCAATGGCTACCTGTATTAATTCATTTAAATCTCAATAGGAAGAATATATATTCTCCCTTTTTAGAATCAGAATGACAGCGTTTGAGTTTTAGGAATTAAACAAAAAGTTGTATAAAAAATTTATAAATACCACTTAATAGTTGACAATGACTGAGGCTTCTTTCACTCTTGCAAAAGGATTTTGATAGGCTTGAATTATATTTGGGATTGAGAAAGAACCTCAATTTATAGGCAAAAAAGTTTTTCCTTCAACTGGACTAAGGCAACATTCGACTGGCCCAAACACCAGATTTTGTTCCAATGGATATCTGATTTTGAGCCGAATTAGATTTAACAAACCTTCGATTAGTCGAAGGCCCTACTCGACTGTTCGAAGGTGGTCTTCGACTGGTCGAACATGGTCTTTGACTAGTCGAGGATATCAAAATCTAAACAGATTTAGTTATTGGACTTCGAGTCGAGAAATGCTCGATTGGTCGAACAGTGTCCTTCGACTGGTCGAGGAGACCACTCAACTGGTCAAAGATGTAACAAATTTTTCTGTTTCACTCAGTTTAAACTAGGATTCTGGTCAAGCCAAAACTTAGGCTAGTCAAAGCTTAGCCAAATACAAACATAAAAACCCAATTTTAAATATATTTTGGAAGCACCTAACCTTAAAGTCTTTCTAAGGTTTATAATACTTATATGGACTAAACTTTATAGTCTTGAAGTATATTAGAGACTTGAGCTTCTCTAAGAAGTTTGATCTTTTACTAAAACTTTAGTAGATCTTCACTTTATGTTGTCTCTTGAGCTTGAGTATGAGCTTGATCTTCAACTTGAGTATGAGCTTGATCTTGAACTTGATCTTAGACTAGGCTTGAAGATCGCTAGCTAAAATGTTTCAACTAAATGAAATTTGACAAATAATGTGTGTTTTAAACATTATATCACTTATAATACATATATAATTAGAAACAAAACGCACACTTATGTAGAAGTTATGTAAACTGTTGATCGAACCTTCGATCGATCAATGCCTCAATGTTCGATCAATCAAACATGCTCAGAGTGTCTAAAAGGCAAACATGTATTTTCAAATAATCTCGATCGATCTAGCCCTGATCTTTGATCGATTGAACATGTCTAAAATTGTCTAAAAATTTAACTGAAAAATTTGGGATTTCCTTGATTGATTGAGAATAGCGTCGATCGATCAAAATCCTGCATTTTTCACTGGATTAAAGGCATCAATTTCAACGACAACCACGGATGAAACATTTGTAATGCCACATAAATTTTGCATCAGGATAAGTTTTTCGTGTTTTCAATTCATCCTAGTGGGAAAGACCCTATAAATGGTTTGTATGGCATATAACCATCAAGGTGGACCCAGGAAGGCTTCAATGGTAGCATTTCTTTTCACACCTTTCCCTCGTGTTGCCTCCTTGAGTTTTGGATCCGTCTCATTTATCTCATGTTCTAAAATGAGCTAGCAAAGCAGATGGACGGTAAGAATTTCTTACAAACATTGCGGTGGGTCTCACCTAGCTTCTCATCACAGGAACTTGTGAAAGCCTTTGTAGGTAATCTGCATCCAGTGCCGCCTGGCCCCACCCAAGATGGTGTGGACCTTATTGTGGGGCCCACCTTGATGCATGTATTCTATTTCTACATTGTCCATCTATTTCTTCGTATTAATTAGTTTTGGGCATGGGCATAAAAATGAAGCAAATCTAAATCACAGGTGGACCCTACCATAGGAAACAATAGTTATTGATCATTGGAAATTACTTATCTAAAGCCACAAGTATTGATAAGCTTTAAATCATGCTTATATTTGATTTTTTTCTTTTTTCTTTTTTTTTTTCCCCTCTTCCAGGTTCATGGACCTTGTATATTTGTTTCTTGTGACGTACTTGACTTGGATCTGCTTCTTTGTTGGGCTCATGCTCTAAAACGAGAGAGCCTATGGATGAATGGCATGGGTATACAACACTTACATTGACGTGGGCCCGGGGTGCACCCATTCGCCACATCGAAGCGGATTGGTTACTCCCCTGCCACCGGCCCCGGCTGGTGGTCGGTGCTCTGTGGGCCCAACCAATGATGTATGTATTTCATCCATTCCGTTCATCCATTTTGCAGATCACTATAGGGCTTGATTCCAAAAATGATAGGGATATAAATCTCAGGTGGACCACATCACAGGAAAACAATAGTGATTGGATATCAACTATTAAAATCCTTATAAGGCCCACTATACTGTTTATTTGACATCCAATCTGTTGATTAGGTCATACAGGTACAGATGAAGGGAAAAAAAAATATCAGCTTGATCCAAAACTTTTATGGCCCTCAAACAGTTTTTAATGGTCGACATTCATTCACCATTGTTTCCTGTAATGTGGCCCACTTGAGTTTGGGATATACCTCAATTTTTGTCTCATACTATAAAATGATATAGAAAAATAGATGGATGATATGGATAAAACACATACATCATGGTGAGCCCATAGAGCACTGACCATCAGCCATTGGCTGGTGGCAGGGGGAGTACCCAATCCGTTTCCGTTTTTTCACCCATGCCCTAAAGTGACCACTAAAAATAGATAGACGGTGTGGATATAAATTTACCAATTCATTGAAGTCCTTGCCACCTTAACATAGTAAGTTACTTTGCTATTTAAGGACGAGGATTGCGTCCTACCCCCGCCCGGACGGTAATCCGTCCGGGCGGGGCTCTGTGGGCCCGCCTTGATGTAATTTTTTCATCCACTCTGTTCACCGCTTTTATCAGATCATTATAAGATATCATAATAAAAATGAAGTAGGTACAAGCTTAACTGGACCACAAAGTGGGGATTGAACGTCCACCATTAAAAACTTCTTGTGAGTAGGAGAAGTCTCGGATCAAGATGATATTTGTTTTTTCATTTCATCCACGTCTACATGACCTTATGAATAGTTTGGATGGTATAAAAAACATCACTTTGGCCCTTAGAAAGGTTTCAATGGTGGGTGTCATTATCAGTGCGGCTTACTTTGGTGTGGTCCACTGGAGCTGTGGACCTGCCTCATTTTCAGTACTACACCTTAAAATAATCTGATAAAAGTGGTGAACGGAGTGAATAAAAAACTTATATCACAGTGGGCCCCGGATTACTATCCCGGCGGGAGTAGGACGCAATCCGCGTGGCTATTTAGAAGGGCAAAGATTGAAATAAAATATAAAATTTAAAGATATTTTAAAGATTTTAACGCAAGATCACTTAGGCCTCACGTAACCTTAAGATCCCTACCCTATATAAACATACTTCATAAAAATAAAATAAAAATTTAAAAAAAAATTGAAAAAAAAAAAAAACAAAAAAAAAAACAACTTTATGGGAGAAATTAGGGCTATCAACCGGCGTGGCCTGTTGGGGTTGATCTTGGCTAGGATCTTGAACCGTTTGTGGTGTTCAGAAGTAGAGAATTCAGGAGAAGTAGAGAAAGGAGAAAAGGAAAGGTTGCCATTCGATCTAGTGGTGGAGATATTAGCTTGGCTGCCCGTGAAATCACTTATTAAATTCAGGTGTGTATGTATCCAATGGCGCAATTTATTACTAGATCCAATGTTTGTTAGTCTGCAAGCAGAACGATCCAAACATATATATTTTCACAGCCATGATGTAAATTTACATATCACATCATGTGTCTGTATGAGCGTGTTACTTGTCGTAAACAAGAAAGAAAAGAGAAGTTACGTATGCAACCCCTCGATCCACCAGACCTTTCAACTACCGCCTCTTAAACCTCCTTTGTTCCCATCCAACAGCGTTACATTTCTCAAAATATCATGTGTACCAGAACATAAAGTGGTAGCTATCACAGAGGAAAATCGTTGCCTGGTAGTAGTGGTGGGAACCCCCACTTCATCTTGGAAGGATCTTGGGTTCACTCCAAATCACTGTGGTGGAGCTAGATTTTATCCCGTACTTGATGTAAACAGTGTCCTACACTGGGTTTTCACTAATAATTCGACCGGTGATGTCAACGTGGTATCTTTGGATCTGTTGTCTGAGAATTTCAATGTCAAAATAGCTCCTAGAGGTCTTTCAACATTAGCAGCGGATAACTATCCAATGCGGTGGTAAGGGTGTTTTGCTCTTGGTCGCATTGTTGAGATGAAAATGATGGTGTGGATCTTGAGAGATGTTAAGAATGATATTTGGGAAAAGGAGATTGTTTGGTTGACAAGCTTGAATTTTGAGTTGGGCGGTGAAAACTTCCGTCCTTTCATTAAGAGAAGGGGCAGTGGATGCATTACATTCCTCGAATATCCACCAGAGGAATACTATTATTACCATCCGGTGACAAACAGGTCTTACCCTGTGATTAATGCCGAGGTAATTTCTTACAAGCCTAGCCTTGTTTCTTGCAATTCGGGGCCTATGCCGGAATGGTTAGTACCACTTTTATCCAAGTTGGAGCTTTAAGTTTCAGTGGCATGTTTGTCAAGCCCTTCAAATCAGCATATATGGATTGAAACCTACATTAAGTGGGATTCTGTTCTCTACTTTGTTACATCTTGCTTATAGAAACCTACATTAACTGTGATTCTGTTATCTATTTAATTTCTTTCTGCTTGCTAATGTTTTATTTCCTCTTGTTAATGGTTCTTGAAACAGTAACTATTAAATTCCAACTAATACATTTGATAATTAGAAAAAAGTGTTTTGCAAAATCTCTTTGCTATAGCTCTCTACAATTTCATTATTGATTGAAATCATGTTCTTGTAATTTCATGAATTTATGTGATGCTTTTAATTTCTTGGAATTTGTGCAATTCTTTCTTCCTTTGGGATAACTAATTTGAATTATAATATATTGTTAGTGAAATAACTGAATTTTGGTTGCCTTTCATATTATAGGCCATTCTATCAAACCCAATCAACGGCTAACAATCCGATCAAGTAGAATAAATTGTAGAATATATAAATGGCCCATCAGAAAAAGTCCAGTAGCCTTCAGAATCTGGATCCTTTGTTTGCCACAAGTGAAAAAAACTTGCTTGTTCCAATCTAATTGGACCACATCATCACACAGTGCTTGACAGAATTTTTCTGCTTGTTGACAGAATTTTTGTGTTTGTGGCAAGCAGAAAATATGGATTTATTTAACAAACATATATATGCAGTGCTAACAGGAATTTTCTGTTTGTTCCTCCAGTATCAGGTCCCACTTCAATGCTTTCCTCTCAAAGCAGCTTGGCCCTTACCTTAGGGCCCACTTAATGTAGGTGTTTTATATCCATGCCGGCAATCCCTTTTTCCATTTCATTTAAGGGGCGTGAGCCAAAAACGATGAAGATCCAAATCTCAGGTGGACCATGCCATCAGAAATAGTGGTGATTAAATGTCCCACCATTAAAAACTTACTAGGGGCCAATGTTTACTTGCCATCCAACCAGTTGATAAGGTCAATCCAAAAATTTTGAGTCCCACAAGTACAACTGTACATGAACCGGGTTAGCTCATTTACCTCAATCGACTCAACTCCAAAAAGCTTGATTTGACTCAGTTTGTAATTGAGTTCGAGCTAAGTCAAGCTGATTTTTTGAGCTCAAAAAATTTCAAGCCGAGTTTGAGCTTGCCCAAGCTCGACTCGACTCAGATCGAACCAGTTCGGTGACTTGGTCATTTTGATATTAATGTTGCTCAGCAAGTGTTTGATGAAATGACACAACACAATGTCGGTTGGTGGCGAGGAAGGTATGGATATAAAACAAATACCCTTATATCCTGATTTTTATGTTGCCTACTGAGTGTTTGATGAAATACTTGTAAACCAATGCTGCCGACGTTTCGTGAAAAATTGAAGGTGCATTTCATGTGTTTTAGAACATGCCTTTGAGGCTCAATCTTGGCTCGAACTGGCTTGACTTGCTAACCGAACTGAGCGGAGCTGGCCAGTCATGCTCAAGCACCAAGTCGAGCCAAGTACGACATGGGGTCAGCTAGTGGCCGATCCGAGTCGAGCATTTGACTTGGTTTGACTCGTGTACACCTCTACCTACAAGAAGGTTTTTAATGGTCAACCATCACCATTTTCCATGAAATGGTTGACCGGAGATTTGGATCTGTTTTATTTTTAGGATCATGCATTAAAATAATCTAGCTAAAACGAATGGACGACCATCACCATATGTAACATACTATGCATGTTGCCCAAAAATCAGCCCAAAGTATACTCAGGTGGACCACAAAAGAGGGGACAAATCAAGATGGCATGCCCATCATTTATTTGTGTGGCTCAACATGTTGTGTTTACAGAATCCAAGTCATCAAGACCCTTCATCTATTAATATACGAAGGGTCAGACATAAATCAGGTTGTTCCCCATCTCAATTGGGCCCTAGTGTAAATCAAGGGTGGAGGGGATGCATAGGATCTGCCCAATACCACAGGTACCATTGGAACGCGCTTGATAAGTAATTAACTAGGTTTGTTATCTAACCAAACACTTCGTGCAAAAACGCACTGTAAGTTATAGTGCTCCTAGTTGCATCTGTTTAATCCAAACCATCCATTAAGTTCAGAACATATTTTGTGGGCGAGCTTGAAAAAATCACACTAATCAGAAGATCTAATCCATCCATCATTGTGCCTCATGTTCTGTAGCCATCCTATTTCCAAGCAATGGATCAGAGATGGTTCTGATTGCCTAAAACAGCAGTTCTTCAGACACAGGCAATCCATGAATGGACCCAACTAACCTGAAATGCGTGTGGACCTGATGAACAATTCGGATCAACCGTGGATTGTCCACGCCCACACTAAGGTTGTTTTTTTTTAATAGTCATCTTTTATGATTGCCATATGTAGTAATATGAATTGATAGTGATTGAATGATTTTAATCTTCATCTGTATTAGCTCAATAATCTTGTTCACCTTAATTTGTATGTTGAGGCAAGTCATAATCTTGTTCACCTTAAATTGTATGCCCGGCAACCCGAGCCCAACCCCAGTTTTATCGAATTGGTGTTTATATATAGCCTAACCACGAGACCAAACCTGATACATCCTGCCTAAGCCCAACCCAATGTCCAGTTGGTCAGGTTGAACCTGCTCAACTTTTGGCCCTAAGGCTGGCTGTACCTCGGGTTACCTGCAAAGGCATTCCCACGAAGTTGCTACACTGGATGGAAAAGTGGAAAAATAAATGCCTACCATTGAAGCTTTCTTAATGCTCACCTTGATGTTTACATGCCATCCAAACCGAGGAAAAACTTAGCCTGATGCAAAACTCTGGTGGTCATGCCAACATACCAAGGGTGGTCGTTCAATCCCCATTGTTTCTTCTTGTGTGGCCTACTTCAGTTTTGGATTCACTTTATTTTATTTTATTTGTTTAATCTTATGACCTAAATGATCTGAAAAATCGGATGGACAAAGTAGATTTCTCACTAACATCATGGAGGGACCCACCTGGCTTCCTAGCATGGGAACTTCCTGTCGAAGCCTTTTCAGGCAATCTGTGTTGATCCACTGAGGTGGGTGGTGGATCCCCTTGACAGTGATGTATTTTCTTGGATCCCATTGACAGTTATGTATTTGCTTTACATCTACTGCTAGATGAAGCAGATCCAAATCTCAGGTGGACAGCATTAAAAACTTCTTAAAGGCCACTGTAATGTTTATTTGTCATCCAACTAGTTGATAAGGTTACAAAGACATGGATGAAGGGACCACACAGATATCATCTTGATCCAAAGCTTTTGCAGCCCACCGAAAGTTTTTAATGGCCAACACCACTGTTCCCTATGGTGTGGACCACCTGAGATTTGGATTTGCTTCATTTTGTAATCACACTGTAGAATGAGCTGTCAAAAAAAAAAGAAGACGTTGTTGATGTAATGCATATACATTATGATGTGGGCCTACAGTCGTTCCCGCCGGACTCGGATTCCGTAGCTTAGACAACATCACCTGGGCGCAGATTGGGTACTACCTCAACACGACCAAGCTAGAGACGGACGGTCCTGTCAGGGCTCTGTAGAGTCCACGGTAATATATGAGTTTTATCCAAGCTGTCCATCTATATTGAAAAATCATGTTAGAGCATGATGACAATAAGGAGGAAGATAGAAGGCTTAAGTGGACCAGAACACATAAAGCAATGGATATAAAGACCCCATCGTTGAAACCTTCTAATGGTTTTCCATGATGTTTATTTGACATCTACCTGTTCATAAGGTAAGATAGACCTAGATGAAGGGAAACCTTAAACATTATCTTGATCCAAAACTTCCGTGGCCCCTAAGAGATTTTCAGCAGTAGGCATTCAATCCCCCCTGTTTCCCGTAGTGCGGTATACTTGATTATTCAATCTGCCTCCTTTTAGGCAACATGACCTAAAATGGTCTTTCAAAATGGATGAACGGCTTGGACAAAACTCATGTATCACGGTGGGGCTCACAGGGTCCCTGACAGGACCGTCTGTCCCTGGCTTGGTGGGGGTAGTACCCATCCCCACTCACATCACCTAGGTTGGGGCCATGTTGATGTGGAGAATGGGTGCACCGCCGCTCACCTCGGATGTATGTGTTATATACTCATGCCATTCATCTATAGGCTCTCTCATTTTAGAGCACGAGCCCAACAATGAAGCAGATCCAAGTCTCAAGCACATCACAAGAAACAATGGCGCACCTTAATATCTATTTGCCATCCAGCCTATTGACAAGGTCACAAGAACATGGATGAAGGAAACAAAAACAAATATAAGCTTGATGTAAAGCTTATCAATACCCGCGGCTTAAGATAAGTTTCTAATGATCATTAACTACTATTTCCTATGATATGATCCACCTGTGATTTGGATTTGCTTCATTTTTAAGCTCATGACCAAAAATAATCTAAAGAAACAGATAAATATGTAGATATGGAATACATGCATCAAGGTGGGCCACATAGTAAGGGCCACACCATCTTGGGTGGGGACAGGCAACACTGGATGCAGATTACTTGCAAAAGCTTTCACGAGTTCCTGCAATTAGAAGCTAGGTGAGACCCACAACAATGTTTGTGAGACATTCAGCCTATCCATCTGCTTTGCTGGCCCGTTTTAGAACATGAGATAAAAAATGAGGTGGAAACAAAACTCAAGGAGGCAACACAAGGGAAAAGTGGGAAAAGAAATGCCACCATTGAAGCCTTTCGGGGTTCACCTTGATGTTCATATATATGCCATCCAAACCATTTATAAGGTCATTCTCACTAGGATGAATTGAAAATATGAAAAACTTAGCCTGGTGCAAAACTTTTGTGGCATTACGAATGTTTCATTGGTGGTTGTTGTTGAAATTGATGCCTTCAATCTGGTGCTAAACATGGGATTTAGATCGATCGACACTAGCCTTGATCAATCAAAGAAATTCCAAAATTTTCAGTTAACTCTTCGGATAATTTTAGACATGTTCGATTGATCGAAGATCAGGGCTAGATCAATCGAGATTATTTGAAAAATACATGTTTGCTTTCTAGACACTTTGAGCATGTTTGATTGATCGAACATTTAGGCGTCGATCGATCGAAAGTTCGATCAACAGTTTACGTAACTTATATGTAAGTGCACGATTTGTTTCTAATTCTATACGTAACATATACATAGCCTTATATATAACAAGTGTAATAGGGGATTAGGGTTAAGCAACAAATATGGGAGAGTCCTCAAGAGTTTATAAGGTTTTGAAGGAGAATTTCGTCTTGAAAGACAAGGGTTTTAAGAATATGTAAGTCACCTATTTCTTGTAATTCTTCATTAATAGTAGATTGTTTCGTCGCTTAGTGCTTTTTTCTTCTTTTTTTCAAGAAGGTTTTTCTTTGTAAATCATTGTATTCTCTGTGATTGCTCATATTTTTATTTCTATATTGCATGTTTGTATCATTCTAAGGTTGCTTCTATGCCTAATGTGTGGTGGTTGTGCAGAACAAGTGGTATCGAAGTGTAGGCTATTATATTAGGATTTTAGATCAAATCTGATACATGACTTTTAAGGGATCAATTGTTAAATACAATATGAAATAATTTACAGAAAATAATAACTTTGAATTATGGAGGTTGCAAATGAAAGTCATCCTAATTCAGCAAGGACTACTAAAGGCACTCCTTGGGAAAGCAAGATGCATGCCCTAAAACTATGAAGGAGGATAATTGGAAGGCTTAAATAAGAAGGCGATGATTGTTGGGGATTTTGACCTACGGAATCAGACAGATCTAGATCTAGGATAGCAATCCAATGGCACCAAACACACAAGAGAACACAGAGAACACCTAAATTTAACGTGGAAAACCCTTGCAGAAAAAAATCACGGCACAAAGCGACAGATCTCCACTATGAAAACAGAAATTACAAAGAGAAAGGACTTACCTGATTCGAACAACCTCGAATCTCACCCTTGCTACACCCTTTAATTTCTTTGAAACTCCTTTTAAAAACTTTCTCATACCTTAAAAAAGCCCTAGGAACACCTATTTATAGTTTAGACAACTTCTTTTTCGCATCCTAGTTGCGAAAGGACTCAAATCATCAGTTTTACGCAAAATCGCGAAACAAACTACGTAACCTACGACTAGTCGTAGCTCTCCTATGACTGGTCGTAGACCACCTACGACTAGTCGTAGCTCACCTACGACTAGTCCTAGACCGGAGAAAAAATAGCACAACTCGCTGGACTTCGAGTCGTGCCAGGGCTCGAACCTACGACCGGTCGATCGCCTCCCACGACCAGTCGTGGCTCCCTCATGACCGGTCGAGCAACATGAACACTTGAAGATTGAAGGCTTCTCCTCAACAATCTCCACCAAGTCTTCATTCTTCAACCGTGTAGCTACGTGACCTCTTCTCTTATTTCTTCATCTCATCATGTGTCACGCCCCAAACTCGAAAACCGGGCTCACGAAATTTTCGATCGCCGAATCCAGTGCCGACAGCCTCCGTAGAACCCCATTCTCGGCTCCTAGCTCCCATTCGCCAGGTTCCGATCCTGGGATGCTACGAGGAGGATTTTCAACGTCAGTTTGATTCGTAATAAGCATAACCAATGGCATAACCCACAAACAACAACCAAGTACTCCATTACATTTCCACTATGATCAAAAACTTTACAAGTATAATGAGTATAAAGGGAAATACAATGGTAAAGAACAAAAACTCCAAAACGCTCTGCAATGTGCTCCTGCCTCAGTTCTACTGCGATCCAACGTCACCGGCACGCAACGGTCGTGCATAAGCTTATAGAAAGCTTAGAAGGTGGTGAAAGTGTGTGCGCAAGGTAGTAATATGAACATGTAATGTCGGAGTAATGCGGAATATGCAGATGGATCCATAATATCATGAGTCGTACCAAGGCTTATGCGATGCAAGACATGAATGGTATCGGCCATCCCAAGGCCATGCGATGTGCAATGCAACTCAAGCATACAGATCCTCATCAATGTCCACACATCAATACAGCTCAAAATACGGGATATCACCGAGGTCTAGTACACTCTAAATCAGATTACCGCCACATCGCGCGCAATAAGGTAAGTGGAAGAGACCTCACTATCCGTCTGTGAATATCGGGCGCGACTCGTCGATAGCGGACCCATTCCTCGAGCTGGTCAGACTCAGCCTAGTATTGCCCCCTACACTCGGGCGGGTAAGGCTGCACCCTATTCTAACCGACAACGACACAGTGGAGAGCGTAACCGTCTGGTAATCGGCACTCAACGCTCATCTACCCACTCGGTCTAGACGTTGGAGTAACCTCTTGGTACCATAAGGGTTTAGGGACTTTCACCCAGGGATATCTATAGTACCCCATGTAGAACAAGATTTTCGATATCCAATCCTGTCAACCACGATGCGTCTGTGGAGATTACGGCCCTGATGTCGCTAGAGCATACAATAACCATGTCACACAAATGTGAAATGCATGATTCACACTATCCAGTCATGCAACAATTTATGCGCATATCGTGCGCTCATGTAGGGCAATACTGCATAACCAGAAGCCCATAAACAACCTGCCCGAAGGCATATGCTATGATCAGTCAATCCTCATATCAAGCATACATATGATGCGTATGATCATGAGTCATGAAACTATACTAAACATGTTATAATGAAATGAACTATTTTACAATGCAGATGGACGTGGACGGCATATACACAATAAGTACGGGCCTAACAATGGGCCCTAAGGAGAGTCGTAATGTGGACATCCAACCAGCATTACACTCGCAATGTGGACGTCAAACCAACATTGCTTCCCAGGCACGATCTTCTTAAACATCGCTACGTAATCGGTATTGGGATTACACATTGCAATGGACCTTAGGTTCATCCCATTGGGCTTTTCATATATATATTTCAAATGGGCCATATCCTATGGGCCTTTTATTCATCAGATGGGCCACATAAATGGGCCACACCAATGGGTCTTATGTGCATTGCAATGGGTCAAAACTCGTGGGCCTTGGATTGCATCAAATGAGCTTAGCTCATGGGTCTTAAAGGTAACGAATGGGCCACGCCAATTGAACCCCATAAGTACGTCAAATGGGCCCTAACCCTTAGGCCTTGCATGCATATCAAAGTGGGTCTCAACCCCTAGGCGTTTCATATATCAAATGGGCCTACTTCCATGGGCTTTAAAATTTCATCAGATGGGTCCAATTTCATGGGCCTTGGAATACATCAAAAGGGGCTAGTCCTATGGACTTAGAACATATTAAGTGGGCCTAAACCCATAGGCCTTATGTGTTTCAAGTGGGCCTAACCCGTAGGTCCTTTTACCATTTAAATGGGCCTAATCCATATGTGAGTGGCCCACCCAACCAAAAGCTCAGGACTTAAAATGATCCCACCAGTGGATGGATGGTCTAGATGCATCACGTGCATCATGGTGGGTCCCACTGTCCAGTGGACAGTGCGGAAATGGCACACGTATCAAGGAGGGCTCCACCGTCCAGCACGCGGACGGTGGAGGCATTACGGTGATAAGGTGGGCGCCACCATCCAGTCACCGTCCACTGGACGGTGGACTACAACACATACAACATTGTGGGTCCCATGTGGGGCCCACTGTAATATTTAGATGCCATCCAACTCATTCATAAGGTCACTCGGAACCTGGCGAATGGGAGCTAGGAGCCGAGAATGGGGTTCTACGAAGGCTGTCGGCGCCGGATTCGGCGATCGGAAATTTTGTGAGCCTGGTTTTCGAGTTTGGGGCGTGACATCATGGCTCCTTGTACACACTCCGTCTTTCTTTTCCGCCATCGCCGGGCCCAAAGAAGTTTCACAGACAAAGATCCACGTACTCAACTACCTTTGCTCCTGTTTTCTCAAAAAGAAAAACGTAGTCTTTTTATCATCTCACCGTTACCCAATATTGCTTGTCGGGGTACTTGCTCACAACATTGTAGCTTGTGAAATAACCGGTCTAATCCATACCATGGCATACACTGCCCAACTGCATTCGAATAAGACTCATGAGATATCCTGCTTTTCCTCATATGTTTTTGGACATATCCAGAGGAAAACTTGATGAGAGAAACATAGGGAACGCTCTCCGGCTTTACCTGGCCTATCACATCTTTGACCAATACCTACACACAAGGTATTCCTACTGTGATTACCAAAGCCTACTCCTCCTTCAGTCTCAATGCCAAGAACCATCTTTGCAGATCCCCCGATCCTTCATCCTGGATATCCCGAGTCTTCAGTACATTGATTTCAGACATGTCACAATTGGTGATCTACACGTCATCAACATACAATACCTGACCCACCATGAAGGAATCAAACTAATGCCTAGGTGATAGGTCGAACCACGACCTCCTGCAAAGTCTTTTCTCAGCCTCTTTCACTTCGAACCGCCCTGGTTGCTTCATGTAGATCTGCTCTTTCAATTTTCCTTACAGAAGTGCAGACTCCACATCCATCCTTCCAGCTCAAGATCACATTGGCCAACCAGCGCCAATCACGGATCTAATAGATACCTGCTATATCGTCATGCGAATATCTCTGAGAAGCCGATCCCTTCTCCCTGAGCATAACCCATCGCCACCAACCTCGCTCTATATCTATGTTGTATCCTCCTGAAGATCCACCTGTATCCAACCGCTTTTCGGCCCACTGGAAGCTCCACCCACTCCCATATGTTGGTCTGGTACAACAAATCCATCACATCGCCCATAGTCACCTTTCACTTCTCAGCACCAAGCTCACCTAGAGCCATCTGAATAGAAGATGAATCCTCTTACGATATTGGAGTCGTCCATGTACCTCACCGATTTTCTGTGATTATGTCATGTGATTCTTCACACAGGTGGCTGCTCCACTTGCTTCGTATCCCTATCCGCACGGTTCAGCCTTCCTACCCTGCCCACTCATGTAGCCATGTCCAACATGCCACACACGTGCAGAGGTAGAATCCGCTACATCCACCGTAGCTCCACCTTTTGAAGTGTTTTCCATCCATGAGACATAAACGGATCGATGAAAAAGCTTTCCATCAAGAGTATTCCAATCAGCATCATTCATAGTAGACTTTCGCTCCTCAAGAGCACCATCTTTGCCTTGCTTGGTTAACAGGCTAATCATATTAACCTTCCATAACTCAAAATTATTTTTTCTTGAGTACTTCTCAATCTCATACTTAGTGCTCGCCATTATTACTAATCCCTTAGATTCAGATCTGTGCTCCAACGATCGCTCTGATACTACTTGTTGGGGATTTTGACATGCGGAATCGCACAGATCTAGATCTAGAATAGCAATCTAATGGCACCAAGCACACAAGAGAACACAGAGAACACCCAAATTTAACATGAAAAACTCTTGCGGAAAAAAACTACGGCACAAAGCGACAGATCTCCACTATGAAAACAGAAATTATAAAGAGAAAGGACTTATCCGATTCGAACAACCTCGAATCTCACCCTTGCTACACCCTTTAATTTCCCTGGAACCCCTTTAGAAAACTTTCTCATATCCTAAAAAGGTCCTAGGAACACCTATTTATAGTTTACGCAACTTCCCTTTCGCATCTCAGTTGCGAAAGGATTCAAATCATCATTTTCGCGCAAAATTGCAGAACAAACTGCGTAACCTAGGACTAGTCCTAGACCGGGAAAAAAACAGCACAACTCGCTGGACTTCGAGTCGTGTCAGGGCTCGAACCTACGACCGGTCAAACGCCTCCCACGACCAGTCGTGGCTCCCCCACAACCGGTCGAGCAACATGAACACTTGAAGATTGAAGGCTTCTCCTCAACAATGATAATAATTTAATTGTTCTTAGCCAATGATGTCTTATACAATGTGATCAATGAGATGATTGTCGTAGGCTTATGGGCAAGGTTGAAGAGCATCTATATGATGAAATCATTCTCCAATCACCTATATCTGAAGAGACAACTGTATACTCTTAAGATGGTAGAAGGATTGAATCTTAATGAGCACATCAATGCCTTCAACAAACAAATTTGCAAACTGATGAACGTGGAGATGAAGATTGACGAAGAAGATAAAGCCCTAATCGTGTTGGCGTCCCTTCCAGATTCCTATAAAAGTCCAGTAGATACTTTGTATCATGGTAGAGATACCTTGGACCTAGACATTATTATCTTATCACTTTAGTCGAGACAATTAAGAATGAAGACCGGTGGAGAATGTACATCTACGGATGCACTAATTGAAAGGAGAAAAGTGTCTAAGCGAGAGAAAGGGAAATCGCGATTGAGGTCAAAGTCGAAGGGTAAAGGAAATTTAAAGTATTGGAATTGTGGTAGAATGAGTCACGTGAAGGACTTCGCAAACCCAAAAACCCAAAAAGAGGACAAATCAAATACTTCTCCCAAAGAAGCAAATTCAGTGAAATCCAGCGAGGAGATCAATGGATGCGATCTATTATCCGTGTTCAAGGTTGGATGACGCAGGGATGAACGTGATGAGGTCGAACACCGTCTTCCTCAAGGATAACTACTCCGAATCCACGGAGCTTCTCTGGACTCCTCACAGAGACTTCTCGAATCCACGAGGAAAGAAAGCAAGAGAATAGGAATAAACTCTAATAAATTCGAAATTAATTGATGATTCATTGATAATTGTCTAATGTGTCTCCTTACACCATTAAATAAAGAAAAAAGATAAACTAAAATTCGTAATTACCAAAAATAGCAAAATTCTAACTCTAACTAGAATCCTAATTCTAGTAAAACTCTTCTAAGGTCTAATTTCTAAAAATAAAAATTACAAATAAAATTTCTCTAGAAGAGTCCTAGTATAACTAAAAGTTTCTTTCTAGAAAGAAAGAAAATCTAAAACTCTAAAAATATTAAAAAAATCGGAATTACTAAAAATAATAAAATTTTCCTAAAAATTCGTTTTTAAGCTGAAAGCGCGCGTTTTCTGATGAAATGGACAGATGTGACCCACTTTTGTGGGTCAGTTCACCTCAGATGGCCCGTTTCAGTAAAGATTGACAAGTTGTACGCCCCGTAACGATACCCGGATCAAAAGTTATGGTCAATTCACGGTCCATCTCCTTGTGGCTCATCCATGCTGGGAATATCTCTGTGACATGTTCTACATCATTGGACACTTGAAAATTGAATAAATTTTTTATATGGGGGCATCGTATCACATGTCTCCTTATTGAAGTTGGTTCACCACATACAATAGGTATAATGGTGGCTTGATACTTATGGGCAATGATCATGCATATAAGAGGAGCGTACATTGATAGATATGAGACACATTCCAGATCTGAAGAAGAATTTGATATCTCTAGGAGTACTTAATGTTATTGGATGCAAGTTCTCTAACCACGATGGTGTTCTAAAAGCTTCTAAAGAGGCACTCACTGTAATAAAGCACACAGAAGCAAAAACCTCTACAGGTTTATCGATAGCACTATATCTGGTGGAGCTACAATGATTGTAGTAGACTCCACATCAGTATGTTTGTGGCACGCACGCCTAGGCCACATGAGCGAGCGTGGTAAGAAGGTACTACTTGATCGTAGTTTAATTCATGTTTTAAAGAACTTTGATATTAATTTATATGAGCATTGCATATATGATAAACATTCAAAATTATGTTTTAAAATTGAGAAACATAATAGTAAACGATTGCTAAACTATGTGCATTGTGATGTGTGGGGGCCATTGACGTTGTTTCTACAGGGGGTTCATCGTTTTTTGTCACATTCATTGATGATTACTTACGAAAGGTATAGATTTACTTCTTAAAATGTAAATCTGATATTAATTTTCACCACCTTCAAGTAGTGAAAGGTCATGGTGGAAAAATAGGCAGGGCAAAAAATGAGAATACTCAAGACCAACATTAGCGGAGAGTTCGCTTCTAAAGAATTTAATCAGTTTCATAAGGATGAGGGGATTGTACAACTTAATATAGTGAGGCACACACCAGAGTAAAATGGTGTGGCGGAACATATGAATCAGAGTCTCTTGAAGAGAGTCATAAGTATGTTGAGTAATGCTAGGTTAGGCAAGCATCTATGGGATAAGCCCATTAACATGGCTTTCTACTTGGTGAATCAATCTCCGTCAACACCGATTGATTGTAAAATTTTAGAAGAAGTGGTCATGAAGTTAACTACTCGGGGCCGCATGTATTCAGTTATGACGTTTATTCTTATTACCGTTAGTTGAGAGAGATATGCTAAACCAAAGAGCTAAAAAGTGTACCTACTGTATGACCGAGTCACATGGAAGATCACGATTAACCATGACATCAACTTTAATGAAGATTCATTGTTTCGTAAAAATGAACATAAGAAAATGAAAAAATCAATGATGATTAGTGATGAAATAGATGAGGGTAAAACACTTATAGAAGTCGAGCCACAGGAAAAGGTATAGGAGTAGGTAGAGCTACTACCTATCAAAAGAAATTCACCGAGAAATCACAGAATACCGTTGTGATAAAGGAATGACTAAACTGTTGCATTTACCCTAATTACAGATAAGGGGAATCCGTCTACTTTTCATTAAGCATTAGATGACACTGAGAAGTGGATCATAGCTATACACGATGAGATGGACTCCTTGTGTAAAAACAAGACATGGGAGCTGGTAAAGCTTCTCATTAGTCGAAAAGTGATTGGATGCAAGTGGATCTTCAAGAAGAGACATGACAAATATAAGGTAATTTGTTGCAAATGGTTATGCACCAAAAGGGGGGTGTCGATTTCAGCGAGATTTACGTGCCGGTGGTCAAGCAGGTATTTATTATATTTAGTGTGTATTTATTATATTTAGTAGGTATCTATTATATTTATGTTGATATTGGTTGCCCAATATAATATAAGTATAGCTTTATAAGAGCACAGGAGCATTTCCCGTTTAAGATATTGCAATCCAAACGTGACTATGATGTAGAATTATCCACGAACGCGAGTTGCCTGCCCGAAAGCAACATGGCCCATTGTAATATTTATGGGAAATCTACTTGGTACATCCATTGTTCAGCTCATGTCAAGACATGAGCCCAAAAATGTGGCAGATCTAAAATTCAACTGGGCCACGCAACAAGAAACCATGGGGATTGAATGCCCCGATTTGAAACATTTGTGGGCCAAAGAATTTTTTAACCAGCTGCTAATACTTTTGTGTTTTGAGTTCATCCTAGTAGGAGTCACCTTATGAACGGTTCCGATGATTTATAAACATTATAGTTGACCTTGAGAAGGCTTCAACTGGCGCATTTTCTTCTCTACTGCTTCATGTTGTTTGGCTCACTTGAGTTTTGGATCTGGCTTAATTTTCAGATCATATCCTTGAGTTTATTTCTCACAAACATCATGGTGGCCCATGTTAGTCCCTCATTTTTATCATAACTTAAAATGATATGGAAAAAATGGATGGATCATGGATAAATCCCAAACATAAAAGAGGCCCCCACAAAAACTGATGGATGGCATGTATATACAACACATACTTTAGATTGGGCCGATATTCACGGCAACGTTCTGCTTCAACCTTTGGCGACTTTGGATTGCGTTGCGTATATCACCACCAGACGCGGATTTCCTGGAAATTGGATTGCGTAGTTCCTTAATATGCTCTTACCCTATCGAGTAAACTCAGTTGAGTCCACCTTGAATATATGTGGTCTATCCATGCCGTCGATCCGTTTTTCCATCAAATTTAAGGAGTTGAGCCCAAAATTAAGGCATCTCGAAAGATCAAGAGGATCATATCACTTGAAACAGCGGGGAAAATGATTTCCACCGTTGAAACCTTTCTAGGCCCCACAGTGATGTTTATTTGTCATCCAACCTGTTCATAAGATCATAGGGACATGGACGAAGGGAAAACTTCTGTGGCCCTCAAGAAATTTTCAACAGTAGAAGTTAAATTCAACTGTTTCATGTAGTGTGTTCCATTTGAACATTGGATATGCTTCAGTTTTAGATCATTTCTGAACATGGGGCCAAAAATGAGCCGGATCCAAATCTTAAAATGAGCTCAAAATATAGATGGACAGGCTAGATTTCTCACAAACATCACGGTGGGCCCATTTAGGTTTCCACCCTACGGAACTTCAAGTGAAAGGCTTTCGCTGGAAATCCGCATCCCACACCACCTAAGTCGGTTCCAGAGTTAATGCCGTGTTGTTGCTGATGTAGCAAAGCTCTGTCGTCCTCACCACGATCTGTGTTATATCCGCACCATCCATCCATTTTTAAAATCATTTAGGTGAACCACACCGACAGAAAACAGTAGGAAGTGAACATGAAAACTTTTTGAGCCACAAATTTTTTAGACTAAGCTGATTCTTGTGACCTTACGAAGAGGTTGGATGGCAAATAAACATTATGCATGGTGGCCCTTTGGAAGGTTTCAATGGTGGATGGCATTATCCCACTTCTTTCTATGGTGTGGTTCACTTGAGCTTGGATCTGCCTCATTTTTTCACCCATGCCTTAAAGTGACCTGGAAAAATAGATGGACGGTGTAGATATAAATTTGCCACTTCATTGAAGTCCTTTCCACCTTAAAATAGTAACTTAGGCCTCACGTAACCTTAAGATCCCTACCCTATATAAATTAACATACTTCATAAAAATAAAATAAAACAAAAGCATCATGGAAGAAAGTAGGTCTGTCAACAGGCGTGGCCTGTTGGGGTTGATCTTGACCAAGATTTTGAACTGTTTGTGGTGTTCGGAAGTAGAGAATTCAAGAGAAGTAGAGAAAGGAGAAAACGAAAGGTTGCCGAGAGAAGTAGAGAAACGAGAAAACGAAAGGTTGCCATTCGATCTAGTGGTGGAGATATTAGCTTGGCTGCCCGTGAAATCATTTATTAAATTCAGGTGTGTATGTAACCAATGGCGCAATTTATTACTAGATCCAATGTTTATTAGTCTGCATGCAGAACGATCCAAACAAATATATTTTCACAGCGATGATGTAAATCGACAAATCATAACATGTGTCTGCGAGTGTTTGTTACTTGTGTTGAACAAGAAAGAACGTCAAAATTACATATGCAACCCCTCTATCCACCGGGCCTTTCAACTCCCGCCTCTTAATCCTCCCTTGTTCCCATCCAACAACGTTGCACATTTCCATATATTATGTGTACCGGAACATAAAGTGGTAGCTACCACACAGGAAAATCGATGCCTGTTAGTATTGCTGGGAACCCCCAAATCATCTTGGAAGGATCTTGGGTTCATTCCAAATCACTGTGGCGGAACTAGATTTTATTCAGCAATGAATGTATACAATGTCCTACACTGGGTCTTCACTAATAATTCGACAGGGGAAGTGAATGTTGTGTCTTTGGATTCGGTGTCTGAGAATTTCAATGTCAACATAGCTCCTAGAGGTCTTTCAACATTAGCAGCGGATAACTATCCAATGTGGTGGGAAGGGTGTTTTGCTCTTGGTCGCATTGTTGAGAAGAAAATGATGGTATGGATCTTGAGAGATGTTAAGAATGATATTTGGGAAAAGGAGATCGTTTGGTTGACAAGCTTGAATTTTGAGTTGGGCAGTGAAAATTTCCGTCCTTACTCCACCTGTAAGAACAATGGATGGATTGCCTTCCTCAAATATCAACCAAAGGAATACTATTATTACCATATCGTCACAAACAGGACTCTCCATGAATGTAATGCGGAAGCTAACCGAATGTTTTACAAGCCTAGCCTTGTTTCTTGCAATGGAATTTGGAGGCATGATGGGCCTATGCCGGACTGGTTCCTACCACTTTTATACGAGTTGGAGCTTTAAGTTTCAGTGGCGCGTTTGTCAAGCCCTTCAAATCAGCTTATATGAATTGAAACCTACATTAAGTGGGATTCTGTTCTTTACTTTCTTTCATCTTGCTAATGGAAACCTATATTAACTGGGATTCTGTTATCTACCAATGTTTTATTTCCTCTTGCTAATGGTTCTTGAAACAAGAACTATTAAACTCCAACTAATACATTTGATAATTAGAAAAAATGTTTCGCAAAATCTCTTTACTAGCTCTCTACAATTTCATTATTGATTGAACTCATGTTCTTCTAATTTCATGAATTTATGTGATGCTTTTAATTTCTTGAAATTTGTGCAATTCTTTCTACTCTTGAGATAACTAATTATTTGAATTATAATTGTCAGTGGAATAGCTGAATTTTGGTTACCTTTATAAGGTTCATATTATAGGCCATGCTATCAAACTCAATCAACAGCTAACAATCTGATTCAGTTGAATAAATTGTAGAATAAATGGGTGATCAGAAAGTCCAGTAGCCTATATTCATTCAGAATCTAGATCCTTTGTTTGTCACAATTGAAAAAACCTGTTTGTTCCAATCTAATTGAACCACATATTACGCACAGTGCTGACAGAATTTTTCTATTTGTGGCGAGCAGAGAATCTTGATTTATTTAACAAACATGTATGCAGTGCGCCAAAATTGATGCGGATACAAATCTCAGGCAGACCATGCCATCTGAAACAGTTGTGATTAAATGCCCCACCATTTAAACCTACTAGGGGCCAATGTTTTCTTGCCATCCAACCTGTTAACAAGGTCAATTCAAAACTTTTGTGACCCACAAGAATTTTTTAATGGTTAAGTGTCACCATTTTCTATGAAACGGTTGTCCTTAGATTTAGATCTGTTTTATTTTTAGGATCATGCATTAAAATAATCTGGCAAAACGGATGGACAACATGGATATAGAATACATACATTAAGGTAGGCCCCAGGTAAGGGCTACACCTAATCTTCGAATGACACAGTAAGCTACGGCCAGTTACCTGGAGGTACCGGTGCCACCATAAGCTACCGGGAGTACATGATGCATTCACGGCATCTTACCCGTTCATCAAATGCATCGCCGCCATATGTAACATGTTACACATGTTGCCCAAAAATTAGCCCAAAGTAAACACAGGTGGGCCACAAAAAAAAAGTGGATAAATCAAGATGGCATGCCCATCATTGATTTGCATGGGGCCCAACATGTTGTGTTTACAAAATCCAAGTCATCAAGACCCTTCATCTATTAATTTCAGAGCTGTAGAAGAGTCGAATCAAGTCGAAGTTGGCAGCTCGAGCTCGACTCAACTTGGTCCTTAAACCTGTCTTGCTAGCTCGCTTGGTTTGGTCAACAACTCGGGTCAGTTTAAGCCTATTCAGTATTTTCTCAAACAACTAGAATGTACTTTCAAATTCTCATAAAATGTAAAACAGTAACAATATTTTACAAGTATTTCATCAAACACCTAGAAAGTTGCATCGAAATCACCTAGGCGAGCAACATCAAAAGCAAACAACCAAAGTATCCATTCCTTCCTCGCCAACACTTCTTTGAATCATTTCATCAAACACTCAGTGATCAGTATTCATATCAAAATAACCGAGTCACTGAGCTGATTCGATCTGAGTCAGTTTGAGTTGAGGTTCGATCGGGCAAGCTCGAACTTAGCTCGAAATTTTTATGAGCTTCAAAAACCAGCTCAACTTGATTCGAATCCAATTTCAAGCCAAGGTGAGTCGGGCTTTTCTAAGTCGAATCGAGTGGCTGAGCTAACTCGACTCGTGTACAACTCTAATTAATAAATGAAGGGTCAGACAAAAAACAGGTTGTTCCCCCTCTCAAGTGGGCCCTAGTAAAAATCAAGGGTGGGCTTACCCTCCCACTTTGTTCCTTGGATTGTGCTGATTTTCAGGCAGAGGGGTTAACCTGAGGGGATGCATAGGATCTGAC
The DNA here is from genome assembly GCA_037074715.1 of Magnolia kwangsiensis. NCBI lineage: Eukaryota > Viridiplantae > Streptophyta > Magnoliopsida > Magnoliales > Magnoliaceae > Magnolia > Magnolia kwangsiensis. The sequence goes on along the minus strand of CM073571.1, from coordinate 26,030,411 downwards.
TGCCATTGGAGCCTGCTTGTTAAGTAATTAACTAGGTTTGTAATCAAACCAAACACATTTAATGTTTTGGATTGAGCTGATATTTATGTTTTCCCTGAGAAAATTGGTGAGTGCCTCACTACGAAATCAACTTACGACAGGAGCTACCTTGTAAACGATCAAAGCTCCATAGACATTATTTTGATATTTATTTCATTATAAATTTAATTGTTATTAGAGAAAATACGAATCTTAATCACGAGTCATGACGGATAACTCGGGCGAGTTCTTCTATCCATGAATTCATATTCAAAGTCCGCGTCTGCGGGTCGCGACCCTCCCCGGTTGAAAACAGGGGACCGTAAAACGTCTTCGGACCCGATGGCCTGCGTTAAGCATCCTTGGACCCGATGGCGTAGCGATGCTTTACCCGGTTCGTGTTAGTCACCTCCTTACAGGCAGTTAAACGCGTTAATCGTTACTGCTACTCGCGCGAGTAACGTTAGTTTCCTACCAGCTTCAGCGGCAGGTGCATCAGCCAGGACAGAACATTTACACGAGATCCAAACCGTTGATCAGACGCCATTTCCCAAAAAGCAGTCTAATCCTAAATCAGCTGATTTAAAAACTACCCAAAAAAGGAATGGCCGCAAAGGTTGACCTAACATTCGCATCCAACAAACTTGCTACGGTGCATACGGTGCATCCCAAGGTAGTGCGCGTGGACCGTATCCCTTGGATCTCAGGTTCTATTTCAGTGATCCAAACCGTTTATGTGATGGGCCTTATGGTGGATGAGAGAATTACCCAAAGAGAAGATTTGAGAATTTCACCTATTTGATCATTCAACTCTTCTCCTTTGAACAGGTACCGTGACCTTTAACTGTTGTTGTTTGGACGGCTGACTGTATTTCTGAATCTTGAAGTTTCTTTTGGGTATTATCCATTGGCGGTGAACCCATCAAACGAATGGTTAGGATCATTGAAACATGAAACTATATCCGACGGATGTAAAAAAGAATAAAGAAAAAAGTAAGCAAGTGGAGACGTATAATAACAAAGCTCTTCAACAACGAACGCGGACTGCATCCTGCACCGGCTGGATAGATTACCGTACATGAAGATCTGTGGAGGGACCAACGTGATGAATCTGTTTATCCACGCTGTCCATCCCTTTTCTTAAATCATTTTAAAGCGTAAGACACAAAATGATACAGATCCAACGCTCAACTGAACCACACCAAATTTGGGAACTTGGGTTGCATTGAATGCATAAAGCATTAAATGTGAGTTGGTCATCTTTGTTACGGTGCACTGGGGCGTTGGCTTTGCTTCATTCATCCGAGGAAAAGGATGGACGGCGTGGATGAACAGATACGGTGGGCTCCTCCGTAGATCTGCCTACATGGTCCGTCCAGTGGGCAGGATGCAATCTGAGTTAGTCCACGTCACCAAGTTCTGTGGGTCCCCTCACGTGGAATGTCCAAATAATCTGTCGAGTTGGTGAGATAATGGTAAGAACCGAGTGGAAAAATAAGACAAATCCAAAGGTCAAACGGACCATGCTGTAAAAAGTAGCATGGGATTAAATGTCTACCGTTAGAATCGTTTGGAGGGGTGATAGAAGTTTTGTATCAATATGATATTTGTTTTTCCTTTTCATTTAGATTTATATGACCGGATGAATAATTGGATGAAAAATAAATATTACAGTGGACCAAATGAATATTTTATCTATCATTGGCCAGTACTATTTGTCACGCAGTTAACTAAAATTATGGATATAACTCATTTTTTAGCTCATGCTTTAAAATAATCTCGTAATGTGGATATAATAAATACATTCTAGGGACAGTAATTTGATTTCCTTTGAGCCGTTAGGGTCCATTTGGCCAGTTGGATTGGAAGAGATTAGATGGTAGTGGAAGGGATTGGATGGTAAATCCCGGGAATGGCCGAGCGTGCCAAACAGTGTAGGTGATCTGATCCAAATCCAATGGATCTTCAGACAATCCACTGACAACACCATCATTACCTTTAAATCTCATCCAATCCATCCTAATCCGTTCAAATTAGCCTGCGACGTGTTTGGTTTGTGGGATTAGAAGGGATCGAAAGCTTTAATCGTCGGATTGGCCGGGCGTGCCAAACAGACTGGATGTATCAATCCAGGGATATAGCAATCCCATGGATCTCAAGACAATCAGCTGACAACACCATCATTACCTAGAAATCCACGCCATCTCCCCTGATACCATTCACTCCCTTCCAATCCAGCCGACCAAACAGGCCTTTACTGGATTGGGAGCTGAAGTAGCATAGTGTGTGCTGCACACCACTAACCTGGCTAGTGTAAGTAGGTGTCGCGCCAAGATGAACATTTATGCTCCTTCAACTTGAGGGAAGTGGATTGCGTCCTACCCCCACCCCGGACGGTAATCCGTTCCGGCAAGGCTCTGTGGGGCCCACCATGATGTAAGTGTTTTATCCAAGTCATCAATATCTTTTCTCATATCATGTTAAGGTATGAGCCAAACACTGATCAGGGTACAGGGCTTAAGTGGACCACAAAGTGAGGATTTAATGTCCATCATTAAAAATTTCTTGGGAGCTGGAGAAGTTTCGGATCAAGCTAATATTTGTTTTTTCACCTCATCCACGTCTACATGACTTTTTAATAGGTTGGATGATAAAAAACCCATCACAATGGCCCTTAAAAAGTTTTCAACAATGGGTGTCATTATCACCGTAGCTTCCTCCGGTGTGGTCCACTGGAGCTGTGGACCTACTTCAATTTTATATACATTCGTTCAAATGATATGAGAAAAGATATTAACGGCTTGGATAAAACACTTACATCACAGTGAGCCCCATAGAGCCCTGCTCGGATGGATTACCGTCTGGGTGGGGTAGGACGCAATCCGCATCCTCAACTCGAGTGGTAAGAACAGTTCAAAGGAGATCAAAGTTATATGAGCCCCACGATAATGTATTTATTATATTCACACCGTAAATCCACTTGGTGAGACTATTTTAGAGAATGAGTTCAAAAATAAGTCACATCTAAAGTTGACCATGCCATAAATAATAGCGGGATAATTATTCTCATATTTAAAATATTCATAGGGCCCACAATTACATTTATTTTATATCTAATATATTCATAAGGTCACATATACTTGTAAGAAGAAGAAAAACAAATATCATTTTGATCCATAACTTTTGTAACCCTAAAAAGGTCTCTTTCAATGCTAGATATGCAATCCCACATTACTTTTTGCAGTGTGGTCTACTTGGGCTTTAGATTTGTCCATTTTATTCATGACAAGCTCACCAAATGAATGGATGCTTTGAATATAACACATACTTTATGATGGACCCATAAAACTTAGTAACATTAACACATGTTGGTGCATTGAAGTACACAGGCAAATCTACTTCAGCAAGCAAGGTAAAGTCCGGACGCAGATTTCCTACCAAAGCCTTTTGCAGGGAAGTTTATGTGTTGGAAACCTAGGTGGTCAACAATGATGTTTTTGTGATAAATTCATATCTCCTCTTTTGTTAACTCATTTTAAGACATAAGACTAAAGATAAGTTGGATCCAAGGCTTGAGTGAGTTGTCCACATTTGTAAAATATTCACGGGGTTATAGAAGTTTTGAATTCAACTAATATTTGAATTTTCAATTCATATCCAAGAAGAATGACATTGTGAACCGTATGGAATTTTCATTCCTATTTTCATTAAGTGTGGCTTACTTGGCTCTTTGATCATGCTCACAAACACAGTTGGATGATCTGATGTATTTATCACAAACATCGAGGTGGCCACACCTAAATTTCCACATGAACTTCGTCAGACAAGACTTTCACAGGAAATCCGCGTCCTGTGAAGTCCCACTTGATCCCGGAGCTACATCTCGAATCCCAAAAGGTCTGCTAAACCACGTGTTCCCAAAAGGATAATTTGGTACTTAGCTTTGGATGTAGGGTTTTCTTTGGATAATCCAAACCGTTCATTTGATAGGGCTCACCTTGGATGGGGAATCACGGGAAAATATAAAATCTTAAATTGAAATCTAAGTCATCTTTCAATCAAACGGTTGTACCGTGACAGGAAAACAGAGAGCTCTTGATTGGATTATTTGAGACCTTTGATAAGTTAGGGTCATTGGCTTTGAATATGGACTGTAACCGTAACCTTCCTATCATCAAAGGGGCATGCCCGTCCAAGGGTTGCCCTATCAAATAAGTACGAGGATTAGGTACCACCCCATCCGGCCAGATGGGGTGATACTGAACGTAGGGCCCACCTTGATCTATGTGTTGTATATCCATACTGTCCATCCGTTTTTCCGGCTCGTGTAAGGGCATGGTCCAAAAAATGAAGTACATACAAATTTTAAGTGGACCACACCATAGGAAACAGTGGTTATTGAACGTACACCATGAAAAACTTCCTAGAGTGCACCGTAATGTGCATTTGACATCAGATCTAAAACTAGTGGCCCCAAGAAGTTTTTAATGGTGGAAATTCAATCCCTACTTTGTAGTCCACCTAAGAACTGTATCTACTCATTTTTATAATAGAATACTCTAATGACTTGGGAAAACTGATGGACGGAGTGGATATACAACATGTACATCTAGGTGGGCCCTACGGTCAGGGCCGCACCCACCTGGCTAGATCCGGGGTCGCACCTGATCCGCGTTCATCCAATAAACAGTTTCTATTTCGAGGAAACCTCGCAAAAGTGTTATATTGTCACGTGTGCCGGCGACAGGGTAGTAATTCTACTCGCGCGAGTAACCTTCTCATTTCTCACCGGCCAATGACCATTTTACCTGAATTCCCAGAGATAGAGAGAGAGGGAGAGGGAGAGAGACAGAGAGAGGAGATTTATCGTATTCATTTGATTGTATAAATAAAAGATCGGATGGATGAAAGAGATTGAGAAGAGATGGCTGCGGAAATCAAGGGGAACATTTTGAAGGTGAAATCCAGTCACCAGAACAGAGAAGATTCTTCTTCTTCTAAAGAGAAGGGGGTCTTATCTCCAAAAAACAATAACAACTACAACAAGAGATTGATAGAGAGTTCCTCGAATAAAAACAAGCTGATTCTTAATTCCAAGCATAAATCTGCACCCAACCTTTCAAAATCAGAGGTACCCATTTCCTTTTCTTTTTTTTTTAGTTTTTGTTTTTGTTTTGAGGTTTTTAGATTTGGATTTGATTGTTTTTGTGTTATTTGGAGGTACCCATCTGTGATTTTTTATTGATGATGTTGGTCTTAGATTTGATTTTTGTTGTTTTTTTTTTTTTTTTTTCGTGTTTTTATAGGTACCTATATTGAGATTTTTTTTTTTAAAAAAATTATTTATGTTATTGGCTTTGGATAGGATAGGATTGTTTCCAATCACACATTTTTTTCTATTTTGTTTGGGTTTTTAGTCTGGATTTGATTGTTTTTGTTTTTTTAATTTTTAGAGACACCCATCTGAGAATTTCGCTTCTTGTTTGTTTCAGGATTTTTTCTCTCTCTGTAATTTTGGATTTTCTGGATATTTAAATTTAAATTTTATTTTTTTTTGCAATTTCAGAACTCCTCATCTGTGAAATTCAAATTTTGTTTGCGTTTTTAGGTGTTTGTTGCTTCTTTTTTTTCTTTTTTCTTTTTTTTTTTTTTTAATTGCTGTGCACCCATATTTTTTCTCTTTTTCTTTTTCTTGGATTTCGCTGACAGATTCTGCGGTTTTCTCTCTCGCTCTCTCTATCTTTATTTAGTTATTTATTTATTAAATGATTTGGATTTTTGGGAGTTTTAATTAGGCTCTTTCTTTTATTTTCTTTGGGTATTGGATTTGTTGAATCATTGGTGAGAAAAGAAAGGAAAAAAAGAGAGTAGAGATGGCCCATTTGTTTTTTCCCCCTTGTTCAATGCTTATTTGTATCTGATGTTTGGCATGTTCTTTTTGTAGATATGCATTTTAGGCATATGATTTTTGTAGAAACTTACACTAGCAACACATGGAGCGCATTGAGATCTCTACGAAGAGTTCAGTTTAGGTGAAGAAATGTGTGTATAGAAGGAAAAATGTTGGCCTTGTTTGGTTAGCAGTAGTTATGTAATACTCAGTTAACTAAAATGAGATGAACTCATTTTAAGTGGCAAGCAAACAGGGCCATAGGGTGTAAAGAGAGATGAAACTCAGTATTGGTAGCTCATGCGCCAGTAGTCAACTACACCCACATTTATAACCTCATTTTCCTAATTTAATCAAACAACATGCGCAACGCTCACTCTTAAACAAACCTAACCAACTAACACACTTAGACTAGGACTTTCTATTTACTCTCAACACACTAACTCATAATTAGACTCCTAACATAACTTGGAAACCAAGTTAACCAATAATAACCAAAACTCCCACTATGACTTGACAATGTGTTCTCAACAATTTTATTTCTTTTTCTTTCTGATTTAACTAATTTGATACTGAGTTTTGGATATTGTTTCTGGAGTGAAGGTAAAAGAGAAAACAATTTCAAGTTCTTCCAAAACCATCACCAAAACCATCACCCAAACTGTGACTGTTAAAGGGAAGAAGACAGAGAAGAAGGTTTACACATTGGCCGGACAGAAATACGATCCTCCTGAAGAGGTTGTAGATCTATACCTACCATTTTCTATTTCCTCCATTATTTCTTGTTTTGCATCTGTTTTATTTATTTTTATTTTTTTTGGCAGAGAGAACCCTTGAGGATTTTCTATGAATCATTATCAAAACAAATACCCTCGAGCGAAATGGCAGAATTTTGGTGGGTTCTTTCTATTCTTTTATGATTTTTTCATGCATTAGTTTTTTTTTTTTGTTCTTCCTTTTCTTTTCTAACATTTTGAAATTTGAATATGTCACCAATATTGAACCTGTATGCTGTTATGAAAATTTGAATCTCGTTTCTATTTGTTTGTGTGATTGTTGTGTGTGTTGGGGTGGTAACTTTCTTGCTGTTTTGTGTTGTGTAATTCATTTCTGGCTTGTTATTTCTTCCCTTTTTGTTGATGATATCTGATGACCAAGGCCTAAAAAAGGGGTATATCTGTTATTGGAAGAACTATTTTGGTAGTTGTGTAATTGAATCATGTGACAAATTTCAAGTTTGGAAATCTACTTCATTGTTTGGAGTATCATCAATGTTATCTGTATCTCCAACTAGGCGATACTGATAACACTGGTAGTCTCGGAAATTCCAGGTATCGGTGATGTATTGCTAAGTATCGTCAATGTATTGCCAATATTTTCGACCGTGTAAATTCTAGGTGTCGCTTGCATCACCAATGTATCAATATCACCAAGATTTTTGACTATGTAAATTCCAAGTGTCGCTTATATCACCAGTGTATCGGCAATATTTTGATAATATCACCAATATATCGAGATCGTCAAAGATCTATTTATTAAAAAAAAAAAACATTCATTTCAATTTTGTAATGGGTGCATGGCCGTCTGCGGTGTTCAAATTGTTGACGATAATATCGATCATATCACGATATTATCGTTATCGCAACATGGGCGATATTGAAACCACAATTTTTCATTTCTTTTCAAGTTGTTGATGATTTCTCAATGGAATATCGTGTGTTGTCATTATTCTGAAATATCGATGGACGTTTGGATGGATGGTTAAATGGATAAATGGGATGGTTAGATGGATAGATGGGATGGATGGGATGATTGGACTGGTTTCTTACGACAACACATGCTTTTCGGCCCCCATTAAATGCAAAACTTATTATCTATGCATTCTTTTTGCAAATTTTTTTATTCCTAAATATGCAAATATGTGTATTTTAGCATCTCATGAAGTTTCATTGAAAATTTCCACTGTTTTCCCAATGTTTCTCCAATGTTTCTTTCCATTTCTAGTTATTTGTGATATCGATATTGTTTCCGTATCCCCGGCCAGCAAAAGTTGCAGCATTACTGATACATCGAACACTAATCTAGTTATTTGTGTTTATATTGAGTAACTTTGCCTCTTCGAGTTTTGGCACTTTCGTTGCTGGTCCTAAGCCCGTAATAAGGAGGGTTTTGTTAGGTAGGTAGCCCTAGTAAAAATTTTTCATATCTTTCTCATGAATCTTGAAATGACGTTTCAAGCTCGTGCTAGGGCATTCCTTGCAAGCGATGTGATTCACTGTCACCCAAGCATTGTGAGAAATAGGTAAGGGTTAGTTGGGGCATTCCTTGCAAGGGATGTGTTGCATGGGCACCTGAGTGCAATGAGAAATGGGCATGGGTTGTCTAGGGCATCCCTTGGCAGCAATGTTGTCATACGCGATTGCATGCTTATGCCATCACATATGCCATTTTGGATTAGTGGGCCGCATATGCCATGGTGGCATATTCAGTTATTGTGCTATTGGGGCTTATATGGTCGCATAGAGAAATATATGACCGCATAAGCCATAGTTACACAGTTGCCATCGCGTAAATACTATGCTATGGTATAACCTCCCCACAATTAGATTTCTGACTGTTGGGACTTAAAAAAAAAAGAATAAAAAAAAAATAAAATTGCTAATACTCTCATCTCCGAATCTTTTTAGTCTCTCATCTCTTACTCTCTCTCACACTTTATTACTGTCTCTCACACTCTACTACTCTCACACTTTATTGCTCTCATTCTCTCTTAAAACGACATCAATAAAATTTGTATGTTGTTTTTTTTCACATTGTTGGTGTATATGCATTCATTTGAGTAGTTTGAGTAGTTGTTGGTTGACTTGATATAGTCTAATAGTCTAATGAAACTATCCAAAAAAACCTTTCACTTGTAGTATTTTAACATAAATTTTCATATAATTTTTTAAACTTTTTTTTCCCCATTTTCTTTAAAATTTCCTTAAAAAAAAATAAAAATGTTTGTAGGGTTGTGCCATCACGTATGTGATTATGTTGTCACATAAACACACAACCACCTTTGGTCACATAGGATCGCTTATGCCATTTGACAACATTGCACAGAAGTGATGTATTGCAAAGACACCCAGTTGAGGTGAACAATAACCAAGGGTTCCTTTGCCATTTTGTATGAGTGTGGGTAAAGAAGCTAGTCCAGGAGAATATGATTCGTCTTGTCATGTGGAGTGTTGAAACTTTGACAAGTGATAGTATGAAGTTAGTGAATACGATGAAGCGAAGGAGAGTTGAAATAGTTTCCCACTAAGGGACCTAATGTAAAAGTACAAAAGCTAAGAAAATCAATGGATTTAAATTTAGGTTGGAGCCCATAGATCAATGGTAGGCAACTTGTGTTTCAACATTGAGGTCTCGGGTTAAAGCCTAGCCTACCTATATATATATATATATATATATAGAGAGAGAGAGAGAGAGAGAGAGAGAGAGAGAGAGAGAGAGAGAGAGTCATGCTTCCCTACGCACCTACGCACGTGCGCACCTTTGCAAACGTGCCATAGGTGTCTAATCTAAACGTTTCATGTGATGCGGAATCCCATGAAACCCCATGTGACAAATTTTCACCCCAGTCTAAAATTCTGGTGGGCCATAGCAAAGAGAAATGCAAATCAAGGGAGGAAACTGTTTTCATTTTTCATGGCCCATCAAGTTTTAAATCAAAGTAAAACTTGGGTCTGGGGGGTTTCACAAGGTGCTGCTTCACATGAACGGTTCAGATTTTGGAACCACATCACGTGTGATGGGTTCTCAAAAAAGTTCGTACGTAGTACATACGAATTGGTTCGCAGGTGAGCGTTCCGCTATATATATATATATGTATATATATATATATATATATATATATATAAGGACAAGCATAGAATTGGGTTAGGGATAATTGTAGACAAAGATTTAAAGAATAAAATTATATTTGTTGAAAGGTTTAGCTATAGGCTTTTATTAATAAAGCTTTGTGTTGGGAGACAAGATAATCAATATCACCGGTGTATACACATCATAGAAAATTAAGAGGCAGTTCTAGGAGGAAGTGGATGGACTAATGTAGGGAATTGCAAATGCAAAGAGGATATTCATAGGAGGGGATTTAAGTGGTCATGTAGTAAAAGATAATTGAGGATGCCAAACGTAGAGGATATGGTTTTGGTAATAATAATGAGATGGGAAATGCTATCATTAATTTTGTTGCACATACGATCTTGCAATAACAGAAAAAAAAAAAAAAAAAACACTTTAAAAAGGGAAACAAGCATTTAATAACCCTAAAAAGTGGATCATATAAAGCTGAATATGGTTCTTTCTAGTTGTGAAGACATAACAATCAATATGCAAAGATTTCAAAGTTGAAGAGTTTGACTGCATGACGTAGGCTATTAGTCGGTTTTTTTTTTTTTTTGGGGGGGGGGGGGGGGGGGGTAGAATGTTGAGGAAGAAGTTCATGTTATATGGGATGAGATGATTGAGTGCATTATGAAAATGATAAAAGAAGCATGGTTGAGAGGATCTACTCATGGTCTTTATTGCTTAAGAGAAAGCATATGACGGGCCCCTAGAGAGATACTCTGGTGAGTGTTGGGAAAGAAACGAGTCCAAGGAGGATATATTTGAAATGGTTAAGGGCGTGTAGAAGGGAGCAGTAACTAATGTAGTGTTTTAAATTGTGAATACCATGGAGCGTAGGGTTCCCCCCTCTGAAGCGTGAGGCATAAGCTACAAATCGTATAATGTAAACTACATCCTACTTCTAGATTTTTAATCAAGGTCGCACTTGGTTGCACCAATTTCATGATATTCTACACCAAATTAGCCTGATTAATAATGATATTTAACAAAATTTCATGACATTTGATGGAGCCAAACGCTATACACTTTGTAGCTTATGCCTTATGCTTTGGGGGGATGGAGATTTAAAAGAACAAGGTGGTGGAATTTAAAAGGAGAGAAAGTTGTGTTACTTACGAATAAATTGATAAAAGAAGGGAAGTAGAATGTTGAGGAAGAAGTTCATGTTATATGGGATGAGATGATTGAGTGCATTATGAAAATGATAAAAGAAGCATGGTTGAGAGGATCTACTCATGGTCTTTTTTGGTTAAGAGAAAGCATATGACAGGGCCCAGAGAGATACTCTGGTGAGTGTTGGGAAAGAAACAAGTCTAAGGAGGATATATTTCAAATGGTTAAGGGCATATACAAGGGAGCGATAACTAAAGCAGTGTTTTAAATTGTGAATACCATGGAGCATAGGGTTCACCCCTTTGAAGCGTGAGGCATAAGATATAAAGCATATAGCGTAAACTGTATCATACTTGTAGATTTTTAATCAAGGTTGCACTTGGTTGCACCAATTTCATGATATTCTACACCAAATTAGCCTGATTAATAATGAAATTTAACAAAATTCCATGACATTTGGTGGAACCAAACACAACCTAAAGTAATAGGAAAGGGCAATGATAAAGTATAAAGGTAAAAAAAGAGCAACGAAACTGATTTAATATTGTTACTCATAATATTTTACCTTAGGCATTGAAAAGATTTACTATTTTTTATTGAAAAAAATGTAACAAATCATTGAAAACATAAATTGATGTTAATGTTTTAGTGAAAAATAACTTGTAATGTGAGCTACGTATCATGTTTCATAGTCTATCTATTGTGTAGCTACACATGACTCAAGCTATTTTCATGAGCTATATAGCGTTAAGGCTAAGCTATGCTATGTAGTGTAAGATACATGATATATAGTGTAGATATGTAAAACATTTAACTAATGTGAGGACCGCTAGTGGGAGTCAAGTGAGCTTTCACTTATAGTATGCCTACACTAGGGGTCAGCGTTGAGTCCTTATTTTTTCTGCATTTGTTATGAATAAGTTAATTAGCCATTTATAATCTGTGGTGTTAGTTGTTTGCATATGGCATAGTTTTCATTGATGAGAGCTGGGATGGGGTAAATGCAAAGCTAATTAGCCAGACAAAAACAAAGTATATAAAATGCAATTTTAGTAACATCAGAAGTCAGAATGAGGCAATTTTAGTAACATCAGAAGTCAGAATGAGGATAAAATGCAATTTCATCCCCTGGAGGCTGGTGGACAAAAGATTCTTCTTCCTACAGAGCGTCTTTCATCTGGAAAGGCATTCTCCGGAATCAAGTAAAGGTGCTGTCTCATATAGGTTTCAGTTTGGGGAATGGTTTGCGAATTCGATTCTGGGAAGATCAGTGGGTGGGTGAAAGTATCCTGAGTCGAAGATTTCCCTACTATTTACAGAATTGCTGCCAACAAAGAAAGTACTGTTGCAAGCAATTACTCCTTTCATAATACTAGTGGGGGATGGGATATTATTTGCCGTAAAAACTTAAGGGATAGGGAGGTTGAGGAATTTGTGGACCTTCTTCAATGTCTATCCAATATTGCCCCTACTACCTCTTCCCCTGACAAGCTGATCTGGAAGCGTCATCGGTCCGGGAATTTTTCCATCAAATCTTTTTATGCAGCCCTACAACCAAACCAGTCTCCCACCTCGAAGATCAGTCCATTCATTTGGAAATATGCTGCTCCCCCTAAGTTTATATGTTTCGGCTGGCTCGTTGCTATGAACAGGATCCTCACAGTAGATAACCTCAGGAAGCGAGGGATGCAACTCGTCAATATATGTCATTGTTGTATGGGGAATGAAGAGACGGTCAATCATCTCTTAGTTCATTGTCCTTTTATCAGTCTCATTTTCTGAGACTTCTGGCCAAGATTCAACTTGATGGGATGCTATCCAAATACAGCGGCGTCCTTACTGGGGGTCTGGCATGGTCACAAAATTGGGAAAGTTAAATCTAGAATTTGGAGAATGGCGATTATTGCTATTTGGTGGGCTGTCTGGATGGAAAGGAAAGACTATGATAGAGTCTTTAACGACTTGCAGTCTAATCCTAAATCTGTGGGATCCAAGGCGAAGAAGTTAATCGTAGAATGGGTGTATACTTACATGGGTTTACAAGACTTTGATTTACTTTTCTTAGGCTCCTAGTTTTCTTTAAGTGGCTGCTTCCTCAGCATTTTCTTTTGTACTCTTCCTTCTTGTTTAATGCATTTTCTTCGTTGCTTTAAAAAAAAAAAAAAAAGTAAAAAAGAAAAAAAGAAAAAGAATGAGGTATGAGTTAAGGTTGATGATGAAGAAGCACCCCAATGTCCACCTCTGATATCTTGGATTGAAATTCATGAGGATGGAGAGATTGATAAGGATGTTACTTATAGAATTAGAGCTGGGTGGATGAAGTGGAGATGTGCAAGTAGAGTTTTATGTGATCGCCACATACTGATTAAACTGACAGGGAGATTTTTTTATTATAGCTATAACACCAGCCATGCTTTTTGGGACCAAGTTAAACATGAATATTTCCCATTCTTTTTGCTTTTTTGTTTGCCGCATGTCGTTTTGCCAAGTATGGTCTTGATGTTGTCAAAGGTGTGCTTGGGCCATGCCTTGTTAGTCTTGGGGCTGAAATTCAGGCCTAAGCCTGGCTCATGGACCTAAACTCCATGGACAAGCCTCGCCTGTTGGGGGTTGGGGCCTAAAGCCAAATGGGCTAGCCCTACTTGTTGAGATGGAGGGTTGTATTGCACTTGGGACTTGAGGAAAAGATCTAATTGCTCTTTTACGATCTAGGCCTGTATCCAGAATAAGGGTTGTTCTCACTTCTCATTTATCCACACCAGGGCTCCTTGTGGCTATTGAGGTCCGAAACAAATTTTGCTATAAAAACGGAACAAAATCAGTTAAAGCTTGAACCCATGACTTTTACTTGAAACCGAAACGATCTGTCCACTAGGTTAACAACAGATTACTTGTTAATTCCTTCTTCTTTATATATATATATATAAAATTACAGATTAAGATGATTTCCGTCCAAAATCCAGGAAAAGTGTGAACAACCTTCAACAAAAGAGTACCTGTACCTGAAACCAACACAGGTGGGCTATAGCAGGTCTGTCCAGTTGGACTGAACCACCCACAAAAATGGATTGAGGTCTGGTCCAGGTTATAAAACATGGCTGATTAGTTTTCCCATTTCCAGTTCAAGAATTGATACTCCCATTCCCCATGATGCACGAGGGTTGATTGATGGGAAGATTGAAAAAAAAAAAAAAAAGAAAGATAAAAAGGATGAAAGAATTGAAGAATCCTTCAGTGAGAAGGAATAGCAGCACAAAACGTCTAGATGTCTGTTTCATGTTCAGGAATGTTTCTATGTCATGGATTTTCTATTATGAGGATTGAGGAAGTTCCAACATTGGGAAATTTCTAGCTTCAAGAGAATTTCTATTTCATACGAGTCTGTTTCAAGAATTTTTACTTCTTAGAGAGAAGGATTTGCTCCTATTCATTTGCAGAGTTAAATGATTAGTCTTGAGTCAATGGTACTTAACAAAGGGCCTCAGGTTTTTTTTTTTTTCATGGATATAATTGTTATTTCTTCTGCCAGGTTTCCAGATCAATAGGTAAAGAGCCTTTTTGTTGTCGCTGGTGCTGTTGTTGAGCTGCTGCTTTTGTTGTTTTGCTGCTGTTTCTGTTGTTCTTGTGTCAATGGGTGTGGATGTGTGGAGCTATAGGTTTTGGACATAGGATGTAGGGTTTTAGATCTAAAATTTATGATTTGGAAAGAGAGGAGGAATGGTATATTGATATGTTTTATTTTTATTTTTTTAAAAAAAGTGCAAAATTTCTCTAATGGCACTTGAGTGAAAAAAGAGAAAAACATTTTGCTTTTTACTCTTTCATGTAAGGATCAAACCAAAATCTCCACGGAATGAAACTCTAGACTAGATCTGAGTATGAGTGGATTTTCTTTTCAAGTCTACTGGAACTTGGAAGTGACATATGTGTGTGTATTGGTGGTGGGTGCTTGCATTCATGTGGAAGTGCATGCTTGAATAAACACAATTTATGTAATGTTATTAGATATAAATAGCATTAAGAAACTATTTAACATCTTTTGACAAAATGCGCTAATAGTATGGGGGCGTTAAAACCAATATGTAACTGGAAATATTTAGTTTGGAGGAATTATGGCCAGTGATATGCTGTTTCTCTCCGTGGATGGACCATGACTCAAGGATCTCCTGAATAAGACAATCGTAATCTTCAATTGGTGGATTGTAAATGGTCAGTCAAGAAAAGAAGTGCGACAATTTTCCACGTTCCAAAGATTTAGTGTTTACGATCCACCACTCTGGTGGACTTTTGTGGCACAGTCCATCCAGTGGGATGCAACAGCCTAGTGATCTAGATTATGAACCATGGGCCTTAGTTGCGAGTGCTATGCAAAGCCAAGGGTCAAGGATGCTACCAGTTCTCCAATTCCGAGGACCATAAGTCACTGGTTTATCAATTCAAAAAATAATAATTCATTGGTTTAATATTTCTATGCTGCTTGTTCTCACTGAATGGGGATGTTACTTCAAAGTGTTGAGTTTGAAGCCTATGAACATAATGCCAGATATTTGATTCTGCCTCAGTGTATCAAGTGCTTTGAATTTTCTTCTTTTGATTTTATTATTGAATTGCGTGATCTTTTTCTAGTGCCAACAAAAATTTAACCATAGCATGGTGATATAACTTCATCTTTCGAACTTTCCTCCACCCATTATGTGATTAATAACAACGGACAAAAATAAGAGAGACTGCTGTTAAACGCCTATATCATGACTGTGTTTTTTAATATACCAAAATCCATGGTAATCACCCGACGGGCCCACCTTAGATTTGTTAGAGCCTAAAGATAGGACGGATTGAATGGTCCTAACCACTTGTTTGGAGCACTTCTGAGAATAGATGGTTAAGAAGGAAGTCAACAGTCTGCCCATTTCTTTTCCTAAAAATTCTCCAGCTGAAGGATTCAGATTGTCTAGGTAGTGTGAGTTCTGGCCTATAGTCTATCCATGATATGTTCGGCAAACTCAACCGTTGATCTTGCATGTGCCACATGCACCAGGAGAGAGCGGCAACATGCTATGCTTCTGGAGAGAGAGTAAAAAAGAAAAAAAAAAAAGAAACTATAGGTGCTAAGTACCTCTGATGATACACGGACACAGATACAGGGAGCAGAGATATCACTCCGCATTTCCCTAAATCTAGTATCTTGTCGGATATTTAATAATCAACATCATCATTGCATTGTACCAGCTATTTGGGGTCAGCTTCACGAATGCAGTTTCAATTAAGACTTGAAACAGGATTTCTCGTGATTATTGCCAAATGTTTACTGCCAGCTACCTGTCTGACATCAACCTTCCTTTACCCAGGCTTGGATCCACCTGTTGCTTCACTTCCACATGGAGTTTGAATATTTTAAATGAAGGAGATTAGAATACCATGAGATCTGTAGGAGTTCAATAATAATGAACTTTAGAATTGGAGACTGTTATAATATGGCTTACAGGTAATCGGCATTGATATACTCTGGCTCCATTACGTAAGCATGTATAAGTGTATGGGCATCCTAACTAACGAGAAACTAGTACATTTATTATAGGGGCCTGATGTACTGGACGTAGTGGGGACAATTATATGATTCTTGACCTAACTGATGTGCAAACTAAGGTTTCTGTTACGTTCAAGTGGGGTCCATGGTTATCTGAGACTGCTTGTTTGGTCCGATTATGGATTGGAGCATGCCCTAAAATCTCCTAGATTGGAAGATCCTAGCCATGTATCCTTGGCCTTGTTCAGTTTAATGCATACCGATTTCCTGTGTCAGTCCACAAATGAAAGGTTAAGTGATGTAAATCACAGATAAGGAAAATAAATAAAGAAATAAAAAGAAGGTTTGTTGGAATTCTTTCTCCACGCAAACTATAGAAATGTTATATATATATATATATATATATATATATATATATATATATATATATATATATATATATAAATTCAAAGGATGTGAATTGCCTCTACCACCGTAGGGTGTTCGCTATTTATTTACAAGCCCCATGACTAACAAGATATGATGAGGACATCAGCCCATTCAAAGTATATCAACACAGGAGGCGTGCATTACCCGTGTCAATGTGGTTAGATGACGGATACGGGTCGAGTCTCTAGAGGTTGAAGACCTTACACATGTGTTCGTAACATGTGTAAGTTGCTTAGAGGAGACATTTGGACCATTGGATCGTGAGGAGGGTGTGATTGGACTGTTGGATCGTCACGGCCCACTTTCATTACACTACCTTCACGGCACTATCATCGGGGCCCATTGAGCATCTTAAATTTACATTTAGTTTATGAACATTTGAATTAATTACGTTTTAAGATAGTTTGTGCACAATTTTGTGCGAATTTCTTTTTTTTGAAACTTTTTTCTAGTAGGGGTATTTTGGTAATTTCATGTAATTACGAATTTTATAAGGGTTGTCCTAAACCCATAGCACATTATGTTATGTTTATGAAAGAAAAAAGAGAGCTTTTGGCTTCTGACGATCTCGTCTTCGACTTCCAGTGATTGGAAGAGGGCGTGAGGCCCAGGTAAACAATTTTTTCATCCCCTACTTCTTTCTCATTCTCTCTTTTCCCAAGATATTCTTCTCTTTAACCCCATTTTCTTCTTTTTTCTCCTAATCTCAAAAGATTCCCATTCCCTTTTCATCCCCACATAAAACCCATCACCCAAATCTACATTTGAAGAACAACATATTTTTTTTCTGAATTTTTCAGATTTTCAATCCAGGAAATTCCTATTTTTCTGGATTAGAAAATCCACTTGGATCGTTAGACGGACCTATTGCAGATGAAAGTTCTATCTTTCGCCGGATCCAATTAAATTCAGATTTTAAGATTTAACACTTCATGTTTGTGATGGATGGCCCTAATCAATGCTATATTGACCTTATTTCTTTCTTGTGTTTATGATGTATGAATCAGGCTGATATTTATTTGTTTTCTTAAGATTGCATGAATCTGCCCCTTTTCAAATACCATGATCATTTGAGGTTAGATTAGGCCGTCCTACATCAAGATAACTCCTCTTCTTGCTAGATTAATAACATTTTGGCACCTCATCACCTAGAGATACTAATCTACTGTTTATTCAACTGCAATATCTTACTGAAAGAGGTTATAAATTTGAAAATTCAAACTCAAGCCAATAAAATAGTTGTTGCTGACATCACCTTGCCGATGTGGCATTGTTAACATGGTTCTAATATGTCAATCATGCATTTACTTGTCCGAATTTGCATCATCCTCCCTTCTCATCAAATTTTTTTTTTTTTTTGGAAGGGTTTATCATTCTCATCAATATGTTCTGGATAATAAAGAAGATCAGCCACATTGAATATTGGTGAAATACCCATTCCATTTGGCAACTCCACATAGTACCTACCCATTGTTGCTAATCTTTCGCAGGATATGACATGGTCCAATCTTCCGTAGTTTAAGCGTATGAGAGATACCTACCGGAAATCGTTCATGTTTCAAGTATACCATGACCTGGTTGCCCTCATTATAAGTCTTTATTGCCTCTTCTTGTCGGCTTCAAGCTTGTATTTGGTGTTGCTTTCAGCTAACTTTTGGAAGACCTCTTCTTGTACATTCAATATATGCTTGGCTAATGAATGGGCTTCATTGCTACCCTTTATTTGGTCTGGCAAAGGTGCCAAATCCAAGACGTTGTTTGGATATCTTCTGTACACAATCTTGAACAGTAGTTTTCCAGTTGACCAATTAATTGGTTGATTGTAAGCGAGCTCGGCTAGTTGTGGCACTAAGTCCCACTGTCGTGTCTATCTCCCATGAGACTCCTTAGAAGATTCCTTAGGTTGTGCTTAACTACTTCAATCTGTCCATCTGTTTGAGGATGATAAGTGGTATTGAACTGCAGGTTGGTGCCCAACTTGCCCCAAAGTGCTCTCTGAAAGTGGCTTACAAACTTGATGTCTCGGTCAGATGTTATTGTTTTCGGGACCCTATACAAAGTGGTTATTTATGATGCATTTATTGAATTTTTAAATGGTACAAAGTAAGCCATCTTGGAAAATTTGTCAACGACCATGAAAACTGTGTCAACTCCATGCTGTCTTAGGTAATCTGAGCACAAAATCCAGGGAAACGTCTACTCACGGGATTGTTGGAATCGGCAATGGTGAGTAGAGACCCATGTTCTGTGTGTGTCCCTTTGACATTTGGCAAGCATGAAACTGATCGACATGATGATGAACACACCTTATTTTAGGCCAGCAAGTACTTTGAAGTGATCAAAGCATGACTCTTACCATGCCTGAAGTGTCCCTCAGCATGGATCTCACATATGATATGATCCCTTAGAGAACACTCAGGCACACATAACGTCAGCCCTTGAACAAATAGCCTTCATCCTCACTTCTGCCACTCCTTTGCTTGCAAATGTCATAAATTGGGCTGAAATATGTATCATCAACATGGATGTCCTCGAACATTTCAAACCCAACAACCTCAATGCTTATTGTTCCTATCAACGTTACCTGTCGGCCAAGTACATTGGCCACCTTATTTTGTGCTCCTGATTTGTGTCGCGACTCGCAACACAAATGTAAATTCTTGCAAGTAGGAGACCCACTTGGCGTGTTGCCAATTCAGTTTTCGCTATGCATTTAGAAACTTCAATGCTTCATGGTCCAAAAAAAAAATAAACTCGTGCTGAATTAAATAATGGCACCAAAAACGCAATGCTTATATGATTGCATAGAACTCCACATCATATGTTGAGTACCGAGCTTTCGCATCACTCAACTTCTTGTTGAAGTACGTGACGAGGTGTCCTTCTTGGCTAAGGATTGCTCCTATCCAAACAAATGAGGCATCGCAATTTACCTCAAACACCTTCTTGAAATCCAACAATGCTAGCACAAAGCTCTTTAGTAATCTACTTTTTGATGACATGAAAACTATTTTCTGCTTCGAGTGTCCATTCAAACACTCCTTTCTTCAGACAATTGGTAATAGGAGCCATTGTAGCGATGAAATTTCTAATAAAGCGACAATAAATGGTCACTAAACTGTGGAAAGTTCACTCTTCATTGACGATCTTTGGCGTAGGCCGCTCCACAAATGCAATTACTTTTTCCTGATCCACTTTAACACCATTGGCAAACAAATATCCCAGAAAGACGTAACTGATTACTTTTTTCAAAATCTACATAAAGCTTTTCTTGCCTTTAGCGCCTCTGATACAAGTATCAAGTGCTGCTTGTGATCAATTTTGTTTTAGCTGTAAATCAAAACATCGTCAAAACAGATGACAACAAATCTGCCAACTAATGGGTGCAAAACCTGGTTCATAATTCCCATAAAGGTACTTGATGCATTTGATAAGACAAATGGCATCACAAGCCACTCATATAAACCGTCATGAGTTTGAAAGCAGTTTCCATTCATCACTAGGCTGGATTTGAATTTGATGATACCCACTTCATTAATCTATCTCTGAAAAGATTTGAGCACCGGCAAGCATATCCAACATATCATCAAGTCTTGGAATTGGAAACCAGTGCTTGATGGTGATTTTATTAATCACCCAGCTATTAACACATCTTCCATGTGCTATCCTTCTTAGGGGTTACTAAAACTTGATGGTGGAGCTCGTCATGTTCCTTAGGAATCATAGGGTAAAGGGCAAGATTAGGAGGCTTGAACCAAGAATAAAGTCAATCTGATGTTGAATTTCCCTCATCAACGGTAAGCCATTAGGTAATTCAACAGGAGTAAGGTATTTGAATTTGGATAGGATCGGTTTAATTTCTTTGGGTATGGGAATTGGTTTCTGTTTCTTTTGCCACTAAGGTGTAAACAACCCTACTCTCCTTATTTTCCTTCACCAACTCCATGGAAAGAGTCTCGTCCTTCTCTTTAGAAGATTTAGGTGAGCACTCGTCTTTTAGCGATAACAAAACTACCTTTACAGTTCACACCTTCCTTCAAAAATGTGTAGGTATTTTTGTGTCCATCATGGATGACCTTTCTATGAAACTGCCATGGCTGCCCAAGAAACATGTGGCACGCAACCATTGGGACCACATTGCACCAATCATTGTCTTTATATCTTTTCCCAATCGTAAAGGAAATTAAGTTTCGTTTAGAGACTGTTATCTCATTTCCTTTCTTGATCCATTCAATTTTGTATGGCTTAGGATGATTGTGGCATTTCAGGTTCAACTTGTTGACCATCTCCTGTGAGACAATGCTCTCACAACTTCCACTGTCGATGATCATATTGCACGCTTTATATCCAAAAGTGCAACGAGTATGGAAAATGTTGGTGCGCAACCACTGGAGCTTTAGGAGCTGCCATCACATGCCAAATGACGAGTGTTTCACCATTGTCTGCTTCTACGGACCCATCAATGTTCCCATTGTGAGCATCTTCCTCCACGGGCTTGTCACTGACATGTGAAGTTCTTCTCTTTCATTATCTGGTAGTAGGCGGGTTAAGTTTTCCCTCCTATTTGTACACATTGGACTTGTGTCCAATTCCCATGCATTTGTAGCACCTGATTTGATATTCTTCTTTCAAGTGGGATGGTACACCATGCCCACATCCAGTCCCACTGCTTTTAGCATTGATGGGGGCATGTCATGTTGGTGCAATTGTTTGGCCTCTATGGCCTGTGCCTGCACACACCAATGAGATTGGCACCATGGTTGCTTAAATCCTGTCCAGAGTGAGGTATTAAAAATGGTTATGTAACAGCCATTACGTAATGGCAACGGTGGGAACCGTTATATGTTATGGGGCCATAATGGCCGTTATAGGAAAAAATGGTTCGTAATATATATATATATATATATATATATATATATATATATATATATATATATATATATATATATATATATATATATGGGAAAAGGTACTATGCGCTCAACCTCACGATAAGCTCTCGTGAGGTCGAGCTGTGTGGGCCCCACCGTGATGCGTGTCGACCATCAACACCGTGCATTTGATGGGTACCCTTTAAATTATGGGATATCCCAAAAATCACCCGTATACGGAACTCAGGTGGGCCACACCATCTAAAGTCATGTGAAACACTGTTAAAACATATAAAAGCACTTGGTGGGGCCCACCTGAGTTTTGAATACTGCTGAAACTTGGTCTGAACCCTCATACAAGTGGGACACACATAATGGATGGGCTGGATTTTCAAAAAACATCTTTTGTGGGACCCAAAAATGATTATGAATGTTTTAATGGTGCACGGCCCCTCTCCACTTCTGTTAGTGGTGTGCCCACACAAGTCACGGATTGACTTGATTTTTGACACCTAGGCCCACGATGGAATGGCGCATCTGACTGATGGGGTAGATGTTCGAAAGGCATAACGGTGGGGCCCACACAGCTCGACCGCATGGGACGGAGCCATGAGCTCGAGCGCATTGTACCTTTTCCCTATATATATATATATATATATATATATATATATATATATATATATATCAAATAAAACAAGGCCTGTATTGTAACGATAACAACTGATAAGCATACTTAAGGGCAATGATCGGGAAAAGAGACTTGATCTTGAATTGCTTGAAGAAGACCGCTCAAAAATCATATGATGGTTTGATCCATAGTTTGCGCATAATCCCATGGTAGGAATTGCGCTTTTAAATTTGCCTTCATCTTTTCCCAATCAACAATCCTTTGTTTGTTGTTATGCACATGATTAACTTGATACTTCTTCCACCATAGAGATGCATATCCATGGAGTTAAAACCCCTAGAGCTTGACTCATTGATGCTCACTAAGATCTTTCCAATATAACAAATTATTAACTGGAGATAAAAAAGGTTCAGTTTGTCAGAATTCTTTCTCCAAGAAAACTATGCCGATGCTGAAATTTCTATTAACTCGAAGGATATGAACTACCTCTACCACCATAGGGTGTTCTCTATTTATTTACAAGCCCCATAACTAGATAACTCTTCTTCTTGTTAGGCTAATAACATCTTGACACCTTATCACCTAGAGATACTAATCTATCTTATATTCAAGCACAATATCTTAACTAAAAGAGGTTATAAATTTGCTATTGCTGACATCACCCTGCTGATGTGGCATTGTTGACATGATCTTGACATTGCAATCATGCATTGCTTGTCCAAATTTGCATCATTAGGATTGTCATATCAAGGAGATTTGCAGGTCATGATCCATCTGCTGTGGGGCCCAACAGACCAATGGTGTGGATGACTAAACAATGAGCCCATCTGTACAAAGTACAAACTAAAAGTGTGAGTGTACTGTGTATATCCTCTAGTCAAGGATAATTCCTCGGGAGGTAGAGCCATGATACTTGCTACTATGCTGCAAGCCTGTTTAGATCAATGTTACGTAAAACATGAAACCCCAAATGTTTTCTGTTCTGGATCCAACAATCTGGATTATGGGTCATTTTGCGATCCAGATCGCTATTTTTAGCTACATGAAATTATGGATATGTATTCTTAGGCCTTGTTTGGTAGACGCCTAAAAATGAGTTGATCTCGTTTTGGTTAATGGTAATCATGTATTAGAGATCATGATACATAATGAGTTCATGTTAACAAATAACAATGATTATATATTAGAGGTCAAGATCTGTAATACA
This sequence comes from Magnolia kwangsiensis, assembly GCA_037074715.1. Classification (NCBI taxonomy): domain Eukaryota; kingdom Viridiplantae; phylum Streptophyta; class Magnoliopsida; order Magnoliales; family Magnoliaceae; genus Magnolia; species Magnolia kwangsiensis. The sequence goes on along the minus strand of CM073571.1, from coordinate 26,006,831 downwards.
TATTTATTGTTAACTAAAATGAGATGAACTCATTTCTGGGCATTTACCAATACTATTGATTTATTCAAGTTTATTTAAATTTTGAGATTTATACTTTTATTTATAATATAACACTAAGCATGTGGAGTCTATAATAATAACATTCATCAATCATATATAAATTGTAGTATGAGTTCATATATAAAGCTATATTGCATACACTGTTTGTATTGGAGTGACACATCATCCTACCCCTAGCATACCACATATTGGAGGAAGTAGCATACTCTGTACCCATTCCATACCATGTACCAAAGCGACTTACGATCAAGGTAACCTTGGTTTAAATATCCCGATTCAAGATGCAAAACAACTTCCAAAATGATTCGTGTTCAGACTTATGCGATGGACCTAACATACACCAACGTGGTGCTTGGAAGTTGATGGGTCGGCCCCATATTTTCCAAGCTGACTGTTAGAAATCAGCATTAAGAATACGGAAAACTTAGATGGTTATTTTTCACAATATTTTGAGCATGTCTTGCGTTTAATCCTCTATACGCGTATGACATTGTTCATCCAACTAACATATATAAAGGAGATTGTATGCATCATGTCCTCTAGCTCAACATTGCCAGTTATTAGAGTGATGATCAATATCCTTGCCAAAGACTGAGCCATCATTGCTTTCATGTGTCTGTACTTCTTTCTATATGAATAATATTGATTTCTCGTTCTCATGTTTTTGCTGCCTTGTTGTTTGCTTGCATGTCTGCTCATGTCCGGGCCCAGTGACATTACCTGGGGCATGTGGCTGCACCCAATATTGTTAGACAGGACACATACCTTGTATAGCTTATTTCCATGTATAGATAATTGATTACATCACTCTCGCATTATATGGGCTGAAAATGACTGAATGCAAGTATAAGCATTATTTTCCTCTGTCCTTTTGCGAATAACTGCCAATTAATATAGGAAAAGTACACTTGCCTAACACAATGTCTGTTGATAGGAATTTTTATGTATGTAGCTATCTGATATGGTTTGGAAATGACAGATTTACTTGATACTCGGATCTTGAGTGCACTCAACTGCCATATATGTGGCATACATTTACCTCAATCCACATATGGTAGGTGAGTTGTAGTGTGAAAATCATGCTGGACAGATGATCCTAACTATTCTGTTGGTGGCCGTCAAACAGATGATTCAAATGAGAATTTGTTGAAGATCCGGATTCGACAAACAGATTTCCATTAACCACATGTTACAGTCTCTGATCAATCCATTTTTGGTGCCATGATCCATCTAAGCTAGGCTCACGATTTGGCCTATTTATTGAGGCGTGGCGTGCGAATGCTTATGGATTGTCTTGCTCTGCCAGAGGATCTATATAAATCCTGTTTGTAAATTAAGTTTCGGTTCATAAATTTTAGTGTGAACGAAGTCTTGCTTTGTATCATGTGACATCCATCCTTAAGATTTTAACCCTCAATAATCACATATTTCAACATGCAGGATGATGGAGCATGGGTTGCTCTCGCCTGAGAGATCAAAGAGAGCGTACGAGAGAAAGCAAAAGAGGCAGCAACAATTGAGGATGGGCACTCCGATCAAATCTTCAAAAACAGACAGACCGGAGAGCTCACAAAGACAACAGTCCTGGAAGAATGGGGACCTCAAAGCCAAGAAGAGAATGAGCTACAGCGATGACGATGACGACTTCATTCAGAAACCCAAGAAAAGGTAAAGGGTGAGCTAATATATTTCTGCAAGAGAGAAAAAAAAAAAAGAAAAGAAGGTCAGTTCACACTCCTAACTTCAAACTGCTGAGATGGCTTTTCCAATTAGACATCCAAACACGCCGCATCAGACATTCTTTGTGTACTCTAATTTACCTTAATAAGCAAACTCTTTTGTCAAATCTTGTGTATGTCATATGTCGAGTGAAGTTGTTGAATTAAAAAATGGTGTTATTTAGTTTGGCTGTTAAAATTAGTGGGTCCCATCTTTTGGCAATCCAGACTGTTCATCTGGTGGCCCCTGTCATGGATGGATCATCCCCCAACAGTTCCCCGTGCGAAAATGGTCACAATAAAATTGTGTCACTTGTTTCTGTTTGAATGATGACTGTCAGCTAAATCATCCATTTTCAGGACACTGAGTGGTCAGTTAGGATCACTGATTCGGAGGGATGCTTTGTGGCATGACCAATCCATGGAGGCGCCCACTCGCTGAACATTTTTTTTTTTTTTTTATCACTGAAAGATGAGGAGTTGTAGGGTTTAAAAAAATGGTTTCTTTGGGTCGAACTTGTGTAATACATTTCTTTTTTATTAAAGAAAAGATTTAATAAATTTCATTAGAAGTGTTGTCTTCCAGCTTCTTTACACCAAGTTTGCTTTACTGTTTCTCTGGGTGGAAAAGATGTATAAGCTTCAAATAGCAAAAGATTGATGCATGGTATTGGCATGCCATGTTATGGCTTACTCGAAATGAGGGCACAGCTGTGGTGTCATGTGGCTGACACCATGTCTTGCAACATCTATGAGCTTGAAGGGTGGCAAGTGCATCATGGTTTTTCTGAAATAACGAATGCAAGACAGGTACTGTTTCTCATGATATGTAACACATGTTATGGCATGATTAATTTAACAACCACATGTGGGTCTATTGAGAACAAATGCTCCTAATGCAGAAGACAAGCAGAACAAGTTCCTACAATGGCAAATCAAGGAATTAACACACTGCATCTTGCTCAAAAAGTTGCGTCAACAAGTAGATATTGCCAAGTGCATACACAACTTGAATTTCATCAGTTTGGTCTTGTTGGTTGCGAGTCCAACAGCCCCTGTTGCATTTGTTGAATGATATATGATTGATCAAAGACGCCATCCCTTCTGCTAACCCCAAGATCCAACAAATTTGCAAGCATCTCTTCCTTTCCGAAGTTGCGCTAGATGTACATGTTGGATAGTTGCTCGATAGGTTCCCATTTTTGTCTAGGAGCCCAATGTGTAGTCATTTTAGTGGAGGAATGATCTTTGATAAGGAACACGTTGAGTAGATAGATATTGTCGGAGAGCTTTTTTTAATTTTTTGGCAAAGAGCCTTACGAGTAAGATTTCATTGAAGAGCCAATTTTTCTGTTGCTGAGTTTGTTTAGTGACATTGTTGGAGATCAAATCTTCAACAAAAATCTGGAGGAAGTGAATCAAACCATCGGCAATGATTGTCAATTGGAAATAGCTGCTTCATTTGCTGACTTCGATTTTACTTTTTCATTGCTAAGGCCAGGTTCAACAAGTTTACAGCCACACCATTGCTCTTGTAAAGCTTTTTGAAGATGCCTTGTGGTAGGGATTTCTTAAACGAACTTAGTTGTGTTTACTGTCCTCATTCGAGCTGTACTCTGGTCAGATGGTGCATGATGCTATATGGGCTTTTGCGTAATGGGACTTGAGGACTAGTCCTCAATCACAAGAGCTTGATGCAAAGTATCTAGGTCCAAAACTTATCTCTTCTTCAATTGCCAGTGGGCCCATGATCAATGCACTCAATGATCTAGATCATATGGGATCATGTATGTGTCATCTCCTTTGACCCTTGAGGACCATGATTGTCTTAAGACCAGACTACCTTAGTGGATTCCGCATCAAAATGCATAGATTATTGTTTTCGTTTATATTTTTATTGTTTATATAGTTTGGATACCAAGTCTTCCTTACTTCCATCCCTTATTTTGTGGCCCACTCTTCAAATGATGCCATAATGACATGAAATTGGTTCCTTTCAAGAGCTCATTGAGCTTTCGAAGGAGAGCAAGATCATTTAATTCTAACACTTTCAGTGATTCAATATGATTGTGACGGGTTTAAGGAATGTCTTTGTCATTTTCTATTTTGTTGAGAAAGATGGTTAGGATATGAAATGAAGCATATCGATTTAATTAGGTTTTAGGGATTAGTACAAATATTTGCATTGCATAGTAATTGAGTAGTTGTTGAATGAAACGAATAAGAGTCTCTCTTTAAGAATGGAGGACTCAAAAAGAAAAAAGATGGATTCTTCCTGCTTTTGTTCGTTGATCTTGAAGTTGGGTTCGGTCGTCACTTTAGATGCTTGTGGATTGCCTGCCTGTGGAGTTTTTTGTGCCTCCTTGTCAAAGTCCTTGCCAGATTTTGAATCCTCCATTGCAGCCTGCTCTGCCATGGATTCAGCATTTCCTCTGTTCCCCTAATACATCTTGTAGGTGTAGACCATATATCAAAAACTCAACTCGAATTATGTTCATCTGGGTCGGTTTGACTCGAAGACTAGACCTGAACTCAACTCGATATTTAACAGTTATAAATAATAATAATAATTAAAAATATTAACAGTACCTAAAATAGTTAGAATTAGTACAAGTAATAAAATATATAATGATTGTCATAAAACTATTAGTTGACGAACGTGGTTAAGTGCGTCTCGCCCTTTGCAATGGTTACAAGCTCAGTTCCCTCCCCTGGAATTTTCTATTTATGTAATCATAGTTACTCACAAGTGAATTGGTTGATGTCGAGTCAACTCGATGAGTCTTCCCGACCCATGATCGATTTAAATCCAGGACCAGACTCTGGGCCCAATCATGCATTGAACAAATATAACACTTTGGATTATTAAGAAAGTAAAAGCCTAAAAGTGAACTCATAACTCCCTTTTAAAATCTCTAAAAGTTGTTTAGGGTTTGCATGTGAGAGAAGAAAGCTACGAAAAGCTTCTTCATCATTTACATTATTTCCACAATCTTTTCTAGCAACTTCTTGTAAATAATTACAACAGGAAAAGTAAAACTTTCTTTTTTACTTCCAACAATTCATGATAAGCCCATCTAAAACACTTCCATTTGGCTCCTACAATGATGACAGCGAACGACACTTGTCATGACGATGATGGCCACGGCGATTATGATCATGAAGACGATGATGATTTAACTGGGGGCAATGCGAGGTGGCCGCTTGAAGATCGCCCAACAAGAAGGGTACTAAAAATGCCAACTTTGAATGTGTTCAGAATATAGGACATTCATCAGACAGTCCCCTGATGAAGTGATCCATGACATAGTTTAGAAACTTGGAAAACTCAGACATGACTCGCCTGAGTTAACTCGACTCGACAGATTTTACCAATACTCCAAGAAAAACTCAATCTGGTCACCGCTCGGTTAAAACTCGACAAAAACTTGAAAGAAAAAGAATTCGGGACTAGGTTTTGAGTTGAGCCGAGTTTGTGTTTTGAATATATGGCCAACGACTTGTTAGATGAGCACAAATGTATATTAATCTACTCTGTTGGTTATCATTTTTTTCTCCTCTAACATACGATTTCTTTGTACACATGAGGCCAACCTGATAAATAGACGAGCGTATTGGACCACCCTATGGATGGCATAGATCCTGCACACATGAATGATTGGGCTTCTGAATTAGCATTAATCAGTTGATATTGCTAAGTGCAGTAAATAACATTACTTGGATCAACACCGAATGTCTGAGCTCAGTTCCAGCGAGTTGACTTGATGAGTTGAGTCCTTGGCGAGTTGTCAAGTCCACCGAGAAACTGCATGACTCCATGTGCTTTGTTGTGAGCTTTTATGAGTAACCTGTACTGAGACACATTGTACGTTGCAAAAACACCTTGTTTGCTCACTGTAGCCCAAAAACTAAGAGGAATTACTGGGCAAAAGGTGCGAATAGCATCCGGACGTGCCAATTTCTATGAGTGGGTATCATTGTTAGGTGATCTAGAGCGTTTATTCGATAGCTACCACTGTGGATGGACGATGCTGTGAAAGCCTTCCAGATTGAGTGATCCAAACCGTGCCATCAGTTGGCCAAAAATGGACGGTTGAGAAACAAAATTAGGGAAATAAATGAGAAATAAACAGAAGGGAGTGGTGTGGAAAATGGGTAGGAATTGCGAATCTGAATTCTTTGGGTCATTTCCATCTCCAGTGGTCAATCGGATCAACGATCTGAACTACATGGTGTATCTAAAACTAACATCAACACTGCAACACACATCATCCTGAGCATTGAACAATTGATTGCGAGAATCTATGGTAATGAAGCCTTCTAATCTATCGAACAAAATTAATAAATAAATAAGGCATATATATATATATATATATATATATATATATATATATATATATATATATTATGGGAAAATATGATTAGACCACTTTTGAGGTAAGCTCGGGCTGACAAACGTACTCATTAAGGTGTCTTCATCCTTCATTGATAAGGAGATTGGTCCGGCCCTTAGTCCACAAAACCGGCAACTTAAAAAACCAAAGCAGGACTCCCGAACCCTCTCATAGCTCGGCTCGAATTGACTTGGCTCGGACCACTTTTGGCTGATCGATAGAGCTTGGCTCGGATTAGCTTAGCTTGGCCTGTCTTCAGTCGACCGACAAAGCTTGGCTCGGATCAGCTCAAATCGGATCGTCTCCAGTCAACCGGTAGAGCTCAACTCGGATTGACTCAACTTAGATTATCTTCAGTCAGACGAATAGGGACCCATACTACCTCAACCTATGATGTCCCAGCTAGAACTATGTTGACCTATCTCCTTGGTTGAGCGTACGATCTTCTTCTGTAATGCACGATTTAAAAAGTAATTGTTAATCCCCACCACTTGCGTATAACCGTCCACTGCGTGATTTCAGGGTAACTACCGACATTCACTACTCACACACATCTCGCCTAACATCTGAGAACGTGCCTAAGATTACGGGCCATCCTGCCCTGCGAACAATATAAATAAGGGACCTATCTACATGAGCAGGTATGCAAAATCTCTCGCCCTAAACCCCTTAACATGACTAAACCCAGATTCATATCCTAACTTTAGCATCTAAGGGTCCCCTGCTTTGGCCAGGATCTCCTTTGTCTTCTTCCTGTGTAGGTGCTTGAAGGTCGAAAATGGGAGGTTCAGATTCGCGCATCAACCATATATATATATATATATATATATATATATATATATATATATATATATATATATATATATATAGAGCGAGAGAGAGAGAGAGAGGGAGAGAGAGAGAGAGAGAGTGGCGGTCTCTTACGCACCATCCTGCAGGAGACATTCATACGCACCAAGGCAGGCTTGCTTACACAATGGGCTGGGGGTTAGGTCCCATTGCGATGCATTCATGAAATCCATTTTAATGATTAAGTTTTTAATAAAAATTTAGCCAAAAATTTGATAAACTATGCATGTTCATGATTTAAGTGGGCTACAGTGAATAAAAGTGTGAGAGAACGCATATCATTGGATTTTTAGACGGCATACCATGATGTTTATATGAAAACCACTTCAAACATTAACTGACTCATGAAAATTCACTCATAGAGACCAAAATTTAGGCCTATGAGTGATTTAGGTGGGCCACACCCAGTGAAACGGTTTGGATGATGGCCATCTCCACTTAAATGTTTCCGCTCATATGACTCAACTGAATTATGGATGTGGGTGGTTTTTGATATCTATGGCTAAAATTTTGTCACTCACCTCATTGTCGGAGTAGATTTAATATTCATCATTGTGAGCCCACCCTGGCCTGGCACGACTGTCAGGACACGGATTGCATAATGATGTATGCATTTTATCCGAGCTTTCCATCTTATTTTATGGCATTAGCTAGAAAACGAGATAGATCTAAATCTCAGCTGAACCACACCATAGGAAAATAGTGGTGATTGAACGTCCACTGTTAAAAACTTCCTAAGAGTCTTGTAACATTTATTAGTTATGCAACTTGTTATTGATTAGGTAATACAGACCTGGACGAAGGGAAAACACAAATATCAGCTTGATCCAAAACTGTTGAGCTCTAGGAAATTGTTACTGGTCGTTGTTCAGTCACTAGGGTGGTCCACCTGAGAATTGGATCTTACTCATGTTTGGTCTCATACCCTTAAATGATATGGAAAAATGGATGGACAATCTGGATCATGCATGCATCATGGTGGGCTCACATTGCAGTTTCAACAGCGTCCAGTCTAGGTAACATGCATGAAATGGGTGGGAAAACCAAGGTGGGAGGGTCGGAGATGGCCCAATCGTGATGTGTATGTGAAATCAACTCCAATCATATGGTGCATGAGAAAAACATAGCCATAGGGATCAAACATAAGACACATTCATAATTTATGCTGGACCACGTATGCGCAAACAATGCAAGGGATGCCTACCATCCAAACTGTTTAACTTAGTATAGCTCACATAAATCACTTTTAGACATAAAATTTGGTCCCCATACATGAATTTTCATAAGGTAGATAATGTTTGGAGTGGATTCCAGATAAACATCACAGTGGACCCTGTACAAAGTCAACAGTAGCCATCCCCCTCTCTCACTATTTCCCTTTGTGTAGCCCACATGAATCAATTATCAACTTGATATTGGATTCTCACAGCTTAATTTCTCTCATAGGCTTAATGGCCGGGTGGATTTCACGAATACATCACGATGGGCCCAACCCAGTCCACCTGTCTAAGAAAGCCCAGGAGACCACCACTATATATATATATATATAAAACCTCGGCCATATACAAAATTTTTTTTAAAAAAAAAAAAAAAAAAAAAATCGTTTTCGTAGGACCACACTGGGTAGGTGAAAATCAATGTGATTATGATGCAACCTACATTTCGTTGAACTTCAACGTTGTTACGGTACAACGCAGCTTTTCAGTGTACAATATGATATTCTGACAGTTTCTTGGACCACACTCCTGCTCGGCCCAGCCGACCACGAATTTGGTACATGTGCACACCAATCGAGACCATTGAAATTTCGTTAATTGTTGGGCAGTGTTTGATAACCCAAAATTCACTTTGATCAGGTAGAACCTAGCCGTCAATTTTTATTCATCAGATGGTTAGGATCTTCATATCGACGCATTCCGTGGTGTGCCCCCAACGCATTTGGAACCAGCAATGTGGAAGGTTTGGATAGGTATCCTTATATCCGTATCTCCCTTCAATTTGGGCTCAGGTGTGGTCCACCGTTTCGACGCAGGAGAATATCTTACCATTTATTGAGAAGCCAATAGTAATGTGAAGGTTCATCTCACACCACACGCATCACTACTATCATTTATTGAGATGCTAACTGTAGTGTGAATGATCTACTCAACTTTGATCTTACACCACACATCCACATCAGCTCCTATAGAGAGATATGCCATTAAGATACAAAAGATCTCAAAAGAGAGCATTTTCTACTCAGGTATCATGCAATTCTCTGGCCAGGAATTTGGGACATACAACAAAAAAAGGGTCAAAATATTCAATGGCAGAGATCTTAGAATATCTGGGATTTTGGGTACATGGGCCTTCCCCGACAAGGCCCATGTAACGAAAGTTTTGGATCGTTGAACCATGGCCCACATTTCCCTGTACTGTAGAAAAGAGCAAGTATAACATAACACAGATTTTCAAATCTTGCAAGCTGGATACATTATTTCGTAATCCAGACCACTAATGATTAGCCACTGGAACCTTCCTGTTGAGAGATTTTCGGTGTATGGCCCACCCATGGTGGGATGCAACAGGCGAATGGTTTAGATTTATGGGACATGGGCTCCACGGGTGCACATGGTTCAGTTTGGTCAGACCATGTTTAGTCAGGTTATGGGGTGAAATATGATCCGAACCGTTCCCAACGGTTCCAAGGAAAACTATAACCGGAATGTGACTGTTTGCACCTAGACCTGACTGTTTGCACCCTAGAACCGAATTAGAACCGGATCGTAAAAAAACAGTTTGGTACTGGCCCAATTCTATGATTCTAAGCTTTTTATAATCTAGCCCAATCGCATAATTTGTTTTTATAATCCATTCTAATTGTATGGCTTTTTCTATAATCCAGCTCAACCTCCTTTACTGCAAATTTTCATAGAGAATAATCTTGGTATCGTTTGTTTTTAAGACCCTTTCATGTTCGCATAATGATTTTGCTGTCAATGTCTATTCGTGTGATACTCCATTTGATGAATGGTTTAAGTTATATATATATATATATATATATATATATATATATATATATATATATATATAAATTAAATATTTATTTAACCAGAGCTCCGGTCCAGGTTTGATTCTACGGTCTAGTTTATGGTTCAGATCAATTCTACATAACCCTAAACCATGAGCTGAATCGAGCTAACTGATTCTTTAATTTTTGGAACCATTGCACTTCAAAACCGGACCAAGCCTTGCGGTCTTGTTGGTTCCAGTCTGATTTACTGGTTCTACCGGTTTGTGTGCGCCGCTAATGGGCTCCACTTAAAAGAATTGAAAACTTCGCGTAGACATGGGTCGTTATCTCATATAATTCCCCTTTTATTATACCTCCTATAAAGGTAAATTTGCATGCATCTTTCGTTGTCCAATCAAACCTTTCGCTACAATGAAAGTGTGTGATTGACATGAAAATACATACAGTTGTGTCATGCATTGTCACAGTTTAATGTTATTTGGTATCTCTATAGATCCTAGGTGATGCAATTTTAAGAAACACAAGTGCCGTCGCATATCCTCAAGTGGGCCATCCTATGATCGAGGCAGACCATTAAACGGAAGAGCTCCACCATGGATTGCATGCAATCTCGAAATCATCCGCCTGCAAAATGGACAGTTAAAAATGCTTTTACTCTAGACATCTGATGGCCCTTATTTGAATGGCTGCGTTCATCTGATTAGGATGTATGATCCATGGTGGGGCTCCCTACCAACAGTTGTTGTGATGATCATAAGCAGACCCACTTGGATAATTCTCATTGTATTGAGGTACAAATGAATCTTGCTAGATCATAACTCCTTTAGAGAGATTTCATTAAAATAGGCCTAACCATTGTTTTACAGTAAGGAACGACAAGTAGTACACAATTATATCTTTCAAGCCCTACTACTTTATGGTTTACCGTACTGATGCTGTTTACCAAATGAAATATTGGAATATAGGAAAATTCAATCCCTAGTAGTAATAAATAACATAACATGCAGGGTTTGATTTCATGGTTTAGTGATAGACAGCCTCTATTTTAATACTAAGATCATGGGATTGAATGCCCATGTTATGTATAATAACATACATAATTCCTTGGGCCTCATCTTTCTTAGTTATAGCGCCTTTAGGTTTGTAATTAGGTTTTGAGTAGCTCTCACGTTGAAGTGAGATTTTATCACAATAGGTTTTCGGATCCATGATCTCGTGTTGAAAGTCTAATGAGTTTGGTACTGGGTAAACCCTTATTCTAATTTTGGTACAAAATGTCATAAAACTTACCTTTAAAATTTTTTAGAAAATACTAAAGAAAAAAAAAATTACCTTCCCAATAAATCATAATTTTTTGTATTTAGTGTAATTAAACGCACCCTTATGAAATTTTGTATATTTGCGCTTGAAATCTTTGTTACCTAGCTTAACTTGCTTCTATTTTATTGTGATTGAATCTCTTTAAAATGACATATAATTAGCTACCATCCACTTATTTCTATTTTATGGAGATTGAACGGTTTAAAAATGACATATTTGGTGGCCCTTGAAGAACGATAATGTTGCATATCAGGGAAATAATAGGTCGAGTACAATAATGTCGCTGTTAGGCAATGGACCACCAATAGCAATTGAATCTCCACAAGCAGGTGTACTGTTGCTATCTATTGAATCCAACTAAGGATCCACTGTTTTTATAAACTATAGACTCTTAGCTGTTTGAGATTTTTGCTTGTTGCTATCTAAAGAAGCCGGCTTCATTCGACTATTCTCTTACGCAATCAAATCTCGCTTGCTACGAGATAGCATTGGAATCATTCAATAGTTTCGAGAGATATGAATAGAGACCCCTGGCCAAACATGTATAAGCACATATCAACAACCGTCCTAAGGCCAAATCATCATTCTCGATGATAATTGAGAGATACGACTTTTTCCTACACTCAAGACAATGTTACAGCCATTCCAAGTACTAAAATATCCTCTGCAATTGGAAACACCACTCATGAATCCTTGATGTCCCATATACTGAAAACAGGCCTAAAATTGTGATTTATTTTAAAAATCAATAATATTTTAGAACACCATGAAAAAATCAATTCAAGTGTAGATTAGCAGTCCACGTCTATTATCATTCCTTTTTAAAAAAAAAATAATATAAAATATCTAAATATTTTTATGATTTGGCCACGATGCAAGGCTTCTCTTGGTTTTTCTTGTACTGTTGTTGACACATCCACATTACCCATTTGGCGACTCTGCTGGTGGGACCATATCTTCGCAGAGTTCATGGTCTACTGCCTAATAATGGCATGAACCCTGATTTAGAGACCAATTCCTAATATTTATGGTTAAAAACAAAAGACTTGGACTAATTACAAATTGAAAAATGAAAATCACTAACTTAGGGACCCATCTTTCATGGAGCTGTGTCAAGTGCAGTTGGATGGAGCCCACTTTTATGGTCCTAACATTGCGGTGCGTATGTGAGATCTGAACCGTTTAGTAGGTGGGCCTGCCGTGTAGATTACTTATCTAAAATTAGTTGCCGATGTTGTTATCTGGTGGTCCACATTTATGCAAAAGAAATGGATAAGAGAAATAGACCACAAGTCCACAAATCTAATTAGCCTCATTTTTATTTTTTTTTAATAGCAAACGTATTGAAGAGTGAGACCCATCTGATGAACTGATTGGATCTAATGCATGTGTATTACATTGTCACGTGAGAGATGAGAGTACATTTGCTCGTGTGCATCTAGCTTGATTCACTGTAATTTGCGTCCATGTACCCCAAAAGGGTAAAAAGGTCATATTGGATAGCTGGGAAGAAGGGGTAAACGAAAAGTGGGACACAGGTGAAATTTCAGCCGGGGGAATTAATTAGCGTCGAGTGGTACAATGCTAGTTCTTCACCATTTATAGAAATGCTGGTGACTCATCTTCCTCACACGTGGCACTGACGTGCACCTATCAACACCATGCAAATCGTGGCCCCATTGTAGACTCTACATATCTCTAAAATAGACTGATCAAGAAATCATAACCTTACAACTAATGCTAAACTAAGGGGCGGTTTGATTTTTTATTTTTTCCTTTTAGTCGTAGGTGGTGGTAAATACAGCCGCCCCGGTGACGTGACAACTAATTGCTTTTGACGTTAAAATCAAGAATTGAAAGTTAAAATATGTGGGGGCCACCATGGGATAATACGTAATCCATATTCAATCAATTCATTTAACCCGCTCGTTAGGCCATGAGCTCAAAATTAAGAAGGATCTATAGTGCAAGTGGACCATACTTATTTAAAATAGAGGGAGTTGAACGCCTACCGTTGATAGCTTCTCGAAGGCTGTATAAGTTTTGAACGAAGCTGATATTTGTGTTTTAACCTTTTGTACATGCTGTAATACTGTTATCCCATTAGGCCTTTATCCCATTAGGCCTTTTGAAAGTTCTCAAATTTCAAACGATGCACATCAGGATCTATCTTGTTTCTTGTGGTGTAGTCTACGTGAAATATTAATAATCTATCATACTTAAAAATGAGTTGGACAAAATGGATGGATACATACATTATTGTGGGACACAAGTTGCTGTTGCATCTATGTTTGAAAGGATAATTTTGAAAAATTAAGCTTAATAAGGCTAATTCGTCCTCTAACAAGACAATGTATTTAACCTTATTTACCTGAGGAAATGTGAAAACAAACAACCTTTAAAGGATGGTTAAAAATAAAAAAGAAAAATTAAGTGATCCAAATTTGAAGGGAAAATCAGTAGATGGTTCCCCCCACCCATTTTGGAAGGTTGCAAAGCTAACATAGAAGAAGAGCAAGGTGCCCCATTGCTTAGGTGGGCCCTAACTCCCTAGGACTCGCTGTACGTGTACGTGTCATTGCGAAATGATGGATGGCTAGGTCGGTTAAGGGTCGCCGTGAACAAGGACGTACCTTCCCACCCCTCTACTAAAGCACGCTCATTCCCCTCTTTCTTCATTGCCTTTGCGCTCTCTCTCTCCTACCCAATTTCTCAATCCTCATTTCTCCTCTCCCAATAAAAAACACCCACATATACACATACAGTCTCCTTCTATCCACATCAAAATGTCCTGACCTTCTATTGACCCATTGGTCTGTGACACCTGGATCAATCCCCTGCATCAACACACATCTAGATGCCTCACGTGCCGTTTTCACCAACGGTGATGATCACTCCACGTATGCAATGATGTCCAAACGGTTGTCCATCTAGTCTAGGCCCACCTGTACTAAACACTACTCAATGCATTACTATAATTAGTGGTTGGCCGCCGCTGGGTCTCATCACTAACGTTCACCTTGCTTCGGTGCTCTCCTGATCAATGGCAGATCCACCGTTCCTAGCAGAAGCCGAAAGCAGTAGTAATTCCATCTCATCTTCAAATCCATCATCTCCATCTTCACCTTCATTATCTCAATTCACCCAGAATTCCATCTTGGATCAATCCAAACAAACCAAATTGGAGGATCCAGAAGCCAAGAAGAGCAAAAGAATTCGGGACTGCAGCAAACACCCCGTCTACCGCGGCGTACGCATGCGTAACTGGGGCAAATGGGTGTCGGAAATCCGCGAGCCACGCAAGAAATCCAGGATCTGGCTCGGTACCTTCCCAACACCCGAGATGGCTGCCCGAGCTCACGACGTCGCTGCCCTCAGCATCAAGGGCAACTCCGCGATTCTCAATTTCCCCGAGCTCGCCGAATTACTGCCGCGCCCCGCCACGCTGTCCCCGCGCGATGTTCAAGCCGCCGCGGCGAAGGCGGCGGCTATGGAGGAATTCACATCAGTGCAGCCAGGCTCAGCCACGCAGCAGCCGACCACAGACGAATTGAGTGAAATTGTGGAACTCCCGCGGCTCGGGCCGAGTTTCGGCTCCCCCGAGTCTCCGAACGAGTTGGTCTTCACTGACTCGCCTGACAGCTGGCTCTACGGGGCGACGCCGCCTTGGATGGACGGTACGGATGAGTGCTGGCTATTTCCTGATCAGATGTCGGTACCGGAGAGTGGATTTGAAGCTTGTTTATGGGATTATTAGTGGTGTGTTTTTTTTTTTAGCCCTTTTAATTTTTGTTAGGGGCTAAACCAGGTTTGTAATATTTTCTTTCTTTGTAATTTCTTTTTCTTACTTTTCTTTTCTTTTCTTTTCTTCTGCTTTGCTTTTTCTTGGGTTTGTATGCCTGATGCCTCTTCTGTGAGTCCAATGTACAGCGTTAATGTATAAAGAGGTATAGATTTCATCAAACTTCTCCTCCTCTGCCCATCTCAAGATCATATGCATGGAGCACGTGTGTAACATCCGAGCCATTCATCATGTGTTGGCCACCGTGAATATCAGACTCTATTCATCTTTTATTTTTCCCTCTTAAATCTCTGTCCCTCTTTGCCAGAGAATTTTACAAGATAAATACTCTGACGGAGTGTGATCCATGATACGCTGGCTATTAGAAACTAGAGTAGGTGTACGATGAAGGAGAGGCGGATTTCGTCCTACCGGGCAGGATCTATGGGACCCACCGTGATGTAAGTTTTTATCCACGCCGTTCATCAATTTTCTTGTATCATCTGAAGGTATGAGACAAAAAATGAGATAGGCCAATGGCTTAAGTGGACCACAAAGTAGGGATTGAATGTTCACCGTTAAAAACTTTTTCCCAGCTGGAGAGGTTTCGGATGAAGCTGATAGTCTACGACGTTACCAATGGATTGTATGGTAAGAAAACATAGCGGTCTCTTAGAAAGGTTTTAACTGTGGGTATCATTACCAATGCAGAATCCTTTGGTGTGGTTCACGAGTTGTGGACCTATTTTATTTATAGGATAATACATAATATGAGATAAGTGATGAACATTGTGGATAAAATATTTACATCACGGTGGGCTCCATAGATCTCTGCCTAGCCAAATTACCATCCAGCGGGGTAGGACGCAAGCCATGTCCAAAAGTTTACTTTTTATTCGGTAATCTCATACTAAATTGCTGGAAATTTACTGGACGGTTAAAAGTAAAATATATCCAAAGATTTGATTTGAAAAAAAAAAGAAAAAAGTGTTGACCACTCACTAATCTGATTTTTAAACTTGTAATTTGGGTACTTGGTTTAATGTGAGTAAATAAATGCCATGTGTAGAATTCTAATTTTCAGCGTATCATACATCATCTACTTTGAGAGTATGAAAAAAGTTCCTATTCAGCAATGCACGATCGGCGCAAGTGATAGACCGAGTGAAAGATACCTCGTTTACGCCGAGGTCTTGCCATCGATTCTGTAGCGGAGGTGGCTAACAGGGAAGTGTGATCTGAGAGTGGGTGTACTATCGAGTTAACAAAAAAACCATCCCTGTGTACCGAAAACATGGCAGACATGTACGGTTATCCGAACAATGCATCCAGCACGGTCTACAGTCGATTGGCCACTATCCAAATCTTTGTGTGATTGCATAGCACTCAACATCTACTGTGAGTACCTTTACCCTACGGACGCCCGCTGATGCTGATATTCAACTTTTACCGTCCATTTTTATGGTTTAAATTTAAGAGTTATGATCACCCAAAATATTTTTTATTTTTTATTTTTTTTAAACGGAAATGATTATGTACATTATTGATTTAACGGTTCTGATTTTATTGATACATAATCGGTAGTAGGGTATTGACATGGAGGATCTGTGCCGTCCATGCCTCGCGAGGCACTGAATCAGCAGCCGGACCCATGTTACTTCTCCTTCCGTTGAAAGCGTGTCCGGTGAGCTAATAGATTAGGTGCGGTCCTTACCGTGGGGCCCACCTTGATGTATGTAATACATATACAAGCCGTCCATCTGTTGTTCCAAATTATTGTAGGGCAGGGACCCAAAAATGATAGATCAAATTCTAAAGTGGACCCTATATAAGGAAAAAGTGGTAATTGAACGCTCCACCATTAAAAACTTACTAGGGCCCACTTTAATGTTTTATTTTACATCCAACCTGATGATAAGGTTCAAAAAATCCTAATTAAGGTAGAAAACATATATCAGATTAATCCAAACTTATGTAGCCAACAAGAAGCTTCTAATGGTCAATCGTCACTGTTTCCTAAGGTATGGTCCATCTGATATTTGGGTATGCATTATTTTTAGACTAATGCACTTAAATGATCTGGAAAAACCGATGGACGGAATGGATACAGAATATATTCATCAAGGTAGGCCACACTGTAAGGGCCGCACCAACTCCATTCCCGTCCGGCGACGTTGAGAAACAAAAGGGTAATTTGGTCAATTGTAACATTTGGACGGACTCGGATTCGATATTGACCATCGCAGTACGGTACTGCGTTCCATCTATGATGTATTTTTGATCCCATCTTTGATGTGTATTTAATCCACGCCGTCCATTCATGTAACAAACTCATTTTAGTGTATATACTAAAAATATGTCAGATCCAAAGAACAAGTTGACCACACCAAAGGAAGCGCTGGGATAGTGACACCCACCGTTGAAAACTTCCTATGGCAGACTGCAATATTTATTTTCCATCCAGCCTATTTCTAAAAAATCACGTAAATCAGTATGATGCCGTAAAATGAGCTGTAAAAATGGATGGACGGTGTGGATTAAACATATACATCATGGTGAGCCACATAGCTTCGACCAGCACCGACCAGTACTGAGAGAGGTCACTACGGAATCCGCGTCCAATTTGGAAACGGAGAGCGACGGTGTCAGGTCTTCCCATCATTTTGCCAGTTGTACAAAGGCAGCAAATACGAATTTCTAGAAACAACGATATTTGGGAATTCGTTACTTGTTATAAAGAGAAATGCACCGATGATGCTTCTAGTTCCATCAGTTCACGTCCACAGTTCAATCGATCGATCTGAACCGTCCGTTAAGTTCAATGCATATTTCATGTGCCCAATTAAAAAATCACACTGACAGAATCATCCAATCTATCATTGATTTATCCTTATTTTTTATTTCCATCCTTTTTCCAGGCCATGGATGGGATCGTTATGGTTGAATGTGATTATTTAGAATATAAGCAATCCATGGTGTCTTAAAAATCATGGATTAATTTTTTACTAGTCCTATTTAGTCTAAATGATCTCAACCATCCATAGTTAAGGTCATTTATCGAATGGTTAATGTCTGTCGAATTAGTGTGATATTTTCATGGTGGTCCACAAAATGTGTTATATGCCTAATGGACGGTAGGGATCAATCGATTGGAATGTGTATGTGTCCACTGTAACAATAGTTCTTGGTAGCATCAGAGCATTTCTCTATTATAAATACGGTGGTTTTATTACGGGAGCCCAACTACTCCAGAGTCAGAGAAATCGAATCTGGTCCTGCATCAACCACAAAACTTTAGGGTGATTGGCCACCACTATTTACGAGTTGTGTAGAATCTGCCAGCGCCAATGTGGACTGCTTAGATACTAGCCAGCGTTTGAATGGGCCTTCTCATAAAGCTATATTTCAATTAATCTGACCATTTAATTCTTCAGTGGGCTCACCATGATGTATGTGTTTTATCAACATCATTTGTTAACTTTTCAGCTTATTTTAAAGCCCCAGGCAAAAATTTAAATAAATAAATAAAAATAAGACATTAAAAGCACAGGTAGACCACACCAAAAGAGATAGTCTCCAATCATTAAACGCTTAACGGGTTATAGTAAGGGCTATGTGGGACCACCTTGATGTATGGGTTTTATTCACATAATCCTTTCATGTTTTTCCAAATCATTTTATAACATGGTCCAAAATTTAGGTAGGTACAACGCTCAAATAGACTGCAACATAGGTAGGTACAACGCTTGAGTACTCCTCAACATAAGAAGTAAAACTTTCCAAAGAGCTAACATGATGTTTATTTCCCACCGAACTTGTACATAAATTTAAATAGACGTGGATGAGAGAAAATTCAATTATCAAATTCATCCGAAACTTTTACTGTTCATACCTTTTTCCAATTCAACTTAAGAAGATGAAACTCATACATTATGGAGACCTCACAAAGCCCTGCCTAGGCAGATTATCATTGAGGGCAGGATGCAATCTGCGTCTCCCTCCACTCAGGGTCCTTTCTCTTGCCCACTTATGAGTTTCAACTCTTGGTCCAGGGTTCGAGTATCCATAGGTGGTGAAATTCCACCAGCACTAGAGTGTGGAATATGTGTGCGTGTGTTTATAAATAATAATTACTTTTTTTTAAAAAAAAAGAAAGGTGTGTGGGCCGTGGGAAGGTTTCAAGGGTCGATGTCATTATTCCCAATGTAGTATAATCCACTTGAGATTTGAATTTACCTTAATTTAAGATATGCACTAAAATGATATGCAAAAATGGATGAACCACACTGATAAGACAAACATCCTAGTGAGGCCCACGGAGATTTGACTGGTGGGTGTCACCTTCCAAGACCATTTCAGTGGATGTGACATATTCATCATTCATCAATTCTGTCAGTTCATATGACATTATGAGTTGAGAAATTTGGCAGTTCCAATAGCTTCGTTGGGCCATACAAAGTAAAACAGGGGAGATGGAAATTACAACCGTTGAAACCCTCCTGGACCCCACCGTGATGCTTCATTGCCATCCAAACCATTTATACGACTACTTTGATCAGATGTACGCTGACACAAGACTTCCGTAGCCCCTTGAAAGCTTCATTGGTGGGTGATCAATCCCCTTGAAAGCAATATAATGTTTTGGGTGTTTGTTTAATCGTACATAAATAAATAAATTTTTTAAAAAAAGTTCTTAATAAAAATTAATTACTGAATTACCTAAGGAGTGGTGTATGCCCCAAAAGTGGTAAGTGATTTTGATGGAATGCGATAAATGATTTTAAGTTTTTTTATATTTTTTTCCTAAATGATGTAAAAACTTCCAGGACTAATTGTTTAGCTGTTGTGTTGACGTTGCAAAATTCTTTGGGCCTATCATAATGTATGTGTTATATCCACCAGTTCCATTCATTTTCCCCCGCATAGTTTTAAGGCATGAGCTAAAAAATGAGAGACCCAAAGCTTAAGTAGACCACACCACCAAAAATTGTGGGGACAATGATGCCCACCGATTGAAACCTTCCTAAGTCCCACTGTGATTTTCTTGCCATCTAACTAGACCATAAGGTGACAGAAACTCAGGTGAAGGGAAAACACAAATATCAGCCTAATCCAAAACTTTTATGGCCTCCAAGTTCTCAATTGTAGATGTTTAATCTCCATTGGTTTATGTGGTGTGGTCCACTTTAGCTTTGAGTCTACCATATTTTTGGGCTCATGACCTATAATAATATGAAAAAAATATGTATGAATAATATGGATCTAACACATACAACATGGTGAGGCTACATAACTTTGTTATATTAACATGGTATCCACAAAGGTGTCATGTTATGGTTACTTTGAAGGTAGATTTCTTTTGAAGGCCTTTGAAGAAAGTTTATGTGATGGGAAGTTAGGTGGGCCTAACTTAATGTTTTTGAGAAATTAACCTTCATCCATCTTGCTAGATCATTTTAGAACATAAGACAAAAAATTAAGGTATATCCAAAACTCAAGTGAGCTGCTCAACAGAAAATAGTGGGTAGGGAAATGCTTACCGTTGAAACCTCTCCGGATCTGATGTTCCTATATGCCATCCATATTGTTCATAAGGTCATTCGTGGATGAACTGAAAATACAAAAATATTAACTAGACCCACAACTTTTGTAGCCCTTCAAATGTTTCAACTGTATACTTCAATTCTCATTATTTCTTGTCATATGATCGACTTGGGTTTTAGATCTACCTCATCTCTGGTCCCATGTTCCAAAATGATATGAAAAGTGGGGGTGGATTTCTCACAAACATCACGTATTGCCCTACATTCCTGTCGCATGATCTTCCTGCAGGTAGGGTTGTTCACGAGTCGAGCTAGCTCGAAAAACTCACTCAACTCGGCTCGAGTCAGCTCGAATTGACTCGGCTTGAATGGCCGATTTGGGCCGAGTCAAGCTAATTATTTAAAGCTTGAGTTGAGTTCAAGCCGAGTTTGACTAGCGGGCATTTCAACTCGACTCAACTCAAAGCTCGAACTCGAGCTCGACTCGGCTCGATTAATAAATATATTAAAAATGCTAAGAAAGTTGAAGTGAGATCTCTTTGCTTTCACCTCAGCAGCGAAGAGTTTGATGTCAGTGTTGACGATCTCTTGAATCCAAAATGGTATATTGTATGGAGCACTCACATGAATAGACATATCCTTTCGAAATATGTTGTGAGCTACAAGTCCTCAGATCATCTACAAGGTAACGGAAACTGCGCTTTTGTCTGAGCAGCAACAATATAGGTGGGTCCCACTTTTTTGTGGTCCCAGGTCTGTTTAAAATCCTATCCATTGGAAAGTATGACCTTGATAATGGATAATTCAGAACATACAATTGAGGATGCTTTTGGCCCATGGTTCTTCTATCATAGGACCCACACAAATGGATTTTCTAGACTGCTGAAAGATGGACTATACCCTGTTTTAGTTGCTGAGCCAAACCAAAAAAGAATGTCGCTTGGTGGAGCATCATGTAAAATGCCTCTTTAAATTTTTTTATTTAGTTTCTCTTCTAAATCAATACAAGAGGATCAAGAACAGAATCCATTACTCTCTCACCTAACAAGTTCGAGCTTGACTCGAGGTAAACTCGACTCGACTTGAACCACTAGCTCGACTCGAACTTGACTCGATAGCTTTGACAAATAAGCCGAGCTTCAATGTTGAGCTGGAGGTCGAGCTCGAACTCAAGTATTACATGGACAAGCCGAGTTGAGCTTGGCTCACCTCGACTCAACTTGGCTCGATGCCCACCCCTACCCGTAGGGGCTGCCTAGGAAATCTGCGTCCTTGCAATTTTAGCAAAAGCGAATTAGGCGTTACCTGAATTGCACGATAGTCGGTGTTGTCATGACCATGGGCCTACTTTGATAAATTTGTTTTATATCCATGCCACCCATTAGTTTTTTTTAGCTCATTTTAGGGCATGGTCCAAGAAAATGAAGCATATCCAAATCTCAAGTGGACCAAACCACCGAAAACAATGGTCATTGAACGTCCTAGGACCCACCATAATGTTTATTTGACGTCCAACATGTTTATAAGGTCACATGGACCTGGATGAAGAGAGCACACAAATATTAACTTGATCCAAAACTTTTGTTACCTCAAAAAAGTTTTTAATGGTGGAAATTCAATCCCCATGGTGTGGTCCACTTGAGATAAGGATCTTCTTCATTTTTTTGACTATTTCCTAAAATGATCTAGAAAAATGGATGAACAATGTGAATATACAACACATACATCAAGGTGGGCCCCACGGTCCGACGTTACCCAAGTAACACATAGTTCACTCCAGCTTTAGAAGGACCCCAACTAGGTGGGGCCCACCATAATGTTCGTGAGAAATCCACCCTATCCATTCATTTTTTGAGATCATGTTAGGTTCTAAGCCCAAATTAGGGGAGTATTTCACACCTATAAAGCAATGGGCCAGACGTAGTTTCCACTTTAGGGGTCGTGCATGTATGCCACGTGTACCACGGGTGAGCCACTAGACCTAAAATCGTGATGAGCTATCACCCAATCTTCCATGATATGCACTGTGAAACATCTCGAGCTAAAACTTAATGGTGCGTTCCTCATCTCGATACATTCCCTAGAAAACATACCGAGTAAATTGAGCATAGCCAAAGCATGACATACCGTAGTGGACGACACTCATGCAAACATTTGCCCGCCACAAAGACATGATGGATTGTGGATCTCATGGTTGAAGTAGTAGAATTCGGAGTTTACAAACCATTTAACTGTTTACACCCATTTTTAACACCCCGATGGGTACCATTGGAAAAATTATTATGTGGAGACACTATATGTTTGGCACAGTCAAAATGAATCATACTTGCACCTGAAAGAAATTTTCATTTGATTTTCCTTCAGTATTATGCATTCCGTCATTATTGCGACGGTACAGACTCCTACTAGGCCCTTTTAGGAGGACGAATTGTTGTATGCAACGTGGCCACGATAAACATCCCATTAAATGAGAGACATGCTTGGCATGCCTACTAAAGACTCGTTGGATGAGCGCATCCTATCTTACAACTGGATATGATCTTATCTTCGAGGCCATCTCTTATAGTCCTTCCAATATGAAAGATTTTTGTAAATATGTTCGGAGAGCTAGCAACAATTTGGAAGATTCCAAACGCAAAAAGTCGAGTCGGTATGCAGGCCAACTCGGACTCGGACTTGGACCATGATCGTAGAGGGACAATTAAACTTACATCAGTCTCATTCTACATAATGATTGGAATTAAGAGAATGAGAGATCATATCTATCCAAACGATAGATTAATATAGGGTCAAATCCCTCTAACACTCTAAACCATCACCTTCTGGGTGATCGAATATAAGGGTTTGATCCGAGTTATCCAACATCTGGAAGTAGACAAGGTGGGCCATCAAGAGGTGTTGGATGACTACACTCAATAGAGATCAGCCCTTGAGGTTCCCTAGCTTTGGCTTTATTGTTTCCGTTAGAGGGAACGAGAGCATCAAGCCAAACCTTTAGTGGGCCACATACATCTCCACAAAGAATCATCTATTAAAAGAAGATCCTAAAAGCTAATGAGTTTAAAGATCTTCATTTCCTAAATAGATCCAAATCTTCTAAGAGAGTCTACATGTCTAGAAAGATTGCACAAAGAATCCTAAAGGACCTAGAAGCCTAGGGAGGGGCTTCCACTGCCTCGAGAAAATTATAAAAAGAATATGTGAAAAAGAGCTTGAGACCCAACGCCATGCCAAACATATCACATATCTATTTATATGTCTACTTTACTTTCATACCTATTTTACTTTTCCTATCTTAGTTCGTTACTGATTAGCGGCTCCCGCCCTTTTCCCAGCCTCTAGTTCAAGATTAGGGCTCACATAGAATGCCTAGCACCAGCCAACACATCCATCCACATCAAGGTATTTTTTCCGGTATCCTCCCACGAATGAGAGCCAATTCCAATCATATCCCGCAACCGGGAATCCCAATCAATGTCAACATCTTGACACAACTAGAATTTCTTTTCAGTAACAAACTCTCTATAATGGAAGCAATCACTAGGTCCAACATTCTCCAAGCATGAGTCATAGAGGTGTCCACAATGCCAATGATTATGCAAGGGAGGGAATTTTAGGCCCGACAAGGGGCAAAATCCCTCTCATCAGCTTCCTTTGAAATCGAACAAATCGGAGAATAATTGCAAGAGATGAAAAAAAAAAAAAAAGTTGTAGAAGCAGCATGGGGTCGATCTCCCATCCACCAAATTTAGGGATCTTCGTCTCTTTTCTGATGCAATGATACCTTAAGACTTTGAGGTACCAAAATTTAAAAGATATGATAGTATAGGATGCTACATAGCCCACTTAAGAACATTCTATAATGAGCTCAATGTCGTGGCAGGTAATAATGGAGCATTGATATGTATGTTTTACACTACAAGAAAAGGGGGTTTTAGCGACAAAATTTTTTTTCGTTACTAAAAGTGACTTGTAGCAACGAAATAAAAATTCGTTGCTAAAACTTTACTTTTAGCGGCGAAATCGTGATTTCGTAGGTAAAAGTCACTTTTAGCAACAAAACATTTCGTCGCTAAATGTTGTGAACAATTTTTTAAACTTAAGGGAACGAAAGTAGAGGTTTACTTTTAGCAACGAAAATTTTCCTAGCCAAAAACTTGGTTGGGAGTTTTAGCGACGAAATCTCCGTCGCTAAATGTCTGGCTACTTTACTATTAGCTACGAACATTTTCGTAGCTGAAAAACGGGTCTGCGACTTTTAGCGACGAAATTAGCGTGACTTTTAGCGACGAAATTAGCGTCACTAATGTGTGAACAGTTTTTCCCAAGGTTTACTTTTATCTACAAATATTTTCGTAGCTAACAAATTACTTTATGAAAATTTTCGTAGCTAAAAATCCGTAGCTGGGACTTTTAGCAACCAAATTTTTGGTTGCTAAATGAACTGAAAGAAAATGCAAGGGCTTTTAGCTACGAAAATTTTCATAGCTAAAAAACATGCCTACAGCTTTTAGCGACGAAAATTTTCGTTGCTAAAGTCTTTTTTTTTTTTTATTTCATTTCAAATTTCCTTTCATTGTATTTTTCCTGATATACACCTGTTATATAAAATATTTCCTCATATTCATATTCACATCAATCTAAACTGAAACCACGTAAATCCATCCAAACATAAACTGCATCCATCCAGACATAAACTACATTCATCCAAACATAAACTGCATCCATCCAAACATAAACAATCCTATGGAAAAAAATAAATGAAAAGAGAGAGAACATATGAGAGATGATCCAGACAAATGAAAAGAAAAATAACCTTAACCTAGGTTAAGGTTTAGGTTATAGGTTTTGATTTAGGTTTAAGGTTATAAGTTTTGGTTTAGGTTTTGGGTTTAGGTTAAGGTTATAGGTTTAAGTTATAGGTTATAGCTTTGGGATTTGAGAATATGTTAAGGTTTAGGTTTAGGAATTCGGGTCGGGTTCAGGATCGGGTTTAGGCTTGGGTTTTCAAGTTTAGGTTTAGGTTTAGGTTTAGGTTAGGGAGTTGAGATTAGGATTTGGTATAGGTTTAGGTTTAGGGATTTGAGAATAAGTTAAGGTTTCCGTTTAGTAAATCGGGTTCGGGTTCGGGTCGGGTTTAAGCTTAGGTTTTCAAGTTTAGGTTTAGGTTTAAGTTAGGAAATTGAGATTAGGGTTAGGTGTAGGTCTAAGTTTAGGAATTTGAAAATACATTTAGGTTTTAGGTTTAGGTTAAGGTTATAGGTTATAGGTTATAGCTTTAGGGAATTGAGAATAGGTTAAGGTTTAGGTTTAGGAAATCGGGTTAGGGTTCGAGATCGAATTTAGGTTTAGGTTTTCAAGTTTAGGTTTAGGTTAAGTAGTTGAGATTAAGATTAGGTGTAGGTTTAGGTTTAGGAATTTGAGAATATATTTAGATTTTAGGTTTAGGTTATATGCTTAGGTTATATGTTATAGGTTATAGTTTTAGGGAATTGAGAATAGGTTAAGGTATAGGTTTAGGTTTAGGAAATTGGGTTCAGGTTTGGGATCGGGTTTAGGTTTGGGTTTTCAAGTTTAGGTTTAGGTTAAGTAGTTGAGATTAGGATTAAGTGTAGGTTTGAGTTTAGGAAGTTGAGAATACATTTAGGTCTTAGGTTTAGGTTTTGGTTTTACTTTTGGTTTAGGTTATAGGTTTTGGTTTAGGTTATAGGTTTTGGAATTTGGGAATAGTTTTAGGTTATAAGTATAGGTTTAGGTTAGGTTATAGGTTTTGGGATTTGATAATGGGTTTAGGTTTAGGTTATAGATTTTGGTTTTGGTTTAGGTTATAGGTATTAGTTTAGGTTATAGGTTATAGGTTTAGGATAAAGTTTAGGTTTAAGTTTAAGTTATAGGTTTTGGGATTTGAGAATGGGTTCGGGTTTAGGTTATAGGTTTTGGTTTTGGTTTTGGTTTAGGTTATAGGTTTTGGGGTTTGAGAATGGGTTCGGGTTTAGGTTGTAGGTTTTGGTTTTGGTTTTGGTTTAGGTTATAGGTTGTAGGTTTAGGATAAGGTTATAGGTTTTGGGATTTGGGAATAGTTTTAGGTTATAAGTATAGGTTTAGGTTAGGTTATAGGTTTTGGGATTTGATAATGGGTTCAGGTTTAGGTTATAAATTTTGGTTTTGGTTTAGGTTATATGTATTAGTTTAGGTTATAGGTTATAGGTTTAGGATAAAGTTTAGGCTTAAGTTTAGGTTATAGGTTTTGGGATTTGAGAATGGGTTCGGGTTTAGGTTATAGGTTTTGGTTTTGGTTATAGGTTTTGGGGTTTGAAAATGGGTTCAGGTTTAGGTTGTAGGTTTTGGTTTTGGTTTTGGTTTAGGTTATAGGTTTTGGTTAAGGTTATAACTTATAGGTTTAGTTTTAGGTTAAGGTTAGGCTTAGGTTATAGGTTTTGGGATTTGGGAATAGTTTTAGGTTATAGGTATAGGGTTAGGTTAGGTTATAGGTTAAGGTTTAGGGATAGGTTATAAGTTTTGAGATTTGAGAATCGGTTCGGGTTTAGGTCAAAGGTTTTGGTTTTGGTTTAGGTTATAGGTTTTGGGATTTGAGAATGCGTTCAGGTTTAGGTTATAGGTTTTAGTTAAGGTTATAGGTTATAGGTTTAGGTTTAGGTTAAGGTTATAGGTAGGTTATAGGTTTTAGGATTTGGGAATAGTTTTAGGTTATAAGTATACGTTTAGGTTAGGTAATAGGTTTTGGGATTTGATAATGGGTTCGGGTTTAGGTTATAGGTTTTGATTTTGGTTTAGGTTACAGGTTTTGGTTTAGGATAAGGTTTAGCTTTATGTTTAGGTTATAGGTTTTAGTATTTGAGAATGGGTTATAGGTTTTGGTTTTCGTTTAGGTTATAGGTTTTGGGATTTGAGAATGGATTCGGGTTTAGGTTATAGGTTTTGGTTTTGGTTTAGGTTATCGGTTTTAGGTTTAGGATAAGGTTTAAGTTTAGGTTTAGGTTATAGGTTTTGGGATTTGAGAATGGGTTCGGGTTTAGGTCATAGGTTTTGGTATTGGTTTAGGTTATAGGTTTTGGGATTTGAGAATGGGTTCGGGTTTAGGTTATAGGTTTTGGTTTTGGTTTAGGTTATAGGTTAAGGTTAGGTTTAGGCTATAGGTTTTGGGATTTGAGAATGGGTTCGGGTTTAGGTTATAGGTTTTGGTTCTAGTTTAGGTTATAGGTTATAGGTTTAGGATAAGGTTTAGGTTTAGGTTTAGGTTATAGGTTATGAGATTTGAGAATGGGTTCGAGTTTAGGTTACAGGTTTTGGTTTAGGTTATAGGTTTTGGGATTTGAGAATGGGTTCGGGTTTAGGTTATAGGTTTTGGTTTTGGTTTAGGTTATAGGTCATAAGTTTAGGATAAGGTTTAGGTTTTGGGATTTGAGAATGGGTTCAGGTATAGGTTATAAGTTATGGTTTTGGTTTAGGTTATAGGTTTTAGGATTGGAGAATGGGTCAGGGTTTAGGTTATAGGTTTTGGTTTTGGTTTAGGTTATAGGTTTTGGGATTTGAGAATGGGTTCGGGTTTAGGTTATAAGTTTTGGTTTTGGTTTAGGTTATAGGTTTTGGTTAAGGTATTAGGTTATAGGTTTAGGTTTATGTTAAGCTTAGGTTTAGGTTATAGGTTTTGGGATTTGTGAATATTTTAGGTTATAGGTATAGGTTTAGGTTAGGTTATAGGTTAAGGTTTAGGGATAGGTTATAGGTTTTGAGATTTGAGAATCGGTTCGGGTTTAGGTCAAAAGTTTTGGTTTTGGTTTAGGTTATAGGTTTTGGGATTTGAGAATGCGTTCGGGTTTAGGTTATAGGTTTTGGTTTTGGTTTAGGTTATAGGTTTTGGGATTTGGAAATGGGTTCGGGTTTAGGTTATAGGTTTTGGGATTTGAGAATGGGTTCGGGTTTAGGTTATAGGTTTTGGTTTTGGTTTAGGTTATAGGTTTTGGTTAAGGTTATAGCTTATAGGTTTAGGTTTAGGTTTATGTTAAGGTTAGGTTTAGGTTATAGGTTTTGGGATTTGGGAATAGTTTTAGGTTATGAGTATAGGTTTAGGTTAGGTAATAGGTTAATGTTTAGGGATAGGTTATAGGTTTTGGGATTTGAGAATGGGTTCGGGTTTAGGTTATAGGTTTTGGTTTTGTTTAGGTTATAGGTTTTGGTTTAGTTTATAAGTTATAGGTTTAGGATAAGGTTTAGGTTTTGGTTTTTGTTTAGGTTATAGGTTTTGGGATTTGAGAATGGGTTCGGGTTTAGGTTATAGGTTTTGGTTTTGGTTTAGGTTATAGGTTTTGGTTAAGGTTATGGGTTATAGGTTTAGATTTATGTTAAGGTTAGGTTTAGGTTATAGGTTTTGGGATTTGAGAATAGTTTTATGTTATAAGTATATGTTTAGGTTAAGGTTTAGTGATAGGTTATAGGTTTTGGGATTTGAGAATGGTTCGGGTCTAGGTTATAGGTTATAAGTTAAGGTTATAGGTTATAGGTTTAAGTTTAGGTTAGGTTAGGTTTAGGTTATAGGTTTTGGGATTTGAGAATAGTTTTAGGTTATAGGTATAGGTTTATGTTAGGTTATAGGTTAGGTTTAGGGATAAGTTATAGGTTTTAAGATTTAAGAATGGGTTCGGGTTTCGGTCATAGGTTTTGGTATTGGTTTAGGTTGTAGGTTTTGGGATTTGAGAATGGGTTCAGGTTTAGGTTATAGGTTTTAGTTTTGGTTTAGGTTATAGGTTTTAGGTTTAGGTTATGGGTTTAAGTTAAGGGTGTGGTCCCTGCAAATACAAATATAAACACGGCCTGTCCAAAATGTCAGGCCCTTCCAATGCTGTCCATAGGAAATGGACAGCTTCATCATGGTCATAACAGCAGTTCTCACCTTCCAGGGAACCTCGCTCTTCCGGATAGCTCCGACGCACATCCTGGTCTGCTCCATTAATTTTGAGCAATTACATAAACACGGCCTGTCCAAATGGCCAGGCCCCTCCAATGCCGTCCATAGAAAATGGACAGCTTCATCATGGTCATAACAGTGGTTCTCACCTTCCAGGGATCCCCGCTCATCCGGATAGCTCCGACGCACATCCGGGTCTGTTCCATCAATTTCGTGTAAATACATAAACACGGCCTGTCCAAATGGCCAGGCCCCTCTAATGCTGTCCATAGAAAATGGACAACTTCATCATGGTCATAACAGCGGTTTCCACCTTCTAGGGACCCCCGCTCAACATCCGGATAGCTCCGACGCACATCTGAGTCTGCTCCATCAATTTCGAGCAAATACATTTAAAAATAGGGTAGGCATCTATTTTTTTATGGATGAAAACCAATCTTAAAGACTATTCATCTGGTAGTCCCTACAATGGAGAGTAGTTAGACATTGAATGATTAAAAGCATTAATCACTTCTGTTGCTTTTCTGCATATACACAAGATTCATAGGCTGAAAAATTACCATTGAGTTCGTGTTTTATGTTCGGTTAGTAGAGATGGACAAGCTCTTTATACCATATGACCTACAGTTGATGAAAATTTTCAAGTAAATTGTACGTGGTTTACAGTAATCATGGAGATTAGAAAATTTCCAAGTATGTGCATTTCAATCTGAGTTATTTTCTAATCATGATAGCCTTAGGAGGGGTGATACGAGGGATGGGTTAATTACAAGAGGCCTGATTAAAACTGTATTGGGTTATCTTGCAGGACATAATCATTTCTAGACCAGCAAGATAACCCAATATAGTTTTAATCGGTCTCTTGCAATCAACTCATCCCTCGTATCAACCCTCCCAAGGCTATTGTCATTAGAGAAATAACTCAGACTAAAATGCACATACTTGGAAATTTTCTAATCTCCAAGATTACTGTAAACCTCGTACAATTTACTTGAAAATTTTATAACATGAAATAGTACATGAGTGAGAGAAGACAACGTAACCTTTTATATAGAAGCCATAAATTGATAGGTTGGGATTGTCCTATCGAGGAGATTCTTAGGCGTAGTCCATCTGTTGTTGGGACAAACATGCATGGGTTTGGATTATTAGACCATGGACCCCACTTGTCATTGAAAACCAAGGATTAAATGGTGTGACAATCTATATGTAGTAAGATATATATACAAATCCCTTGTGTAGTATTTGTGGATTATGTATTTGTGGATAATGTGTAGTTGTGTACTATCATTAATATAAGAACATGTCTTGACTATATATGGACACACATGCTAAGACATACGTATGTGAGATTGGTGAAGCTAAATTTCAATGGATTACATTAACTCGACAAAATCAAATGTCAAGGTCAGTCTTGGGGTGTTGTCATTCCACTATTAGCTCATATATGATAGTTACACATATGATGAACGGTTCCAATCTTTGGATCATCTGTACATGTGGGCCCATGATGGTGATCCTGAACTAGCACATAGGGGAAGCAAAACCCATAAAGAAGATCTACCCCTAGCCAAACAACCACACAAACTATAACAACCATCAAACTGCATTCATACAGGTCATAAAGAAACAAGATAAGGAAAAAAAAAAATAAGGCATCATTTTTTAATCCATATCTTAACCCAATCCGTTGATTTCTCACAAACATCACGGTGCTCCCTTTGCTTCCCGCCTACTATGATAGGAAACCCTCTACTTACCATAACAATCCTCATTTTGGATGGCAGATACTCACTATCTCTTCAGATACTCACTTATCAAGCTGCCTGCAGCATGTGCCTTCAAATATATCCATGAAGCATGGCGTGGGTTTCGAACACTACTGGTCAGTTCTGGAAAGGATTTGTAATCCCACCACCATGAATGTGTTTTTTCCGGGCTGTATATACATTTTGCCAGCTCATTACAGGGCATGGCCAGGAAATGTACAAACCATTCTCCGTGGACCACACCATAAGAAACGAGGGTGATTGAACGCCTACCATTAAAAACTTCTTGGTTGCCATAAAAGTTTTCGATCAAGCTGATATTTGTGTTTTCCATTCAACTAGGTCTGTGTTACCTTGTAAACAGATTGGATGGAAAATAACATCATGGTGCGCCCTAAGAAGGTTTCAACAGTGAGCTCCATTTTCCCAGCTGTTTCCCACGGTGGAGTTCACTTGAGCTTTGGATATGCCTTATTTTTGAGCTCATGCTCTAAAATGAGCTGAAAAATATGATAGACACACATATATCATGGTGGGCCTTACAAAGTTTGGGCTATGTCAGTCCATGGATATTCAAATTTCAGGTGGTGCAGGCAATTTGCCTTTTCATCCTGGTGCAGCCCATCCTTTTCACCATTCTGAGCTTCTACTCTAGTGTCATAAACAGGAAAAAAATCTCACTAGACATCATATTTTAGACTAACAACAGGTTGGATGGCAAATACGTAATTTTAGACTTCAGCACCAAAATCACTTGTCATGGCAATCTAGTTGGGATGTTATGATATTTATCCTCTAATGGCATATGTGACCCAAATCACTTGTCATGGCAATCTAAATGGTTGGACTAGTCAGATCTTTCAGGGGCTGTTTTGCATCAAAATAGATAGATGGGTTCCAACCGGTTATTCTTGGTCTATGATCAAGGTGTAAGATTTTATTTATTTATTTTGATATTTGAATTGTTTTTCTTCTAAGAAGCCATTATCCTACTTATGAACCTATAAATAATCATCTTACCTTGTTATGCTATGAATTCGTATGTGGCCCAAGTAAGCTCACCTACAATCAACAAGACCAACAAAGTTCATAGATTGCACATGGCCCAAAAATAACTAGGATTCATTAATCACAACCATATAATTATGGGGCCCATAAAAATGGACAGTGAGAGATAAAATGGCATTACCTTTACAGGCCCTCAGTCAATTGGGTTTGACAATAAGGTAGTCTGTAATCGTAGTCCATAACCCATCGTATGCAACAATCCACACGATCCACAAAATCAGAGGGCCTTAAGAACAACCTAATTTAATTATAAACTTCGCATGCCAGGAGATGGTTTGTCACTATTGCAGTGAAGTAGATTAGATTAATCAGTTGCCAATGTGAAGCAAGATTAGATTAGTCAATTGGTGCCTGTTTGGGTGCCACTTAAAAATGAGTTCATCTAATTTTTTTTACTTATAATCATGTATTAGAGACTGCGATTGTCAGTTACCAAGAAACTTTTCATACAATCAAGTAAGTTCATTTAAGGGCCTGCTTTGTAAAACTTGTTTTCAACACTTATCACTAAAATATGCTATTTTCTAGTGAATTTTCTACATTCAGATGATTTTCTGCTTTCTTGACTTTGGGATCTGAAAAATGTGGGACTTTTGATATTAATCATTCCTCTGATTCTACGGTTGAGATGGCCCCTAGATAATGATCAATGGCTTAGATCATCCAAAGGTGGGCCAAATGAACATATGAGTATGATCTCTCTCAGGTATTTTTCTTAGAATTTATATACCTTATATGAGAGATTGCCACCTAGGAGGCTTTGGATGAGAGAGAGATTATCCCATTTCATCCGAATCTTCCCCTCTTCCCAATCATATTTATGTTGAATCTAAAATTCAACTCAAAAATACAAATAATAGAGTGGAGAAATTAATTAGAAGGAAACTTGAGTGGGACCCATCCTCTAATGGTTGCCCACAAGAGGGCCCCATGGGCCCATATACAACATATCACACCAATCAAACAACCACAATCATCTTATTCTGGCTGTTGAAGTTAAACCCAGCATGTACTACAATCCAGACCGTCCAAATAGGCAAGCCCATTGTGGATGGATCAACATAGCCTGAAAAATCACACTAATCAAACAGTCCCAAACATCTGATTCCAACCATTATCTGGCCGGCATTAAATGGTTATGGTTGTTTGATTAATCTGACTTTGAGGCTATGCACCATCCACAACCTGCTCCACAATTTAGACGGTTAAGATCCATGCCACGTGCACGGTGATCAAACCACCACCATTATGAAAATCACGACAGACTATTACCATAGTCAGCACCCATATAATACCAAATTATCCAATTTGAGCATTCTTCAAAAATAAATAAATAAATAAATCCATTTTTATGAAATGTAATTAATGAAAAATCAAATTAACTTTCTACACTTATGATCTCTAATGCGGAATAAAAAGCATTAAAAATCAAACATATAAATACTATGAAAAATCATAAGAACTTCCACTCAATTTCAACAGAAATTTTAGTTCAATTTCTATAGAAATGAAGAACATCACCATGCAAAAACCTCTGTTATCTCCTAAAAATCCTTGGAAAAAGAGAGCAAGAACAAAAAACTTCCGTGGGATAGTGGGCCCCATAGCGTATACATGTATTGGCCCCACCGTGGTCCATTCCATTGATAGTCGTGGTGTCCATGGACACCATTAAAAACTTCCTAGGGTCCAATGTAAGGTTTATTTGCCATCCAACCCTAAATCCCCAAATCCCTAAATCCCCAAATCCATAAATCCCTAAATCTCCAAATCCCTAAATCCCCAAATCCCTAAATCAGTCTTGAGATTGAGAGAGATTGATATAGAGAGAGAGAGAGATACCTCACGGTCAACCGAGCTTCAGAGAGAGAGAGAGAGAGAGGATGTCTGGGCGTGCGTGGGTAGGGCGTCCGGCAACGGTCCGCGAGAGAGAGGAAGAGAGATATAGAGAGACAGAGGAGGTGGAGGATGCGAGAGAAACAGAGAGGGGACAAGGAGGAGAGATCAGAGAGAGAGGAAGAGAGAGTCAGCGAGAGAGAAGAGGGAGAGGAGGGAGAGAGCGCTGGAGGAAGAGAGAGCAGAGAGAGAGAGAGAGTCGCAGGGAGGGGTGTCGATTGGGTGTAGGGCGTCTTTTGAACGCTCTACTTTCCCCAAGTTCTGTGGGCCCACCATGATATATTTGTTATATCCACACCGTCCATCCATTTTGAGATATCATTTTAAGTCAGGAGCCTAAACCTAGGACATATAAAAATCTGTAGTGGACCCCACCACAGAAAACAGTGGGGAGAGTGATTCTCACCGTTGAAACTATGTTAAGGCTCATCGTGATGTTTATTTGAAATCAAACTTGTTCAAACGTTAAAAAATACCTTAAATAAGGTAAAACACAAATGTCATCTTGATATAAAACTTTTGTTGCCGTTAAAAGTTTTTAATGGTGGGCGTCACTGTCCCACTGTTTTTTGTGTTGGGGACCATTGGAGCTTTGGATTTAACTCGTTATTTGGATACTGCCCTAAAATGATCTCTACAAATGGATGGAAGGTGTGGATATAAAACTTACATCATGGTGGGGCCCAAAAATGAGAGTACATAAAATATCAGGTGGACCACACCACATGAAAACAATAGTGATTAGATATCCATCATTAAAATTCTCATAAGGCTGTACCATTTATTTGGCATCCAATCCTATTAAACGAAGCAGACGTAAGGCTGTACTGTTTATTTGGCATCCTTTAGAAGTTTTCAATGTAAGCATTCCATGGATCCTTAATATTTTCTTTATTTTCAGCTTAGCACAGATATTGTCAAGTCGTTAGTTCTCAATAACATGTTCAAATAATTTGGTGCCAATTCATATTTTAGATATGAAAATCCTGAACTTAGTTTCTTTTGTCACCTCAAGCTTAAGGCCTATTTATGATCTGGCTGCATCTCTGGTTAAAAGCAACACTTTTGTATAAGGAGCATTTTGACTAATAAACCATGCCTTGATTCCTTGTTAAATCAATCATAAGTTACGAACTAAAAACTTGAGGTCTTTTTTTTGTTTAACATTTGGGTACGTATGAGGAGCTTTTTTTTTTTTTTTTTTTTTTAACAAGTAAAATGCCTATTGATCTATACACATACATGTAAATAAACTAACAACATGCTTAATCATCTTTCACATATAGATATAGACCATAAACATGAGAAAATATCACTAAGCATGGACCCACCACCTTTCATGCCAATACATCATGCTGGTAAGACATCCCAGCCGCACAAAATATGCGTCGCACCATGATCATTTCATGTCATCAAAATTTGGTCCATTGACTCACTAGGTGAGTAACACACCTACATTGATTAGGACCATTGGCTTTCGATTGATTTCAACGATGCGGCTCATCCATTGAGGGGACCAACCTGATTTACCACAGGTGATTTTCATAAGTGGCCCACTTTTTACTTATGGGGATGTATGTGAAAGTCCATATTTGTCCAGTTGGTGCAGTCTTTCTTCGAGTGTCCAACCTTCCCACACTTGAAACAAATCAAATTCATTTGGAGAAGTCATTTTAGGACATCAGCCAAGGAATGAGTCAGATCAAAATCTTTAGTAGACTCGACCACAGAAAATAATGTAGAGAGTGACACCCACCATTTAAAACTTCTAAGGGCTGTAAAAGTCTTCGATCAAGCTGATTTTCACTCTTTTCACATATTTAATGTCTTTGTTAACTTATGAACAGGTTGAATCTCAAATAAACATCATGGTGGACCTTTAGAAGATTTCAATGGTGCATCACTCTCTCATTCTATTCTCTTGATCATGCCCTAAAATGATATCTCAAGATAGATGGACGGTGTGCATAAAATACATAATTAATGGTAGGGCTTATATAAGTCAGTGACGTCACTTTAGTAGCCAATCTGACTACTCATGTTAGTATCTAATCCAAGTGTAAATTTGGATTAAGATTATATTTATGTTTTCTTTCATTCATGTCATATGCTAAAAAAATCATTACAGTGAGCCCTAAGAAAGTGTACCTACACTTAACATTAATTTCCTATGTTGTGGTCCACTTTAGATTAAGGATCTGCCTCATTTTTTTGATCATGTCCCGAAGTAATCTGGCAAAATGGATAGACCGCGTGGATAAAACACACAACATGGTGGGCCTACAACACCTTGACACAAATAAGCAATAGTGGTGATTAATATCCACCAATAAAATTTCTTGTGGTCTACAGAAGAGTTGGATCAAGCTTGATATAGGTTTTTGTGATCTTGTTAAATGACAAATAAACGTAATGGTGGACCTTAAGAAGTTTATAACGGTGGACCATCAATCACCTTAGATTTGGATCTGCTTCATTTTTTGGCACAAGCTCTAAAATGAGCTGGCATACCCAATGGGTGGCATGGATATATCAGAACATCAGGGGGGCCCCACTGTCACGACCTCCCCGAATCAGAACCAATCCCGATTCCAGTGCAAGAAAGAAAAGAAAAGAAAACCCCAAGTTAGGGTTGACCTGACTCGACCCAGTTTTGAAATAGTCCTTGTCTGAACTCGACCCAACTCGGTACCAAGTCCAGCATGCCTGGACCGATCTAAGTTTAGGTCTAGCCTGGACTAATCCACATACATCACAGTGGGCCCCACAAGACTTAAAAATGGAAATCGGATTGCGTACTAAGTTACTTAGTACACTCTTATCGTACTGAGTAAACTTTGTTGGGTCCACCGTGAATTTATCTGGTCCATCCACGCCATCTATCCATTTTTACATCTTATTTTACATGTTGAGACAAAAATTTAAGCATACCCAAAGGTCAAGTGGACCATACCATAGGAAACAGTTGGAATAATTATTTCCACCGTTGAAGCCTTTATAGGGTCCACAGTGATGTTTATTTCTCATCCAACCTGTTCATAAGATCACAAAAACATGGATGAAGGCAAATCACAAAAACAAGCTTGATCCAAAACTTCTATGGCCCCCAAGAAATTTTCAATGGTAGATGTTCAATTCACACTATTTCCTGTGGTGTGGTCCAATTGAGGTTTGGATATACTTCATTTTTTGGGTCAAGCCCTAAAATTATCAGGTAAAATGGATGGATGGAGTGGATAAAATACATAAATCAAGGTGGACCCCACAGATCAGTACGCAATCCGCTTCCTAAAAATGAGCCGGAACGAAAAAGTTAAAAACATTCCCCGCTCCCCCATCCCAAAACCCAAATCCCACGCCCGCCCCTCTCCCAAACCGTCTCTCTCTCTCTCGCCCGGCCATCAGTTTCCAACCCCTCTCCCACAAGCAAATGCGTCAGGCCCTCTGTTTCCCAACACCTCTCTCTCTCTCTCTCTCTCTCTCTCTCTCTCTCTCGCTCGCTCGGTAGGGTTTTGAAATCCCCCATTCACCGCAAACCCACCATAGATCTGTGAGAGAGACTTGAAGAGGACTCGAAAGAAGAAGAAGAAGAAGGAGAGGAAATCCAGACATCTCAGACATCTATCCTGCGAACCATCTACGATCTCTAGCTCCTCAAAACAACGGTTACTCTCTCTCTCTCTCAATGCCGATTTAAGGATTTGGGGATTTAGTAATTTATGGATTTTTGATTTTATAATTTACTGTTTGGAGTTGTGTACACAACCATCCTGGCTGTGCATCAGATTGGCCTAGCTATGGAGATAACGTGGTCTAATTCAGGATGGTACACTCATCAGGCAGACCATTTTTGTACGTTGAATGTGGACAGTAGTCCACCTGATGAGTGGGACCAACCCTTTTAAAACTGGGGTGAGTTGACCTAGTTGAGTTTTACGAGTCGGTTCAACTGAGTCACCATTCAAAACTCGTTGCAATTGAAGTTTTGTGACCCACAATGTCATTAATGCCTAAAAACATGCTCGTTGAACAATCTTAGAATGGTAGAGTCATCAAACGACTGCAGTTTTTGGGCAATGGCTTGAAGGATTCCTTAGAATCACATAAACTCTGTAAGATGATTAGGGCCATTCAATTAAAAGACCTTTCAATGGACATAACTAGAAAATTGAAAATAGCTGCCATTATTTCGAGAGCAACAACATTTCTTCATTATACAACACCATATAGAGTGACCTTCTTTCTCTAAACCTTGCTCCATAGTTCTCAAACTTGGTGACTCAACTCGACCAGAAATCAAGCTGAGTTAGTGGAACTCAGCTGGTACTCAGCTATATTAGTGCATTTAATGGAGGGATTAAATGGAATATTCAGCAGCTGGATTGTTTTAGGACTGTTCCAGAAATTTACTATAAACTGGGGTTAATGCATGCCACGTATACAATTGCTAAGCGCTCAAAATCAATTACTGGCCTC
The DNA here is from genome assembly GCA_037074715.1 of Magnolia kwangsiensis. NCBI lineage: Eukaryota > Viridiplantae > Streptophyta > Magnoliopsida > Magnoliales > Magnoliaceae > Magnolia > Magnolia kwangsiensis. The sequence goes on along the minus strand of CM073571.1, from coordinate 25,968,018 downwards.
GTATTTTTCTCACTGAGGTTTGGCTTTGGGACAGTAATCTTCCCATATTTTCTCATTTCTTTTACTCCCCACAACCATCATGGTGGGACGAACTGAAAGAAGGCTGCAGGCGCTGGCTTGTTTGTTAGCAGAGAACCCATGAAATCCATTTTTCAGTCCAAAAAATGCCCTTAGATGCCATAAAGAATGCCGCAGGACATTGCGGCCCACTGAAGGAAAAATTGATTTCTAGTTGGCTCTGGTTAGCTCCCAAATGGTCCAACAGGCCACCCTCAACCCACAAAGGCTAAACCCAGCTGATGTCATATCAGGGGCTGGTAACTGCCCGTCAGGGTATCAGCGCTTGCAGACCATGCACTGGGCCGAAGCATGAACTTGGCCCCACCCCGATTGTTAAGGTCCAGAAAACAAGTACTTGGATCACTCTGGCCTGCACACCAAGATAATGGAAGAGGAACATCAGCAGCAACACATCCCGGAGCATTTAAGAGAACAAATAAAATTTATTATTGAGGACAGTAGCCATCATGCACTAATAGAGCTGAGTACCAGCATTTTCTATATCCCAAGTAATTACAATTTCTGTTAGATGTTAGCACTCTGCAATGTGGCCTCTCTGCATAGTTTTTTTTTTTTTAAAAAAAAAAGAAAAAAGAAAAGAAAAAGGCTAGAGATCACCTACAACCATCTGCAGGTTAGCTAGAGCTAGTGATCAGGCCTCCTGGCAGTGATTAGACATTTTCAGCCTTCCTAATAATCAAACAGGTTGTATTCTATCATCTAGTGATCTCACTGGTAGGGCCCAAATTTTGCATGGCTTGAATGTGGTATAACTTTATATGTTGGAACCTGTTGTCGCTTTTAGCTTAACCGAAATTATGACTGTTTATAGGTGATCATCCCTTTAAAAAAAAATGGAATTTGAATGAAATAATGAAAAAGATGAAAACTACAATGAATCATGATACCATCCCCTGCATATGCACGTCTTTTGATCCTACCGAAGCATGGGTGCGTCCTGTCTAAAATGGACCGTGTCTGTTTGTAACTAGAACCTTGGATTAAGCTCCATGAATGACTCCTGATCAAATCTTCTAAATGTAATCTGTACAACCTCTGAAAAACGGTAATGTTTTTCATCCTCAAAGAATCTGTACCCCATACTTTATAAGTGATCGGCTTGATCATATCCTAGTTGCTGATATATCATTATCATGAACGGGCACTGTTGCAAGGCCCCAATGGAAGTATCAGTAAAAGATCTTTATGTGTATATAAGGAGACCTGATCATTGGGTTGGTCCCACTCATCAGGTGGACTACCGTGCACACGTCATGTATTACGGTACTGTCCACATTCAACATATTATTTTGGTACATGTATTATGGTAGCTGACTTGACCTGTTTATGTCTCCTTCATTTGCTAAATGTATTGTCATGTCTAGAGATGTGTCTCGACTTAACCTATTAGTATTACTGTTAGAGGGCAACAATCTTGGTATAACATTTTATTATCGTCTGGAGTTCTTGTTTGCTTTTGCTCTATCTGATTCTCCTATTGGATGATCCTAACCATCAAAGAGAATTCATTTCTATTCTTTTCTATAAAATCAGGAAGTGGGGTGTGTTTCTTTTTAAAATTGCTGGCATATCTCTTGCATAGTTTATCTTTTTAGGATGTGTTTGGATAAACAACTGAATTGATTCAGTTCATTCAATAGGATATGACATTTTCTACTTCTCAAATGGATAAGCTTGCTTGAAATTGCTACTAGTAGCGTTTCATGTCCAACTTGTAAGTTAGATAATTAGTTACTCGTTTGAGGATTTCTATGGGGCCATACATAGATATGGTGCGTTTTTAGTGGCATATTGCTCAAATTGTCCCATTTTGGACAGTTCAAGGTTAGATGGATAGTATGCTTGTTCACTCCCCAAGTGCAGGGTTGTGATGTAGTAATAACTCGGTAAGACCGAGGTCGAATCCCAAGGGACTGAAACTTGTACGTTATCTAAAATTAACTGGAAATAGAACTAGAATGAGATGAAATCTGAATTGAATTATAAATTGAGGAATAATTGTAAACTATTAATCTAAAACTTATAGGAAAAATCAGAGGTAAGGAAACTAGGGATTCAGAGGATCCACTTGTAGAGATCAGGGAGATCTTATGCCTGTTTCATGAATCATGGAATTTATTGAACTGCCATTGATCTAGTTTTCAAAGAGATGAAAGGAAGATGAATTAGAATGGATTCCATCACCAAACCATGCCCAAAGAGTATGGCAAACAACAGAATCAAACTAATTACCACCCAATCACATGTATGCAAGTTAGGAAGGGTACCGTCATCCAACCATGCCCAGGAGACTATGGTGAACAACAGGATGTCCTGACGTCATAAACATGAAAAGAAAATAGAAATATTCAAAGCATCGCAGACCCTTTGTAATTTTAGTCACAACAGACCATTAAGAACTAAAAATATTCTCATAATAATCAACTAAAATCAACGTCGATTCATGAATTAAAATAAAAATAAAATAAAATCTCCCATCTCACTATAAGCTTCACCTCCTAGCCCTAGCTAGGAGGTTTAGCCACACATGAGTGAGCTAGATCTCTCACAAATCAAAGGAAAAGAAGAAAAAGAAAAAGAGAAAAAATAAAACTACTCTCCTCTTTCTCTCTGTCTCTCCTGCTCGTTCCACGACCAGAATCTCTTGCTGCTTTCGAATAGCCCCCACGTGATCTCTCTCTCTCTCTCTCTGTTTTATAGTATCAGGGAAGTCGGTGCTGGGAGTCGGTGGCTGCGCGAAGCACAGCTGCTGCGTAATCTGAGACAGACTCCTCTGCGTAAATCTGGTTACGCAGTCAAGAAGACAGCCCCCCCCCCCCCCCAACACCCCACTTCCTTGTCTTCTTTCTAAAAGAATAACGTCCTTTGAGACGTCTTGGGGTGGTCTTTACGATGGACGGTTTGGATCGTCCATCCGTCCACGATCAGCGACCCCCAATCGTCCAGAATTTTCGGACGTGCGTAAGCAGAGCCTGTGGAGGGTTGCTGCTGGACTCTCGGTGGGACCTACTTCGACATCCTTTTGAGAATCCACTCCAACCACCGTATTTCCCTCGAAATTTCGGTCAGGAAGGATCTGTTTTGGACCGATTTTTAGGTGGCCCACCAGATCTTTCACTTTACCGTCCGTTTTGCATCTGAGACTTCATGTATATATAATGTCCGAAAAAATCAAGCTCCAGGTCAGGATATGGTCGGTTTACCCTTCTGGAATGAATGGACGGTGCAGATCATCCACCTGCATGATGATGGTGGCCCACCAGGACTCCGTTCGCAACTCCCTGTGCGAAACAAAGTCGCCGCAAGTCGACTCTCTGAAATGCGCTGGCCCACTTATTGACGCCAAGTAGAAAATCTACTCCGTCCATTGGTTTTAGGACGAAAACCCATCCCTGAAGGAGTGTTTCTGGAGTTGGTTCAGTGTGGTCCACACAATCTTTTATGCCACCGTTCATCTTGTGTGTGGTTGAGATATTCACTCATCTGCTTTGCATGGTGGAGAAAGGACAGCTTGGAGAGAGTTGTGACTGCCCCACGGGGCGAATGGACGGCTCTGATCGGTGATTTGAATGCATCGTGGGCCCCACTAAGAGAGACCAGCGGACGCTGGTGCGTCCGCTGTTGCTGGTGTGGAAAGAGTCGGGTAAGCCGACTTTGGATGAAGCTCCTGGTCCGGTGCGCGTCTAGAGCGGTTGTATATGGTGTATACGCACGTTAAGTGCGTAGTCCAATGTGATGGTTATAAGACATCTGCTCCATCCGTCCATTTTTACATCTCATTTTAACCGTTGGTACTAAAATTGAAGCAGTTCCAGACATCAGGTGGGCTCCAAATTGAAGATTAATGGGCTGATCTACTCGTTGGGTCACTTGCAGAGGGATCCAGTGGCTGAAAATTGACTTGTACGGTTAAATTCTTGTCCTCAGGCCACGTATGAAGTTTCGAACCGAACGGATGGTAGGAAACATGTGATCTTGCATTCTGGATGAGTTTTAGGCCATTTGAGCTTTAGTTCTTTGATTTTCTCGGATCCCTGGCGTGTAATTTCAGTCGATCTTGGTCCCCTGGAGTGTGTCCCTTGCCTTGGTGCATCTTGAGTGCTAAAACCATATTTTTAATACCCATTTTCAGTTCAAGCTCATAAAGACACCCTGCATCACAAACACGATTAAATCGGCCATTAAACAATATCTTGTTCATAAATCTAGGCAATAACTAGGATCTACTATGCACTATTTGACCCTCAACACAACCCCCAACCAGCATTTTGCTAGTCCCGAGCAAATTATGCGAAAAATAAGTTGAGAATTATAGGAGAACTTTCTATGAAATCGAGTGAGGTTTTGAACAAGATACGAGAAATTTAATATTCATGAATGTTGGAAATTGTTTTCTCCTGGACTCAAGCACACATTAAACTTCATTAATCAAGTGTAAAGTATTAATCCATCAATTAGAAAAATTTTAAACATTGAGATCCATGGATGTATAGTCTAATCTCGGCTTATCATTATTAAGAGATCCAATCGTCAATTTCATGATATCATTGGTAACCAACAAGAAAATTCATGACAACCAAAACCTAATCCAAAACTTGCCTCATAGATTAGCCTATTAACTTGTGATTTTTCTGTTCAATGTAATTTCAAGGAAGGGGAATCAGATCCTCACCTATAGGGAGCAAACCTATGGTGAAGATCGTACACCTGACTCTTTTTAGATATCATTCATGGGGAATTAACTCTACACCTATAGGGAGCAAACCTATGGTGAAGATTAATTATCCAACCTTTCTAATTTTTATACCATGATGGCAAGATATTTCAGGCTAGTTCCTTTCGTGCTTAGTGATTACCAAATTAACCCTTCAATGTCAGACTGAAATCTTAACGTGAAAGCGAGATGGGACATGTGAAATCCTGACGCGATCAATGTTTAAAACTTCTAATCATGGCTTAACAACTCGATCTTAACTGCAGAATGCCATCGATACGGAATTCAAGAGTCATAAATTATCAACATCATATATCTCACAATTCTAAATCAAGGATATTCGTCAAAATCACTTCGAATTCATAAAAATTTTCAGAAAAATTCAAAAATTTTTCACAATTGTTGCTCAAGACCAAGAAAATACTGATTAGGTTACCTAATCCCCCACCCCCAACCTAAAATCTACATTGTCCTCAATGTAAAAGATATGAGCATGCAATGCACATGGGACAACGAGAGTAAATGAGAAGTGATGGGAAGATAGTACCTGAATAACGAATCAGGAGAGTTTCTAATAGATCACGGCATGGAAGCTTGTTAGCATGAGAGAGAAAGCAGAACAAAAATAACAAAAATAAAATCCTACCTATACCACTTTCGCAGGTGCTCTCGATTGCATTTAGCGTATGCAACAAGCCTTTAAACCCCTAGGTTACCCCTAGTGGACGAGTTGTAGTCTCGTGAGAGTTTGCAGTAATGATACCCACAAACATTGAATCATCTACTAAAGAATGAAAAGGAATAAAAAAGCTGGGTTGCCTCCTAGGAGCGCTAAATTTACCGTCTTCAGCCAGACAAATAAAACAACTATCCTAGACCTATGAAAGCGATAAATCTACCTATACCTCCATCAGATTAGGAGATCAGTCCTGGTAAATAGGAGCAATCAGAGGCATGGACATATCCTCTGAATCAAATGTCTTGACAAATGGCTTTAATCGATGTCCATTTACTTTAAACTCCTTGCCATTATTGGGATCTCTTATCTCGACGGTCCCATGAGGATAAGCAGTGACAACAATGTAAGGGCCGGTCCAACGAGATCGAAGCTTACCCGGAAAGAGATGTAGTGGAGAATCGTACAAAAGGACTTTCTGACCTGGCGTGAATGATTTTCGTAGAATATGATGATCATGAAATGCCTTCATCTTGTCCTTGTAAATTCTCGAGTTTTCATATGCATCGTTCCGGATTTCTTGAAGTTCATTTAATTGAAATTTGCGTAGCGAGCCAGCGTTGTCCAGATTGAAATTCAAATTTTTGATCACCCAGTATGCTTTATGTTCCAATTCCACAGGCAAGTGACAGGCCTTCCCATAGACAAGTCTAAAGGGAGATGTTCCAATAGGAGTTTTGAAAGCAGTACGGTACGCCCATAAGGCATCGGTCAATCGGATTGACCAGTCCTTACGATCAGGGTTAACCGTTTTCTCTAGGATATGTTTGATCTCCCTATTGGAAATTTCAGCTTGTCCACTTGTCTGTGGATGGTATGGGGTGCTCACCTTATGAGAGATACCGTATTTCTTCATTAAGCTCTCAAATGGTCTATTGCAGAAGCGTGAGCCCCCGTCAGTAATGATGGCTCGAGGCGTTCCGAACCGTGACAGGATATTTTCTTTCAAAAATTTAATGACCGTGCGATGGTCATTTTTGCGGCATGGAATTGCTTCGACCCATTTAGTGACATAATCTACGGCGAGTAAAATATACAGATTTCCAAATGATTGGGAGAATGGTCCTATGAAATCGATGCCCCAACAATCAAATGCTTCTATAATAAGGATGAGATTTAAGGGCATCATATTTCGACGGGACAATGCTCCCAATTTCTGACAACGCTCACAAGCTTTGCAAAACTCATGAGTGTCCCTGAACATAGTGGGCCAGTAGAAGCCACACTGCAAAATCTTGGCCGTGGTCTTTTTAGCAGAAAAGTGACCACCACAGGCCTGTGAGTGACAGAAGGAGATGAACTCTGATGCTCATCGTCTGGTACACATCTCCTTAAAATTTGGTCGGGGCAATATTTAAACAAATATGGATCATCCTAAAAAAAGTTACGCACCTTGGTAAAGAATTTCTTCTTATCTTGTGACGTCTAGTGTGTCGGTATGACACCTGTAGCAAGATAATTAGTAATATCAGCGAACTAAGGTGAATGGGAGACTCTAAATAGTTGTTCATCAGGGAACATGTCATTGATATGAGTCGCCTCAAGGGAATCAGAGGTATTAAGGCGGGAAAGGTGATCAGCCACTACGTTCTCTACTCCCTTTTTATCTTTAATTTCCAAATCAAATTCTTGGAATAGAAGGATCCATCGTATCAGGCGAGGCTTAGAATCATTCTTAGAAAGAAGATACTTAAGTGCCGCATGATCTGTATAGATAATGATCTTGGATCCGATCAGGTAGGACCTAAATTTGTCCAAAGCGAACACTATGGCTAAGAGTTCCTTTTCTGTAGTCGAGTAGTTCACTTGGGTAGGATTTAGAGTCCTACTTGCGTAGTGAATAACGTAAGGCCGCTTATCTTTTCTCTGGCCTAGAACCGCTCCAAGAGCATAATCAGAGGCGTCGCACATAAGTTCAAAAGGAAGACTCCAGTCGGGTGGCTGCATGATAGGTGCAGTGGTTAACATGCCCTTAAGCTTAGTGAAAGCTTCTTGGCACTGCTCAGTCCACTCGTACGGTGTATCCTTTTGAAGAAGATTACATAAAGGACGAGAGAGGAGACTAAAGTCCTTTATAAACCGTCTGTAAAAGCCTACGTGTCTTAAGAAGGATCGCACGTCTCTGATATTCTTGGGTGGAGGGAGGTTAGAGATAAGATCGATTTTTGCCTTATCTACCTCGATTCCTTTGGACGAGATGATATGCCCAAGGACAATTCCCTTTTGAACCATAAAATTACACTTCTCCCAGTTAAGTACCAAATTTTTTTCTTCACATCTTTTCAGCACACATTTAAGACTTGCTAAGCACTCGCTGAAAGATGAACCGAAAACAGAGAAATCGTCCATGAAGACCTCTAGATATTTTCCCACCATGTCAGAAAAGATACTCGTCATGCATCGCTGAAAGGTGGCAGGAGCATTACATAACCCGAATGGCATCCTTCTGTAAGCAAAGGTGCCATAGAGACATATAAATGTGGTCTTTTCCTGATCCTCAGGGGCGATTTCAATCTGATTATAACCTGAATACCCGTCAAGGAAACAGTAATAGGAATGACCAGCTAACCTTTCTAGGATTTGATCAATGAAGGGCAAAGGAAAGTGGTCTTTCCTTATGACGGTATTCAGCTTTCTGTAGTCAATGCACATTCTCCAACCAGTAGTAACTCTGGTTGGCACGAGTTCATTATTGGCATTGGCTACGATGGTGCTCCCGGACTTCTTAGGAACCACCTGAGTTGGACTCACCCATTGACTATCGGATATGGGGTAAATGATTCCCAGTTCCAATAGTTTGAGAACCTCGGCCTTAACCACTTCCTTCATGTTTGGATTTAGTCTACGTTGTGATTGCCGAACAGCCTTTGCATTATCCTCAAGATATATACGGTGAGTACAAATCGATGGGTTAATTCCCTTGAGGTCCGCTATCGTCCATCCAAGAGCTCCCTTATGCTCAATGAGAGTAAATATCAGCATACTCTCCTGTTCTTTCTCCAGGTGGGCAGAGATCACCACCGGGTATGTCTCATCTTGACCTAAATAAACATATTTTAAATAAGAGGACAAAGGTTTTAGGTCAAGCTTCGGTGGCTTGAGGTTAGACGGTAGAGGCACTATATCGGTTTGAGGTAACTCTTCAATTTGTGGCCTCTACCGGTTAACTTCAAGTACCGGTGCAGTATCAAGCATGGCACACGTCTCCCTAATTATATCATCATCAAGATCATGGGAGTGGGCCAGGCACGTCTCTAGAGGATCAGAGGATAAGGTGAGAGGTGTTCTATCTTTCACAAAAGAATCAATCATGTTAACATCGTGGAAATCGTCATCATCCTCTGAGTTGCTTCCGTTATTGAAAAAGATATTCGATTCCAATGTCAAATTTCCAAAGGACATAGTCATGACACCATTCCTGCAATTGATAATTGCATTTGAAGTAGACAGGAATGGGCGACCAAGAATGACGGAAATCTGAGTGCTCGTGTCATTAATGGGTTCGATGTCCAAGATGATAAAATCAACAGGGTAGTAGAATCTATCCAGCTGGACCAACACATCCTCGATGATCCCTCTTGGTACACGAACAGAACGATCAGCAAGTTGTAGTGTAGTTCGAGTGGGTTTTAATTCACCCAAACCTAACTATTGGTATACCGAATAGGGAATCAGATTGACGCTCGCTCCTAAGTCAAGAAGTGCGTGGTCAATTCGATAGTTCCCGATTACACATGATATGGTTGGGCAACCAGGATCTTTGAATTTTTGTGACATATCTTGTTTCAGGATGGCACTCACTTTCTCAGTCAAGGAGATCTTCTTTTGAACACTTTTCCGTTGTTTGGTAGTGCATAAATCCTTTAGAAATTTAGCATATGAAGGAATTTGCTTTACAACGTCAAGCAGAGGAATGTTGACTTTCACTTATTTCAACACTTCTAGGATATCCTGAGAGTTACATAAACGTTTTGGTTCAACCAACCGTTTGGGAAACGGAGCAACTGGCTTTTCTAGAGGTTCCAGTTTAAATTTTTATGGGGCGTCACTAGATCCATTATTGTTGTCCTCTTCTGATTCTTGAGGCTTTTCGGGCCTAATCGGAAGGGTTTTATCAATAACCTTCCCACTCCTAAGAGTGGTAATGGATTTAGCGTGCCCCATTTGATTTGAAGAGCTGGGGTTTCCTGTCTCGTATTGCGGTTTAGGATTGGGGATTGGTTGTGTAGGGAGCATCCCTTTTTCCATAGCCGTCATACGTGAATCTATTTTTTGCATAAAATCTAAAATTCCTTGCATTGTCCGAGCCAGCTCTTGTATGGAAATTTGAATTGATTCTTCTTGAGGTTTTCCCTGATTTAGATTTTGATTGAAGAAACATTGAGGGGTAGCAGTTTGTCCGTTCCTCCAACTAAAATTCGGATAATTTTTTCAGCCCGGATTGTACGTATTAGAGGGTGGTCCATTGAAAGGTCTTTGATAGTTATTTACGGCATTAGATTGTTCATTCAATACATCTCGAAAGGTAGGTATTGAAGGACAATTTTCAGTAGTATGAATGTTGCAATCACAGATGCCGCAAACACTTTCATTAACCTTTTCCTTCTTTCCTTCCATGGCCTCAAATTTTCTGGTGAGATTGGCCACCTTAGCGTTAAGATCATCATCCTCTTTCAGGAGATATATTCCTCCCTTTTCCCTTGAATGAGTTGGCTTAGACGTAGTGTTCGTCCTTGGATAATAATCCCATGATTGTATTTTTTCAGTGAGACTATCGAGGTAATCCCATACCTCGTCGAAATTTTTATTAATAAAATCTCCGTTACACATTGTCTCGACCATTTGGCGCATGGAAAATGTTAGCCCATCATAGAAAAAATTCATAATGCGCCATATTTCAAAGCCATGTTGTGGGCATGCATTAACCAGATCCTTGAACCTTTCCCAACATTGGAAGAATGTTTCATCTTCCTTTTGGGCAAAGTTCATAATTGCTCTCCTGAGGGTAATTGTCTTATGATGTGGGAAAAATTTCTTTATGAATTCCCTCTACAAATCATTCCATGTGCCAATGGACCTAGGACGCAGTGAATGTAACCACGTCTTGACTTTTTCTTTCAAGGAAAATGGAAAGAGTTTCAGCCTAATAGTATCCTCAGATACATTAGGAAAGTATAAGGTGCTTATGATTTCATCAAACTCTTTCAGATGCAAGTATGGTTCTTCAGACTCAAGCCCATGGAACTTAGGAAGGAGTTGGATAACCCCTGGCTTGATGTCCATATGTCCTGTATTCACAGAAAAAATCATGCATGAGGGCGTACTCACCCTCGCCGGTTGTAAATAATCTCGTAAAGTACGAGGCGGGGGTGCATGGTGCACCTCATTCTCATCAAGTACTTCCTCAACCCTAGGTTGGGGTAGTGCTTGAGGTTAATTTTCAGCCATAACCTCCTCTGTCTCAGGAGAATTCAAGTGGTGTCTAGTCCTGCGATGGACAGTCAACCCCTCAACTAATCCTCCTTCAGTCACGAGACGTCGAGTATTGTCGCGTGCCCACTGGGGCATAAAACACACTCAGCCCTCAAATTCTACTTAAACCTAAGAGAAAGGAAGAAGAAATCTAGAAAATAAAAGAGAAAGATGGAAAGAAGTTACCAAATTTGGAGTCCTAGGTTAAGAACCTGTAGAATAAACAAAACAAGTTAGTTTTTAAGAATAGGAAGTCCTAATTAAAAGTAAATTAATTTCTAGAGAAAAGAAGAAATTCCAAAGAAAAAAGAATTAGAAAGAGCTTACTAAATTAGAAGCTTCCTACAAAACAGAAAAATTGAGTCAGTTCTGAAAATCAAATAGAAGGAAGAATAGAAAGTTTCTAAAGTTAGGAAAAATTTCAAACAAGGAAAATAACTAAGCTTCTAAACCTAGAATTAGAAAATTCTAAAAAGAAGATCTAATCTTAAACTAATTCTAAAACTAATTAATTTCATAAAACGTATCCAACAGTCCCCGGCAACGGCGCCAAAAACTTGTTCACTCCCCAAGTGCAGGGTTGTGATGTAGTAATAACTCGGTAAGACCGAGGTCGAATCCCAAGGGACTGAAACTTGTACGTTATCTAAAATTAACTGAAAATAGAACTAGAATGAGATGAAATCTGAATTGAATTATAAATTGAGAAATAATTGTAAACTATTAATCTAAAACTTATAGGAGAAATCAGAGGTAAGGAAACTAGGGATTCAGAGGATTCACTTGTAGAGATCAGGGAGATCTTATGCCTGTTTCATGAATCATGGAATTTACTGAACTGCCATTGATCTAGTTTTCAAAGAGATGAAAGGAAGATGAATTAGAATGGATTCCATCACCAAACCATGCCCAAAGACTATGGCAAACAACAGAATCGAACTAATTACCACCCAATCACATGTATGCAAGTTAGGAAGGGTACTGTCATCCAACCATGCCCAGGAGACTATGGTGAACAACAGGACGTCCTGACGTCATAAACATGAAAAGAAAATAGAAATATTCAAAGCATCGCAGACCCATTGTAATTTCAGTCACAACAGACCATCAAGAACTAAAAATATTCCCATAATAATCAACTAAAATCAACGTCGATTCATGAATAAAAATAAAAATAAAATAAAATCTCCCATCTCACTACAAGCTTCACCTCCTAGCCCTAGCTAGGAGGTTTAGCCACACATGAGTGAGCTAGATCTCTCACAAATCAAAGGAAAAGAAGAAAAAGAAAAAGAAAAAAAAATAAAACTACTCTCCTCTCTCTCTGTCTCTCCTGCTCGTTCCACGACCAGAATCTCTTGCTGCTTCCGAATAGCCCCCACGTGATCTCTCTCTCTCTGTTTTATAGTATCAGGGAAGTCGGTGCTGGGAGTCGGTGGCTGCGCGAAGCACAGCTGCTGCGTAATCTGAGACAGACTCCTCTGCGTAAATCTGGTTACGCAGTCAAGAAGACAGCCCCCCCCCCCCCAACACCCCACTTCCTTGCCTTCTTTCTAAAAGAATAACGTCTTTTGAGACGTCTTGGGGTGGTCTTTACGATGGATGGTTTGGATCGTCCATCCGTCCACGATCAGCGACCCCCAATCGTCCAGAATTTTCGGACGTGCGTAAGCAGAGCCCGCGGAGGGTTGCTGCTGGACTCTCGGTGGGACCTACTTCGACATCCTTTTGAGAATCCACTCCAACCACCGTATTCCCCTCGAAATTTCGGTCAGGAAGGATCTGTTTTGGACCAGTTTTTAGGTGGCCCACCAGATCTTTCACTTTACCGTCCGTTTTGCATCTGAGACTTCATGTATGTATAATGTCCGAAAAAATCAAGCTCCAGGTCAGGATATGGTCGGTTTACCCTTCTGGAATGAATGGACGGTGCAGATCATCCACCTGCATGATGATGGTGGCCCACCAGGACTCCGTCCGCAACTCCCTGTGCGAAACAGAGTCACCGCAAGTCGACTCTCTGAAATGCGCTGGCCCACTTATTGACGCCAAGTAGAAAATCTACTCCGTCCATTGGTTTCAAGACGAAAACCCATCCCTGAAGGAGTGTTTCTGGAGTTGGTTCAGTGTGGTCCACACAATCTTTTATGCCACCGTTCATCTTGTGTGTGGTTGAGATATTCACTCATCTGCTTTGCATGGTGGAGAAAGGACAGCTTGGAGAGAGTTGTGACTGCCCCACGGGGCGAATGGACGGCTCTGATCGGTGATTTGAATGCATCGTAGGCCCCACTAATAGAGACCAGCGGACGCTGGTGCGTCCGCTGTTGCTGGTGTGGAAAGAGTCGGGTAAGCCGACTTTGGATGAAGCTCCTGGTCCGGTGCGCGTCTAGAGCGGTTGTATATGGTGTATACGCACGTTAAGTGCGTAGTCCAATGTGACGGTTATAAGACATCCGCTCCATCCGTCCATTTTTACATCTCATTTTAACCGTTGGTACTAAAATTGAAGCAGTTCCAGACATCAGGTGGGCCCCAAATTGAAGATTAATGGGCTGATCTACTCGTTGGGTCACTTGCAGAGGGATCCAGTGGCTGAAAATTAACTTGTACGGTTAATTTCTTGTCCTCAGGCCACGTATGAAGTTTCGAATAGGATTAGGTGTCCATGTCCAAAATGCATGAACTTGATATACAAGACTTTAAACAAAGTAGAGGATGATTTGTTCATAGTTGGGATTGACCCGGGTTACACTTGGTGGGTCCATCATGGTGAAGATATGACCCATAGAGATGAGGCCATTGAAGTCAACGAAGACCCAATTGTGCCGGATGATGAGGGTGAAGACGTTGACGAAATGCAAGATATCATAGGTGATGTGTTCAGGGGAATAACTGTGGATACTGATTTTGCAGCGACAAGCAGTAGCCAAGATATTCCTCCAACGGGTGATGTCGAATCAGATAAGTTTAGTAGGTTGTTGAGGGATGCGCAACGTCCACTTTATCCAGGCCTGAGGTTGTTGCTGGTGTGGAAAGAGTCGGGTAAGCCGACTTTGGATGAAGCTCCTGGTCCGGTGCGCGTCTAGAGCGGTTGTATATGGTGTATACGCACGTTAAGTGCGTAGTCCAATGTGACGGTTATAAGACATCCGCTCCATCCGTCCATTTTTACATCTCATTTTAACCGTTGGTACTAAAATTGAAGCAGTTCCAGACATCAGGTGGGCCCCAAATTGAAGATTAATGGGCTGATCTACTCGTTGGGTCACTTGCAGAGGGATCCAGTGGCTGAAAATTAACTTGTACGGTTAATTTCTTGTCCTCAGGCCACGTATGAAGTTTCGAATAGGATTAGGTGTCCATGTCCAAAATGCATGAACTTGATATACAAGACTTTAAACAAAGTAGAGGATGATTTGTTCATAGTTGGGATTGACCCGGGTTACACTTGGTGGGTCCATCATGGTGAAGATATGACCCATAGAGATGAGGCCATTGAAGTCAACGAAGACCCAATTGTGCCGGATGATGAGGGTGAAGACGTTGACGAAATGCAAGATATCATAGGTGATGTGTTCAGGGGAATAACTGTGGATACTGATTTTGCAGCGACAAGCAGTAGCCAAGATATTCCTCCAACGGGTGATGTCGAATCAGATAAGTTTAGTAGGTTGTTGAGGGATGCGCAACGTCCACTTTATCCAGGGTGTGAGAACTTCTCCAAGTTAAATTTTCTTACAAAGTTACTTCATTTGAAGACAATAAATCGTTGGAGTAACAAATGGTTTGACATGTTGCTTGAGTTGCTGAAAGAAGCATTACCGGCTGGTGAGACATTGCCCAAGTCTCATTACGAGACAAAATCCTTGATGAGAGACTTGGGCTTTAGTTATGAACGAATCCATGCATGTATAAATGATTGTTTATTGTATAGGGAAGAGCATGATAAGGATGATCGGTGTCAAACATGTGGAGAGTCTAGGTGGAAGTATGATAAAGCCGGGCGTAAGAAAATCCCACAAAAGGTGTTAAGGTACTTTCCATTGAAACCCAGATTGTAAAGATTATTTATGTCTCATAAGACGGCTGAAGATATGAGGTGGCATACGGAGAAACGCGTTCATGATGATAGTACCCTGAGGCACCCTGCGGACTCTGAAGCCTGGTAAAATTTTGACAAGCAACATGACTGGTTTACAGAGAATTCTCGCAATGTTCGACTAGGTCTTGTAAGTGATGGCTTTAATCCATTTGGTAATATGAGTAGCTCGTACAATATGTGGCCAGTGGTACTTATGCCCTATAAATTACCTCCTTGGTGGTGTATGAAGGAATCATTTTTCATGATGTCATTACTTATTCCTAAACCCAGGTCACCTGGGAATGACATTGATATATATTTACGACCGTTAGTAGATGATTTAAACGAGTTGTGGAGTCAAGGTGTAGAAACGTATGACACATTTGCAGGACAGACATTTTGATTGCACGCAGCGGTCTTGTGGACAATAAATGACTTTCCTTCGTATGAAAATTTATCTGGGTGGAGCACGAAGGGCAAGTTGGCTTGTCCTACATGTGGTATTGAGACTTGTTCATTGTCATTGAAGCATGGTAGAAAAATGTGTTATATGGGCCATCGTCACTTCCTTCTGAGCGATCATAGTTGGCGCAGGAAGACGATGATCTTTGATGGCAAACAAGATCATAGGCCACCCCTGAAAGAGGTATCTGGAGAAGATGTGATACAACAACTGAGTAACATTGGAGAAGTTACATTTGGTAAGGCATTGCACTTGAAGAAGAGAAAACGTACAGTACTAGAATATAACTGGAGGAAGAAGAGAATCTTTTTTGAGTTGCCCTATTGGAGTGATCTGAAATTGTGACACAACTTACATGTCATGCATATTGAGAAAAATATATGTGATAATGTCTTCAGAATATTGATGAACATAGAGAAGAAAATAAAAGACAGTGTCAAGGCTCGATTGGATCTACAAGAAATAGGTTTAAGGAAAGAGTTACACTTGCAACTACATGAAAATTCGTATACTATACCAACAGCCTGCTATACATTGATAAAACTAGAGAGAAAGCGTTTATGTGAATGGTTGAGATCGGTGAAGTTTCCCGATGGGTATGCGTCAAACATATCTCGGCGCGTAAACGTTACAGACTGTAAGGTAACAGGCCTGAAAAGTCATGATTGTCATGTCCTTCTGCACGCCTACTGCCGGTTGCTATTCGTGGATTCCTGAGTAAGGATATCAATGCTGCGTTGATTGAGTTGGGGATATTCTTTAAGAATTTGTGTTCAAAATCGTTAAATGTAGATGCTATTAAACGACTGGAGAAGGACATTGCCGTAATCCTTTGCAAATTGAAAGAATATTTTCACCTGTATTTTTTGATGTCATGGTACACTTAGTAATTCATTTACCACATGAGGCGAAGCTTGCTGGCCCAATACAATATCGTTGGATGTATCCGATCGAAAGGTGGTAGAACTTAATAGTTTCTTTTTTCATTCCGTAAACTAAATATATCCATGTTTATAAGCCTGTTAACATATTAGTTTTGTGTACAGATACCTTCACACACTTAAAAGAATTGTGAAGAACAGGGCACGCCCGGAGGGATCCATAGCTGAGGCGTACATTGATAATGAGTGCCTTACATTTTTCTCCTTGTATCTTCGTGACATTGAGACTCGATTCAACCGAGAAGATCGAAATGCCGAGGAAGGACAGGAGCATGAACAAGGACTCATATCTATGTTTGTACATAACGTTCGTCCTTTAGAATCCCCGACGTTTTAAGATATGGACGTTGGGGATCTATCAAAGGCGAGGTGGTATGTGTTGCATAATTGTGAAGAAATAGAATCGTACTTGGATTAAGTCTTCCACCTGATTATTACTTTCTCTGTAAACTCAAAACCTTAATGTTTCTTGCTGATGGCGTGTCATTTATGTGTAGCGAACACCTAGACGAGATGAAGTCCAAATTCTCCACAAGTTATAATCGAATGCATCAGGATCAGTTTTCACAATGGTTTGAAAAATGTGTAAGATTTCACATTGTATCTCTCCACACTTAGAATTTTCGTTGTATTGCACATTATTTGAACCTAAGAAAATCTCTAAATAATTATATTCTGTACATGATAATAGATGAAGATGTTGTGCACAAGAAACTCTGCGGATGCGTCTGATGCACTATACTCGCTGGCGTGTGGCCCTGATAGACGTGTATCTAGATATATAGGTTGTATTGTAAACGGGATTCGATTTCACACCGAAGAACGTGACAAGTACAGGTCCACACAAAATAGTGGGATGGTTGTAAAGGAAACGAATGAGGAGGATGAAATTGACTTTTATGGCATTTTGACGGATATTATTGAGCTAAATTATTGTATGAGAAAGCAGGTGTACTTATTTAGATGCGATTGGTGGGACGTTGGAAATAAGAAGTTGGGAATACAGACTGATAACTACTTTACGAGCATAAATTTATCTCAAAAGTGGTTTAAGGATGACCCATTTGTCCTTGCCAGCCAAGCCGAACAAGTATTTTACCTCGTTGACATCAAGTTAGGCGGCTCTTGGCACGTGGTGTAGAAAATAAAGCCCAGGAACACATTTGACGTTCCCAAACCAGAAGTTGACGATAGCGAGGACGGGGGAAATGACACGTCTAGGGTTGAACAAGCATATCAAGAAGATGTGTCGTCTGCGGATACAGGGACTGATTCAAGTGTTGATATTATGTGGTGCAACTAGACAAAGATGATGTGCTTCCTGATCATATTGATGCCTCAATAGTACGTGACATTGTTAGAGATGATAGCGGTTTCATTGAGGGATCCATTGTAGACGATGAAGAGAAAATACTGATCAGCGATAGTGATAGTGAAGAAGAAATAGTCCTAAATGATAGTGATACAGACGACGATTAGTAAATGTACACATGATTTACATGTCATTTTTTAATTTGAATATGTACTTTTAATATAGAATGATAATGTGTAATGGAATTTAAAAGGGTTATAGATTAAAGTTTACAGTTTTAATATATTCTGCTTACATTATAGTGTAATGGTCTAATCATATTTTAATCATCTCTCTAAGCATAAGCATAAATGCGTTGTACCATGAACACTACTTGTATAATATTTTAGTATATTTCACTTATATTGACATTATTTAAATTTATAAGTTCGTAGCTCACACATATTCAGTGATGGCACCAGGTGGGAGAGTACGTCGTTCGCGCACTGGATCTACTCCTTCTACCCGTAATGGGACGGAGCTAGCATCGCCACCATATGTTGCATCGCAGTCCTCGGATCCCTCAGTCACGCATACACCGGGCACTACATGTAAGTCTATATATATATATATTAATGACTTTGATTTATGTTTATACTTACATATTTCTTTTGCAGCAGCGTCGTCGACCAGCCAAAGAGGACGTGGACCCACGTGTGGGTTGCTTTTACAGTGACTTACACTTGAGGGTAGGGTGACGGTAGAGTTCTCACAAGATTGTATTAGACCTGTTGGGAACAATGCCAGATTATTTATGTCGGAGGTCGGTGTCTTATGCCGATCTATGATCCCCGTCATCACCTCCCGTTGGGCAGACGTGACAGATGATGTGCGGTAGCTCATCCGTCAGCGCTTTCAGGTAAATTTATATGTTATGTGTTTTATTTATATATGTATTGCTTGAAATTAATGGAGGAAACTCGGATGTGCGTCAGAGCTATTCGGAAGAGCGGGGGTCCTTGGAAGGTGAGAACCGCTGTTATGACCATAATGAAGCTGTCAATTTTCTATAGACGGCTTTGGAGAGGCCTGACCATTTGGACAAGCCATGTTTATGTAATTGCTCAAAATTAATGGAGCAGACCCAGATGTGCGTCGGAGCTATCCGGAAGAGCGGGGGTCCCTGGAAGGTGGAAACTGCTGTTATGACCATGATGAAGCTGTCCATTTCCTATGGACTACATTGGAAGGGCCTGGCATTTTGGACAAGCCGTGTTTATATTTGTATTTGTATTTACAATGACAACACCCTTAACCTAAACCCGAACCGATTCTCAAATCCAAAAACCTATAACCTAAACCAAAAGCAAAACTTGTAACCTAAACCCGAACCCATTCTCAAATCCCAAAACCTATAACCTATACCCGAACCCATTCTCAAATCCCAAAACCTATAACTTAAACCTAAACCAAAACCTATAACCTAAACCAAAACCAAAACCTATAACCTAAACCCGAACCCATTCTCAATTTTCAAAACCTATAACCTAACCCAAAGCTATACTTATAACCTAAAACTATTGCCAAATCCCAAAACCTATAACCTAAACCTAACCTTAACCAAAAGCAAAACCTATAACCTATAACATTAACCAAAACCTTTAACCTAAACCAAAACCAAAACCAAAACCTAAACCCGAACCCATTCTCAAATCCCAAAACCTATAACCTAAACCTAAACCTAAACTTAAACCTTATCCTAAACCTATAACCAATAACCTAAAACAAAACCTATAACCTAAACCAAAACCAAAACCTATAACCTAAACCCGAACCCATTCTCAAATCCCAAAACCTATAACCTAAACCAAAGCCAAAACCTATAACCTAAACCCGAACCCATTCTCAAATCCCAAAACCAATAACCTAAACCTTATCCTAAACCTATAACCAATAACCAAAAATAAAACCCATAACCTAAACCAAAACCAAAACCTATAACCTAAACCCGAACCCATTCTCAAATCTCAAAACCTATAACCAAAACCAAAACCTATAACCTAAACCCGAACCCATTCTCAAATCCCAAAACCTATAACCTAAACCTTATCCAAAACCTATAACCTATAACCTAAAACAAAACCTATAACCTAAACCAAAACCAAAACATATAACCTAAACACGAACCCATTCTCAAATCTGAAAACCTATAACCTAAAGCTAAACCTAAACCTTATCCTAAACCTATGACCTAAACCAAAACCAAAACCTATAACCTAAACCCAAACCCATAATCAAATCCCAAAACCTATAACCTAACCTAAACCTATACTTATAACCTATAACCTATAACCTTAACCAAAACCTATAATCTAAACCAATACCAAAACCTATAACCTAAACTCGAACCCATTCTCAATTCCCAAAACCTATAACCTAACCCAAAGCAATACTTATAACCTAAAACTATTAGCAAATCCCAAAACCTATACCCTAAACCTAACCTTAACCAAAAGCAAAACGTATAACCTATAACATTAACCAAAACCTATAACCTAAACCCGAACCCATTCTCATATCCCTAAACCTATAACCTACACCAAAACCAATACCTAAACCTAAACCCGAACCCATTCTCAAATCCCAAAACCTATAACTTAAACCTAAACCTTATCCTAAACCTATAACCAATAACCTAAAACAAGACCTATAACCTAAACCAAAACCAAAACCTATAACCTAAACCCGAACCTATTCTCAAATCCCTAAACCTATAACCTACACCAAAACCAAAACCTATAACTTAAACCCGAACCCATTCTCAAATCCCAAAACCTATAACCAAAACCAAAACCTATAACCTAAACCCGAACCCATTCTCAAATCCGAAAACCTATAACCTAAACCTAAACCTAAACCTTATCCTAAACCTATGACTTAAACCAAAACCAAAACCTATAAACTAAACCCAAACCCATTATCAAATCCCAAAACCTATAACCTAACCTAAACCTATACTTATAACCTATAACCTATAACCTTAACCAAAACCTATAACCTAAACCAAAACCAAAACCTATAACCTAAATCCGAACACATTCACAATTCCCAAAACATATAACCTATAACATTAACCAAAACCTTTAACCTAAACCCGAACCCATTCTCATATCCCTAAACCTATAACCTAAACCCGAACCTATTCTCAAATCCCAAAACCTATAACCTAAACCTAAACCTTATCATAAACCTATAACCAATAACCTAAAACATGACCTATAACCTAAACCAAAACCAAAACCTATAACCTAAACCCGAACCCATTCTAAATTCTCAAACCTAAAACCTAACCCAAAGCTATACTTATAACCTAAAACTATTGTCAAATCCCAAAACCAATAACTTAAACCTAACCTTAACCAAAACCAAAATCTATAACTTATAACATTAACCAGAACCTATAACCTAAACCCGAACCCATTCTCATATCCTTAAACCTATAACCAAGACCAAAACCAATACCTAAACCTAAACCCGAACCCATTCTCAAATCCCAAAACCTATAACCTAAACCTAAACCTAAACCTTATCCTAAACCTATAACCAATAACCTAAAACAAGACGTATAACCTAAACCAAAACCAAAACCTATAACCTAAACCCGAACCCATTCTCAAATCCCAAAACCTATAACCTAAACCCGAACCCATTCTCAAATCCCAAAACCTATAAACTAAACCTAAACCTAAACCTTAAGCTAAACCTCTAACCAATAACCAAAAACAAAACCTATAACCTAAACCAAAACCAAAACCTATAACCTAAACCCGAACCCATTCTCAAATCCCAAAACCTATAACCAAAACCAAAACCTATAACCTAAACCCGAACCCATTCTCAAATCCCAAAACCTATAACCTAAACCCGAACCCATTCTCAAATCCCAAAACCTATAACCTAAACCCGAACTCATTCTCAAATCCCAAAACCTATAACCTAAGCCTAAACCTAAACCTTATCCTAAACCTATAACCTATAACGTAAACAAAAACCAAAACCTATAACCTAAACCCGAAAACATATAACCTAAACCTAAACCTTAACCTTATCCTAAACCTATGACCTAAACCAAAACTAAAACCAAAAACCTAAACCCAAACCCATTATCAAATTCCAAAACTTATAACCTAACCTAAACCTATACTTATAACCTATAACCTATAACCTTAACCAAAACTGATAACCTAAACCAAAACCAAAACCTATAACCTAAACCCGAACCCATTCTCAATTTCGAAAACCTATAACCTATAACATTAACTAAAACCTTTAACCTAAACCCGAACCCATTCTCATAGCCCTAAACCTATAACCAAAACCTAAACCTAAACCCGAACCCATTCTCAAATCCCAAAACAAATAACCTAAACCGAAACCTAAACCTAAACCTTATCCTAAACCTATAAACAATAACCTAAAACAAAACCTATAACCTAAACCAAAACCAAAACCAATAACCTAAACTCGAACCCATTCTCAAATTCCAAAACATATAACCTAAACCAAAACCAAAACCTATAACCTAAACCTGAACCCATTCTGAAATCCAAAAACCTATAACCTAAACCCGAACCCATTCTCAAATCCCAAAACCTATAACCTAAACCTAAACCTAAACTATATCCTAAACCTATAACCTATAACCAAAAACAAAACCTATAACCTAAACCAAAACCAAAACCTATAACCTAAACTCGAACCCATTCTCAAATCCGAAAACCTATAACCTAAACCTAAACCTAAACCTTATCCTAAACCTATGACCTAAACCAAAACTAAAAGCTATAACCTAAACCCAAACCCATTATCAAATCCCAAAACCTATAACCTAACCTAAACCTATACTTATAACCTATAACCTATAACCTTAACCAAAACCTATAACCTAAACCAAAATCAAAACCTATAACCTAAACCCGAACACATTCTCAATTCCCAAAACCTATAACTTATAACATTAACCAAAACCCAAACCCATTCTCATATCCCTAAACCTATAACCTAAACCAAAACCAAAACCTAAACCTAAACCCAAACCCATTCTCAAATCCCAAAACCTATAACCAAAACCTAAACCTAAACCTAAACCTTATCCTAAACCTATAACCAATAACCTAAAACAAGACCTACAACCTAAACCAAAACCAAAACCTATAACCTAAACACGAACCCATTCTCAATTCCCAAAACCTATAACCTAACCCAAAGCTATACTTATAACCTAAAACTATTGTCAAATCCCAAAACCTATAACTTAAACCTAACCTTAACCAAAACCAAAACCTATAACCTATAACATTAACCAGAAACTATAACCTAAACCCGAACCCATTCTCATATCCCTAAAACTATAACCAAAACCAAAACTAATACCTAATCCTAAACCCGAACCCATTCTTAAATCTCAAAACCTATAACCTAAACCTAAACCTAAACCCTATCCTAAACCTATAACCAATAACCTAAAACAAGACCTATAACCTAAACCAAAACCAAAACCTATAACCTAAACCCAAACCCATTCTTAAATCCCAAAACCTATAACTTAAACCTGAACCCATTCTCAAATCCCAAAACCTATAACCTAAACCTAAACCTAAACCTTATCCTAAACCTATAACCAATAACCAAAAACAAAACCTATAACCAAAACCAAAACCAAAACCTATAACCTAAACTCGAGCCCATTCTCAAATCCAAAAACCTATAACCAAAACCCAAACCTATAACCTAAACTCGAACCCATTCTCAAATCCCAAAACCTATAACCTAAACCCAAACCCATTCTTAAATCCCGAAACCTATAACATAAATCCGAACTCATTCTCAAATTCCAAAACCTATAACCTAAACCTAAACCTAAACCTTATCCTAAACCTATAACCTATAACCTAAAAAAAAACCTATAACCTAAACCTATAACCTAAACCCGAACCCATTCTCAAATTCGAAAACATATAACATAAACCTAAAACTAAACCTTATCCTAAACCTATGACCTAAACCAAAACCAAAACCTATAACCTAAACCCAAACCCATTATCAAATTCCAAAACCTATAACCTAACCTAAACCTATACTTATAACCTATAACCTATAACCTTAACCAGAACCTATAACCTAAACCAAAACCAAAACCTATAACCTAAACCCGAACCCATTCTCAATTCCCAAAACCTATAACCTATAATATTAACCAAAAAAATTAACCTAAACCCGAACCCATTCTCATATCCCTAAACCTATAACCAAAACCTAAACCTAAACCCGAACCCATTCTCAAATACCAAAACCAATAACCTAAACCTAAACCTAAACTTAAACCTTATCCTAAACCTATAACCAATAACCTAAAACAAAACCTATAACCTAAACCAAAACCAAAACCTATAACCAAAACCCGAACCCATTCTCAAATCCTAAAACTTATAACCTAAACCAAAATCAAAACCTATAACCTAAACTCGAACCCATTCTCAAATCCCAAAACCTATAACTTAAACTCGAACCCATTCTCAAATCCCAAAACCTATAACTTAAACCTAAACCTAAACCTTATCCTAAACCAATAACCTATAACCTAAAATAAAACATATAACCTAAACCAAAACCTAAACCTATAACCTAAACCCAAACCCATTCTTAAATCCGAAAACCTATAACCTAAACCTAAACTTAAACCTTATCCTAAACCTATGACCTAAACCAAAACCAAAACCTATAACCTAAACCCAAACCCATTATCAAATCCCAAAACCTATAACCTAACCTAAACCTATACTTATAACCTATAACCTAAACCAAAACCAAAACCTATAACCTAAACCCGAACCCATTCTCAATTCCCAAAACCTATAACCTATAACATTAACCAAAACCTTTAACCTAAACCCGAACCCATTCTCATATCCCTAAACCTATAACCTAAACCTAAACCAAAACCTAAACCTAAACCCGAACCCATTCTCAAATCCCAAAACCAATAACCTAAACTTAAACCTAAACCTAAACCTTATCCTAAACCTATAACCAATAACCTAAAACAAAACCTATAACCTAAACCAAAACCAAAACCTTTAACCTAAACCCGAACCCATTCTCAAATCCCAAAACCTATAACCTAAACCAAAACCAAAACCTATAACTTAAACCCGAAACTATTCTCAAATCCCAAAACCTATAACCTAAACCCGAACCCATTCACAAAACCCAAAACCTATAACTTAAACCTAAACCTAAACCTTATCCTAAACCTATAACCTATAACCAAAAACAAAACCTATAACCTAAACCAAAACCTAAACCTATAACCTAAACCCGAACCCATTCTCAAATCCGAAAACCTATAACCTAAACCTAAACCCAAACCTTATCCTAAACCTATGACCTAAACCAAAACCAAAACCTATAACCTAAACCCAAACCCATTATCAAATCCCAAAAACTATAACCTAACCTAAACCTATACTTATGACCTATAACCTATAACCTTAACCAAAACCTATAACCTAAACCAAAACCAAAACCTATAACCTAAACCCGAACCTATTCTCAATTTCCAAAACCTATAACCTATAACATTAACCAAAACCTTTAACCTAAACCCGAACCTATTCTCATATCCCTAAACCTATAACCTTAACCAAAACCAAAACCTTAACCAAAACCCGAACCCATTCTCAAATCCCAAAACTTATAACCTAAACCTAAACCTAAACCTAAACCTTATCCTAAACCTATAACTAATAACCTAAAACAAAACCTATAACCTAAACCGAAACCAAAACCTATAACCTAAAACCGAACCCATTCCCAATTCCCAAAACCTATAACCTAAACTAAAACCAAAAACTATAACCTAAACCCGAACCCATTCTCAAATCCCTAAACCTATAACCTAAACCTAAACCTAAACCTTATCCTAAACCTATAACCTAAACCAAAACCAAAACCTATAACCTAAACCCGAACCCATTCTTAAATCCGAAAACCTATAACCTAAACCAAAACCAAAACCTTATCCTAAACCTATGACCTAAACCAAAATCAAAACCTATAACCTAAACCCGAACCCATTCTCAAATCCCAAAACCTATAACCTAACCTAAACTTCTACTTCTAACCTATAACCTATAACCTTAACCAAAACCTATAACCTAAACCAAAACCAAAACCTATAACCTAAACCCGAACCCATTCTCGATTCCTAAAACCTATAACCTAATCCAAAGCTATACTTATAACCTAAAACTATTGCCAAATCCAAAAACCTATAACCTAAACCTAACCTAAACTAAAACCAAAACCTATAACCTATAACATTAACCAGAACCTATAACCTAAACCCGAACCCATTCTCATATCCCTAAACCTATAACCTAAACCAAAACCAATACCTAAACCTAAACCCGAACCCATTCTCAAATCCGAAAACCTATAACCTAAACCTAAACCTAAACCGTATCCTAAACCTATAACCAATAACCTAAAACAAGACCTATAACCTAAACCAAAACCAAAACATATAACCTAAACCCGAACCCATTCTCAAATCCAAAAACATATAACCTAAACCTAAACCTAAACCTTATCCAAAACCTATGACCTAAACCAAAACCAAAACCTATAACCTAAACCCGAACCCATTATCAAATCCCAAAACCTATAACCTAACCTAAACCTATACTTATAACCTATAACATATAACCTTAACCAAAACCTATAATCTAAACCAAAACCAAAACCTATAACTTAAACCCAAACCCATTCTCAATTTCCAAAACCTATAACCTAACCCAAAGCTATACTTATAACATATAACTATTGCTAAATCCCAAAACCTACAACCTAAACCTAACCTTAACCAAAATCAAAACCTATAACTTATAACATTAACTAGAACCTAGAACCTAAACCCAAACCCATTCTCATATCCCTAAACCTATAACCTAAACCAAAACCAATACCTAAACCTAAACCCGAACCCATTCTCAAATCCCAAAACCTATAACCTAAACCTAAACCTAAACCTTATCCTAAACCTATAACCAATAACCTAAAATCAGACCTATAACCTAAACCAAAACCAAAACCTATAACCTAAACCCGAACCCATTCTCAAATCCCTAAACCTATAACCTAAACCAAAACCAAAACCTATAACCTAAACCCAAACCCATTCTCAAATCCCAAAACTTAAACCTAAACCCGAACCCATTCTCAAATTCCAAAACCTATAACCTAAACCTAAACCTAAATCTTATCGTAAACCTATAACCAATAACCTAAAACAAGACCTATAACCTAAACCAAAACCAAAACCTATAACCTAAACCCGAACCCATTCTCAAATCTGAAAACCTATAACCTAAACCTAAACCTAAACCTTATCCTAAACCAATACCAAAACCTATTACCTAAACCCGAACCCATTATCAAATCCCAAAACGTATAACCTAACCTATACCTATACTTATAACCTAAAACCTAAAACCTAAACCAAAACCTATAACCTAAACCAAAACCAAAACCTATAACCTAAACCCGAACCCATTATCAAATCCCAAAACCTATAACATAACTTAAACCTATACTTATAAACTAAAACTATATCCAAATCCCTAAACCTATAACCTAAACCTAACCTTAACTAAACCTAAACCTATAACCTATAACCTTAACCAAAACCTATAACCTAAACTAAAACCAAAACCTATAACCTAAACCCGAACCCATTATCAATTCCTAAAACCTATAACCTAACCCAAAGCTATACTTATAACCTAAAACTATTATCAAATCCCAAAACCTATAACCAAAACCAAAACCAAAACCTATAACCTAAACCCCAACCCATTATCAAATCCCAAAACCTATAACCTAACCTAAACTTATACTTATAAACCAAAACCAAAACCTATAACCTTAACCCGAACCTATTCTCAATTCCCAAAACCTATAACCTATAACCTAACCTTAACCAAAACCGAAACCTATAACCTATAACATTAACCAGAACATATAACCTAAACCCGAACCCATTCTCATATCCCGAAACTTATAACCTAAACCAAAACCAAAACCTAAACCTAAACCCGAACCCATTCTCAAATCCCAAAACCTATATCATAAACCTAAACCTAAACCTATAACCTATAACATAAACCAAAACCTATAACCTAAACCAAAACCAAAACCTATGACATAAACCCGAACCCATTATCAAATCCCAAAACCTATAACCTAACCTAAACCTATACTTATAACCTAAAATTATTCTCAAATCCCAAAACCTATAACCTAACCTAAACCTATTCTTATAACCTAAAACTATTCTCAAATCCCAAAACTTATAACCTAAACCTAAACCTTATCCTAAACTTATAACCTATAACCAAAACTAAAACCATAACCTAAACCTAAACCTAAGACTTAAATGTATTCTCAAATTCCTAAACCTAAACCTACACCTAATCCTAATCTCAACTACTTAACCTAAACCTAAACTTGAAAACCCAAACCTAAACCCGATCCCAAACCCGAACCCGATTTCCTAAACCTAAACCTTAACCTATAACGTAACTTAAATCTAAACCTATAACCTACACTTATAACCTATAACCTAAACCTAAACCTAAAACCTAAATTTATTCTCAAATCCCTAAACCAAAACCTACACCTAATCTCAACTCCCTAAACTAAACCTAAACTTGAAAACCCAAGCCTAATCTTGATCCCGAACCCGAACCCGATTTCCTAAACCTAAACCTTAACCTATTCTCAAATCCCTAAACCTAAACCTACACCAAATCCTAGTCTCAACTCCCTAACCTAAACCTAAACCTAAACTTGAAAACCCAAACCTAAACCCGAACCCGAACTCGATTTCATAAACCTAAAACCTTAATCTATTATCAATTCCCTATAGCTATAACCTATAACCTAAACCTAAACCATATCCTAAACCTAAACCTTAACCTTATGAATTCGAATTTATTTTATAAAAGTTCATTTATGACTAAGTTATTTTCTTAATAAGTTTATTGCCTTAATGTATTATTTACGAAACTGCAGGATAAATTTCACTTGGATTTGAGTGTTCCACACATATCCTATGCCGTCGACGACATGATGAAGGAGCGGTTCAAGGCTTACCGCGGTAAGTTATACCAACAGTACAAGCGGTCCACGAGCCACGAGGAGCCCGCACAGTCCGCATCGCCTCACGTGACCCGTGAGGACTGGCAGATACTCTGCGATAGGTTTTCGTCTGATTCTTTTCAGGTAATATTTGTATATATATGATATCTTAACGTAATAATTAAATTCATAATTAATAACAATGCATTATGTATAATGTATTCAGAAGAGGAGCAAAATAAATTTCCACAACAGGAGAAAGTTAGAAGTGAACCACGTAACTGGTTCAAAGTCATTTGTACGACTTCGTCACGACATGGTAAGAAATTACTGATAATTTTTATATTCTTTCCATGCATTTATATTAACTCTATTTTTCTTTCGATTGCGCAGCGAGATTTCATCACTGGCCAAGAGCCCGGACCAGTAGACTTCTACAAAGGGACTCACTGTCGGCAGGCGAGTGGATCTTGGGTACATCCTAAAGCCAGCGAGATTTGGGTAAAAATCATTACATTGTAAAATTTAATTGTATTAAATTATAATAATGTCATTTATTATGAAAATTCATATGTTTTAATTACAGGAGGAGATGGACACCTTATGGAGTTAGCCTACTCCCGATGGTACTCAGCGGAGTGAGCCAGAGATCCTGAGTCAGGTGCTTGGCACCCGTTCTAGATATATCCATGGGCTTGGTCATGGTGCCAAGTTCATGACACCCGCTAGAGCTGCCTCCAGCCGATCCGCCGTAGTTGGCGACAGCGCCATATGCCGAGCTGATACCACAGAGAGAGAGGTTCAGCAGCTACGGGTTGTCGTCGATGACATCAAAGATCAACTGGACAGGCAGATGGAGGAGCAGGAGAGGAAGATGATGGAGGAGCTGACGAGGCAGAGGGAGGAGCAGGAGAGGAAGATGGAGGATCAGCTGGCAAGGCAAAAGGAGGAGCAGGAGAGGAAGATGGAGGATCAACTGGCAAGGCAGAAGAGGAGCAAGAGAGGAAGATAGAGGAGATGCGGGTGGAGCATGAGCGACGGATGACGGAGATGTTTCAGGCTTTCGTTGCACGCTTACCTACCGATGCCCCACCACATTTGTCTTAAGCTTTATGATTTTTTCTTTTTTATTTATGATGTTAAACTTTTATGTATTTATGCGTGAATGACTGTGATGCGTATAAGATTGGTTGTGTTTGAATGTATGTAGTTTCTGTTTGGAAGGATTTACTAGTTTGGGTTAGATGGATTTGAATGTGTATATGATGAAATTTGACAGGTGTCTTATGATATAATAGGTGTATATCAAGATGTGAATATGAATATGATGATATAACAGGTATATCAGGATGAATATGATGAAATATATTGCAACAGGTGTCTATCAGGTATTTTGCATGGAATTTTCAATCGGATATTGTTAAAAAAAAAGGGACTTTTAGCAACGAACTTTTTCGCCGCTATATTGTTCTAGCGACGAAAAATTTCGTTGCTAAAAGTTTTTTAAAATACGAAATTTTCTTTGCTAAAAGTTTTTGAAATTATTATAGGGACGAAATGTTCGTTACTAAAAGATTTTTACAATATTATAGGGATGAAAATTTTCGTTGCTAAAAGTTTTTGAAAATATAATAGGGACGAATGTTTCGTTGCTAAAAAGTTTTAAAAATGTTGTAGGGACGTAACATTTGGTTGCTAAAAGATATTGAAAATATTATAGGCACGAAATTTTCGTTGCTAGAAGGTTTTTAAAATATTATAGGGACGAAACGTTTCATTGCTAAAAGATTTTGAAAATATTATAGGCACGAAATTGTCGTTGCTAAAAGTTTTTAAAACATTATAGGGACGAAAGATTTCGTTGCTAAACGTTTTTAAAAATATTATAGGGACGAAATTTTCGTTGCTAAAAGTTTTTAAAATATTGTAGGGACGCAATTTTCGTTGTTAAACGTTTTTAAAAATATTATAGGGACAAAATTTTCGTTGCTATAAGTCTTGTAAAGTATTTTTCGCTACGAAATTATTCACTGTAAAAAATAAAAATATATTTTTAGCAGCGACAATTTCCGCTGCTAAAAGTTTCCCAAAGATTTGTTAGTAACGAAAATTCGTTGCTAAAAGTGGCATAATTTTTTGCAGCGAAACATTTCGCTGTTAAAAGGTTTTTATAGTTTTTTAGGGATGAAATATTTCACTGCTAAAAGTCCTCCACAGCTTTTTTAAGCAGCAAAAGTGGTACAATTATTTTTTACATCGAAATGTTTCGCTGCTAAAAGTCCTCTACAGTTTTTGTTGCGACGAAATTTTCGTTGCTAAAAAGCTTACATTTAGCAACGACTTTAACTTTTTGGCTGTTGAAAGTTTGTAGTGACGGTGTATTAGCAACGAAATGAGCGACAAAAATTTTCGTTCCTAAAAATATTTTGCTACGAAATGTTAACATTTAGAGACGAAAATTTTTATAGCTAAAAGTAGGAATTCTTATAGTGTTAAAAGTCCATAAAGGCGATGCGTTAGATTGGTACATATCACTAGACTACCGTCAAATCAAAATATGGGAACAACTTTCATTGATACTAATTTTCAAGTCAGGTCGCAACTAGTGTGACTAGATAATCCCTATGGAGTCGCAAATCTATAGATGCTGGATCATAGGGCAAAATCGACTCGTGCTTCTACGGGTGGCTTTTTTCAAGGGCTTTGCGTTGTGATTAAAAAAGTATTATGTTTGACCATAGTTGCCACGAGCCAATGACTTTATCCTTAAAGTTAGCTAGATCCTATAGAAATGCTAGGGGAGAAGATCTGAAGATTCTCAATCCTATGATGATTTTGTGATTAGAAATTCAAGGTAAGGGACCATGGTTACAAAGAGGGAATGTATTAGACACCTACTTTGCTCGTGTTATTATATGGTCTCCACTTCACAAGATTTGACTATTCTTGGGGGTTAATGATCGGTTCTCATGTGCAAATGATGCGAATGTATGTGGAATGTTGTGTTGAATACAAAGCTTGTGACAAACTTAGGTTAGCTGGTTCAGGCTAGATAAGTTTGCCCCACTTCCCCCACTTGCTAAAACAAATAAGCAGTTAGTACAAATTTATGATAGGCAGGATCTGACTAAGTTGACAAGCTATAGAGCATATGTTTATATTGATCAGGTGCAAGATGTAATGCAAAAATGATAAATTTGTTGAGCAAGGAGGTTGAGAAGGGAGTGAATATTACAAAATTCTAATGTTAAAATTTAGACAAATCAGAATGAAGATTAAATGGCTGGATGGATGGTAGTGATGCAAGGATTGGATTGAGTGTCTTTGATTGAGATCTTGATGGCTTAGGTGGCTCTGGGTTAGGCTGAGCTAAGCTTGACTTGGGCTGAAATCTTTCCTATGGTTCTCTCTTCTCCTTGGTGGAGGGATGGAAAGGCTACGCTAAGGGCTTAAGGGGTGAGTGAGGAGGCTTGGATTTTTCTATTATTGATAAGGAATGAATGAAATGTGATGGGAAGGGGGGTATTTATGGCCTCCCAACCTGGTTTTCCTATAATTCTTGCAAACCTCGAGGTTAAAAGGGCTCTGGGTGGTTGAGATTTGAGATTTCCATGTGGTAAAACCTTATAAGATGGATTGGATGGCATATGGTATAATTTTGGTACAAGGAAGGGGTGTTAGAGTAAATTTACATTGCCATATGCTTGAGGTTTGCAAAATGATGAATTGCACACGAATATATCGCTATACATAAATGCAAGATGTGCCTTGTGGCAAGCTACCCATTGAGGGCCACTAGTACCATTTCAGCCTCCCTCTTTGGTAGGTGTACTCTCCCACCCATATGGGGAGTTCTAATTAAATGAGGTTGCCTTGTTGTCTCCTTTGTTACTCTGATTGGACTATGGATGTGTGCTTAAACTAAAGTAGACCTTGAACCTAGTTTGACAAGGTGAGTTAACTGGGTAGGCTAA
This sequence comes from Magnolia kwangsiensis, assembly GCA_037074715.1. Taxonomy (NCBI): domain Eukaryota; kingdom Viridiplantae; phylum Streptophyta; class Magnoliopsida; order Magnoliales; family Magnoliaceae; genus Magnolia; species Magnolia kwangsiensis. The sequence goes on along the minus strand of CM073571.1, from coordinate 25,935,063 downwards.
CTAGGTGGGTTGAATCAATGGGTCAACTCATTGATTTGACCCGATGAGTAGACTAAGCAAGTTGACTAGGTTTCCCTAAAGTTAGGTTTTTTTCGGATCTCTCCTATTGGGTTGACCGGGTTTAGAGTTAGTTCCTAGGGTTTATGCCTCTAGGGTTTGAGGTTTGAGTTAGGATTTGGTTTTGGATTTAGGGTTTGGATCAGTGTTTGGACCAAGGTTTTGAATGGTTTTAGATTTAGGGTTTGGATTAGTGTTTGGACCAAGGCTTTGGATTAGGGTTTAGATCAGATTTTGGGTTTAGATAAGTTTTCGTCCAATCTCAATAAACTTATTGGTCTACAGCAGGTGTCTACACTAACTTTGATCGATCGATCGAATCCGAACATGTTCTATTACACGATCCGGTTTTCTGAAATTGTTAGGGGTTTTCCTCTATCATCTTAACTTTCATGGATTTATCATATTCATAAATTAGGTCCAAACCATCCAATGATTTCCCCATCACTAAGTTTGGAACTGAATTTAAAATATCGAGATATACAATCGTTCTATAGCATGGTTTATTATTGCTACTATCCATAAATCATTGTAGACAATCTAGCGATCAGATCGCTCTAAAATTCAGAGCCATGGTATGTTTTGGCCTTAAGGAATCTATGACTCAAACTGATTTAAACAGGCACTGCTAGATAATCTAAAGTCAATATCTATGATAAGAGATCTCGCGTTAAGCCTTCCTCCATTTTTTAAACCTTTTCGTATATCAAACAAAGGAAGTAAGGTTGATCCATCCCGTTCATGGTGTAGATCTAGGGTTTTTAATTGAGAATACAAAAAATTTTGAAAAAATAAAATTAGGGACTTGCTGTTGGAAATTCTTTCTCCACAGGCTTCCTCTCTCTATCTCTCTTTCTCACTCTTTTTTTCTCCTTTACTTAGTGTTTTTGCTAGAGAGTTCTCTATGATGCCTCCCTCAAGGTTTTGTAATTTTTCACAAAAAGATAAATATTGTAGTGACAAAAGTGATGGAGTTTTTTCTCCTCAGATCAGAGGAGAGATGGAACAATGGGTGAAAAATTCAAGTAATTCACCGCGTTGCTCGACCGGTCGTAGGGGAGCCACGACTGGTTGTGGGAGGCGCTTGACCGGTCGTAGGTTCGAGCCCTGACATGACTCGAAGTCTAGCGAGTTGTGCTATTTTTTTGGGGTCTAGGACTAGTCGTAGGTGAGCTACGACCATTCGTAGGAGAGCTACGACTAGTCGTAGGTTACGCAGTTTGTTCCACGATTTTCTACGAAATTACGGATTTGAGTCCTTTCACAACAGGGATGCAGAAAGGAGTTTCCTAAAACTATAAAAATGGTTCTCTAGGATTTTTCTAGGGCATGAGAAAAATATAAGAGGGTTATCAAAGGTGAGAGAGAGAGAGAAAAGAGAGAGAGGAAGCTTGTGGAAGGGAGTCGTCGTCTCAGCGCTTCTACGTTCTCGTGATCGGTGAGATCCCTCTGTTTTCTTTTATTCTCTTATTGTTTATCCGCTCCTGCGTGAGTGACGAAGGTTGTAACGTTCTACTTCATAGTGGATTGTTGATTTGGACGAGGTCCCGTGGTTTTTACCTCTTTCCACATAAAAATCTCTTGTATGGTGCGTGATTGTTGCTTTGATTGTTTTCATTACTATTATTATCCCATAATTTCGGTTTGTTCGGGAGGCTAGATCCTAAGGTTTTGTGCAAGGCTCCCAACAAAGTAGTATCAGAGCGCTAAGTTCATTGAACGGGTAGGATCGGTTTGGAATTATGGAAGGTGGTTCATCAAGGATGATCAGCCTCAATGGTTCTAACTGGACCATATAGAAGGCAAAGATGGAGGACTTGCTTTATTGCAATAATCTATATTCTCCAATTTTAGGCATATCAGAAAAATTCAAGGATATGTCTGATGATGATTGGAAGAAGTTGGATCGGAAGGCGGTGGGGTTTATTAGACAATGGATGGATGATTCTGTATTCCACCATGTGTCTACGGAAACCTCAATCGCTAGCCTATGGCTAAAACTACAAGGGCAGTATGAGAGGAAGATAGCCGGTAATAAAAATTTTCTGATAAAGCGACTTATGAATCTCAAGTTCAAGGATGGTGGTTATGTGGCCGAGCACATGAATGAGGTTAGCAATATAGTGAACCAACTCTCCTCTATGAAGATGGTCTTGGATGATGAATTGCAGGCTTTACTATTGCTTAGTTCGTTGCCTGACAGTTGGGAGACATTGGTGGTGTCTTTAAGTAACTCCGTGCTAGACGGAAAGATATCCATGGAACAGGTTACTAGCTGTCTCTTCAATGAAGAGACAAGGAGGAAGTCTCAGGGGTCTACTCAGCAAGAGGCACTTGTGACACAGGAATAGGGGAGAGGAAAGAACAGGAAGGGTGGGAAGGCCCGAGATAAATCAAGAGGCAAGTCGAATAACAGAAAAGATGTTGAATGCTGGAATTGTGACAAGAAGGGCCACTATAAGTATGAATGTGGTAAGGCTAAAAACAACAAGCAAGGAAAAGCAAAGGAGAAGGAAGATGAATCTGATTCTACAGCGGTCGCTTTAGATGGCGATGTTGTTATTATTCTTTCCACAGATCATGATGTATGTTTCACGGCTACGAGTCAGGACACCGACTGGGTGATTGACTCAGGAGCTTCTTTTCATGCGACTCCTCACAGGGATTTCTTCACAAGCTACAAGTCAGGTGACTATGGGACTGTGAAGATGAGAAATTCTGGCGTATTGAAAATCGTGAGAGTTGGTGATATTTGTGTGAGGACCGATCTGGGCTGCACATTAGTTCTCAGGGATATGAGGCATATCCCAGACCTTTGCCTCAACTTGATGTCGACGGAAAGGTTGGATGATGATGGCTATGAAAGCCGGTTTGTTGGTGGACACTGGAAGCTCATCATGGTTTCATTGATCGCAGTCAGAGGAAAGAAGTATTGCACCCTGTACAAGGCAAGTGTCAGTGTATGCAAGGGTGGGTTGAACGCAGTGGAAGATTCAGCTATTGACATGCGGCACAGGCATTTAGGCCACATGAGTGAAAAAGAGCTTCATCTACTAGCGAGGAAGCGGCTCCTTCCAGATGTGACAGGTATACCTCTCAAAAACTGTCTTGATTGTTTATCAGGGAAACAACATAGAGTTTCATTTGTTAAAATTACTTCTCATGTTAATAAAGTACATGCATTAGATTTGGTTTATTCTGATGTGTGTGGTCCTATGAGGATAAAAACCTTGGGTGGGACATTGTATTTTATTACTTTTATAGATGATGCATCTAGGAGGGTTTGGGCTTATGCTTTGAAATCCAAGGACGAGGTCTTTGGTGCGTTTAAGTTATTTCATGCTATGGTCGAGAGAGAGATAGGTAGATCATTGAAGTGCATCCGCACTAATAATGGTGGTGAATACATCGACGACTTTCATGAGTACTGCAAGTCCCTGGGTATACAGCATGAACAGATGGTTCCCAAGACCTCCCAGCATAATGGTGTAGCTGAGCGAATGAATCGCACCATTGTTGAGAGAATCAGATGCATGATATCCCATGTGAAGTTGCCCAAGAAGTTTTGGAGAGAAACAATGCACACGGTGGTGTACCTGATAAACAGGTCTCCATCTGCCCTATTGAATAAAAAAGTACCTGAGAAGGTGTGGACTGGACAGGATCTATCGTACAGTTATCTCAGGGTGTTTGGATGCAGGGCATCCGTTCACGTACCAAGGGACGAGAGGACCAAGCTCGATATGAAGATCAGGCAGCGTGTGTTCCTAGGGTACGGTGATGAAAAGTTTGGTTACAGATTGTGAGATCCGACCGAGAAAAAGCTCGTCAGGAGCAGAGATGTGGTTTTCTTTGAAGATTAGTGTATTGAAGACATTGGTAAGCTAGAGAAGAATCAACTTAGTTCAGATGAACTAGAGGACATGGATCCGGTTATTCCTCCCGTGGTGCCTGATAACGGGGGAGTACAACGAGGTGCAGAGGACGAGGAGGTTCCTACAGAAGATCAGTGTATTGAAGACATTGGTAAGCCAGAGAAGAATCAACTTAGTTCAGGTGAACTAGAGGACATGGATCCGGTTATTCCTCCCGTGGTGCCTGATAACGGGGGAGTACAACAAGGTGCAGAGGACGAGGAGGTTCCTACAGAAGATGGACCGGGGGAATATCCGCCACTTGATCCACCTGTTGAGTCATAGGTGAGGAGGTCATCTAGGGATAGACAGTCATCCAAGAGGTACTCGCCGCATGAGTACACTATGTTGACTGATGGGGGAGAGTCAGAAGATTATTCTAAGGCACTAGCCGATAAGCATAAGGAGGAGTGGTTGAAAGCTATGTAAGAGGAGATAAAATCCTTGTATAAGAACCACACCTATGACATAGTGAAACTGCCTAAGGACAAGAAAGCTTTGAACAACAAGTGGGTGTTTAGAACAAAGGTTGAGCAGAAGAATTCATAGACGAGGTTTAAGGCCAGACTTGTGGTAAAAGGGTTCGGTCAGAGGAAAGGCATAAACTTCGAGGAGATATTCTCACCAGTGGTGAAGATGACATCCATACGGGTGTTTCTTGGGTTGACGACTAACATGGATCTGGAGATAGAGCAGTTGGACGTTAAAACTGCTTTTCTCCATAGTGACCTGGAAGAAGAGATCTACATACATCAACCAGAGGGGTTCAAAGTCAAGGGCAAGGAACGTATGGTGTGTAAGCTGAGAAAGAGCTTGTATGGGCTGAAACAAGCTCTACAGCAATGGTACAAGAAGTTTGATTCGTTCATGTTACAGCATGGGTATGACAGAACAGAGTCGGACCATTGTGTGTTCGCGTGAAAGTTCTCAGATGGTGATTTCTTAGTTCTGTTGTTATACGTTGATGACATGCTCATCATGGGAAAAGACATCAAGAAGATCAACAGGCTAAAACGGGAGTTGAGAAAGTCTTTTGCGATGAAAGACTTGGTCCCTGCTAAACAGATCCTAGGAATGGAGATAACCGGTGACAGAAGCAGCAGGAAGCTTTGGCTGTCACAAGAGCGGTATATTGAGAAAGTTCTAGAGCGGTTTAATATGAATGCAGCGAAGCCGGTCAGTACTCCACTGGATGGTCACTTCAGATTGAGCAATAGGCAGTGTCCCAAGATGAAGGCAGAGGTGGAAGAGATGCAGAAGATACCCTACGCGTCCCCTGTAGGAAGTTTGATGTATGTTATGGTGTGTACACGCCCAGATATAGCATATGCGGTTGATATTGTCAGCCGGTATCTTGCCAATCCTGGCAAAGAACATTAGGCAGCATGAAGTGGATACTGCGGTATCTAAGAGGCTCATCCAGGTTGAGCCTATGTTATGGTGATGGTAAACCTGTGATAGAGGGCTACACAGATGCAGATATGGCAGGCGACATAAACTCTAAGAAGTCTACATCGGGGTTCATGTTTACATTTGCCGGGGGAGCGGTTTCTTGGCAGAGTAAGCTACAGAAGGTCGTAGCATTGTCGACAATAGAGGCTGAGTATATTGCAGTCATAGAAGCATGTAAAGAGATGCTTTGGATGAAGAGGTTCCTACAGAAACTTAGCCTGAAGCAGGAGGAGCACGTGGTCTATTGTGATAGTCAGAGTGCTATACACTTGAGCAAGAATCTAAGTCAGCATTCCAAGTCAAAGCACATAGAGATTCGGTATCACTGGATCAAGGATACTTTGGAACAGAAGGTGTTAAAGCTTGAGAAAGTCCACACGGACGATAATGGGTCAAACATGATGACCAAGGCTTTGCTCAAGGACAAGTTTGAGGTTTGCAGAAACTAGGCTGGCTTGAAGAAGGTGAATTCCTCTTGAGTCGAAAAGGGAGAGATTTGATAGAATTTTTTCTCCTCAGATCAGAGGAGAGATGGAGCAACGGGTGAAAAATTAGAGTAATTCACCGCGTTGCTTGACCAGTCGTAGGGGAGCCACGACTGGTCGTGGGAGGCGCTCGACCGGTCGTAGGTTAGAGCCCTGGCACGACTCGAAGTCCAGCGAGTTCTGCTATTTTTTTCAGGGTCTAGGACTAGTCATAGGTGAGCTACGACTAGTCGTAGGTGGTCTACGACCAGTCGTAGGAGAGCTAAGACTAGTCGTAGGTGGTCTACGACCAGTCGTAGGAGAGCTACGACTAGTCGTAGGTTACGCAGTTTGTTTCGTGATTTTGCACGAAACTGCGGATTTGAGTCCTTTCACAACAGGGATGCAGAAAGGAGTTTCCTAAAACTATACAAAGGGTTCTCTAGGGTTTTTCTAGGGCATGAGAAAAACACAAGAGGGTTATCAAAGGTGAGAGAGAGAGAGAGAGAGAGAGAAAAGAGAGAAAGGAAGCTTGTGGAAGGGAGCCGTTGTCTCAGCACTTCTGCGTCCTCGTGATCGGTGAGATTCCTCTGTTTTCTTTTATTCTTTTATTGTTTATTAGCTCCTGCATGAGTGACGAAGGTTGTAACATTCTACTTCATAGTGGATTGTTGATCTGGACGAGGTCCCGTGGTTTTTACCTCTTTGAGGGTTTTTCACGTAAAAATCTCTTGTGGTGCGTGATTGTTACTTTGATTATTTTCATTGCTATTATTATCCCATAATTCTGGTTTGTTCAAGAAGCTAGTTCCTAAGGTTTTGTGCAAGGCCCCCAACAAAAAGCAATAACCTTATCCTTTACCAAGAGCACCTCTACTAACTTTTTAAGTGTTTTGTTATTATTATTAATTACAAAATTAAAATATGAATTCTATTAATCTTGAGTCTCATATATTACCAAATTTTGGAGTTATTACCAATCTCCCTCTTGACATGGCTGGATTTAAAAAGTAGGCATTGATATTAATTGTCTATCAATCAGCTCTATCTTTAATGGTGGTATGCTGTCCAATTAAATCCTTACAGTAGAAATCTTGACAAGACATGGCTGGTACCTATTCTACGTATCCAAACTCTAGATTACTCACACGCAGAAAATCGGGTATTGCTCTCTCCATGTAGCAAAGTCCATGCAAGTACAATGCAGCGAAATTTTGTTAGATGATAAGGAATTGTGAGAGGTAGGTTACATAAAGTAGGTATCTAGCTATATGGACATGGTTGAAAACTACCCCTATATTAAAGTTGTACTGGCACAACATGATGTAATTCAATTATATCAAAGCTCCATGAAGGTGTTGGGAATATGAGTTTGGATACACCAAAAATATCAAAAAATAATTTGACAATCAAATGTTTCACTAGGTTGAATCATGTATAAATACGCTGTCCTTAAAGTGTGTTTCGTCCCCTTATCAACTGCTGATGGGTTACATGCGAATTGCTTTTAGGATAAGACAAGCCTTCTAGATCCAACGTGCAGTAATCACAATAGGTCCACTAGGAACAATTTTAACGCAACAAATTTCTTCTGGCAGACTCAAACGGTGGTGATGTTCTAAGTATTTTAGAATGGAGCTATGGATTGTATCTGATTTGATGATAGAGAGGGGTGTGTTGAGATGATGAAATCGGATTGGAATGGTCTAGTTTATATAGGCATCAGGTAGTGGACCGTTGCTAGATTGCTATCAATGGTCCAGAACATTTGAAAAATGTTTCTAGCCATTGTCCATTAATCACAGACGTTTCTGGTTATCGGATCAAAGGATCTGACCTTCGGATCATCATGGTCCGTCCATTTTTGGACCGTTTGGCTTTCAAGGCATAGAGCTGTATTTCTGAAACTGCCGAATATTTCAGATTTAAGATCCGACCGTTCTCAGTTACCTATAAAGATCCAGGCTCATTTCAGATCCACACCGCCTTAAGGCTTTGACCAGACTCATCGCACTAGACCCATCACACCGTCTCGTGCCGGTTCGCATAAGGTCACGAGGGAGCGACCACTCTGTGACACGTGCGAAGTGCAAAGTGAGCCATCTAGCGCCACTATAACCACACTGCCTCACTACCCACGCCCTCGCCCTCGCCCACGCCCATGCCCGAGCTCGAGCATGCGTGCATGTGTTCCAATGCTACGCACTGGAACATGCAACTTGTGTATCACCTCCTCCAAAAGCTCCAAGTAAGAATACTCTTCACAACATTTCATATAAAACACAAAAGGATTTCAACCATTTCCAATGTGGGACAAAGCACACACCACACTTTTTTAATTCAAAAAATTTCAAAAAGCATTTTGGCAGGAAAATCCTAAAATTTTGAAAATTTTGAATTTTTCATTTTTATTTTGAAAAACTATTTATTTTCAACAGAGGGAAGTAGATCAACTGTTGTACTGCACACCAGCAAACTCATTGGTGTATGTACTTGGCGCATGCAGAAGAGCTCAGTATCTTTGCGCCTCGTGACAGTGCTAATGATGGAATGAATATCAAATATCTATGAGCCCATTACAATATATTTATTATATCTATACAGTCCATTTATTTGGTGAGATTATTTTAAGGCATGTACTAAAAATAAATCATATCCAAAGTTCAAGTGGACTACATCACAAATAGCCATAGGCACAATGATTTCTACCATTAAAACATTGGTAAGGTTTACTATATTATTTTTTTCTCAGTCCAACATGTTCATACGGTTACACAAATATAACTGAAGAGAAAACAAATATAAAATTGATCCAAAAATTATGTAAACCCAAGAAAGCTTCAATGGTAGAGATTCAATCTCCCACTATTTTCTGCAATGTGATCCACTTGATATTTGGTTGTCTTATTTTTGGACTTATCCCTTGGAACTATATGGCAAAATAAACAGACGGTTTGGATAAAGAAATTTACGACTGTGGACCCCACCTTTTATCCAGTGGTTTTTACGAAGCAAAACAAACTTAACATATGAACTTAGACCTTCTTGTATGGACACCGAAATTGAGGACAAAAATATCCATGCTTTTTAAGTAAGCAAGAATTGGCGGCCCTATATACCTAAGGATTATAACTGTAGCTATAGGTACAGTAGCTGATCTGGCAGCCAACCCCTAAAATGTCTTGTCCCACTGTCGAGGTTGGCTACAGATCGGCTACACTACCTATGGCTATGGTTATTATCCATAACTATGGGTCTGTGGTCATTACTCGATATTAGTTATCGATACTATCTATCATTTTCGGATATTATTGATGACTTATGCTCGATACCATCAAACTATTCTCAACAATATCAAAAATTCATCCATTTTTCAAGTTTTATTGCTGGACAATTTGGCATTCATCTTCGATATTATCGAATTATGGTCAATATTATCGATAATCTATGGCTACGGATTATAACCGTAGCCATAGGTCTAGGGTCATTTTCTCCGGTCTTTCCTCACAAGTACACTTTATCAACTTTCTTCTTCACACCTGATGTAAAAATAAATAAATAAATAAACAAAACAAAAGAAAAAAAAAAGAAAAAAAGAAGAAGAAGAAGAAGAAAGAAACAAAGAAACAAAGCATTAGGACACCATAGGGAATAAAACACCATTAAAGACTTGCTAGGAACGTACTTGAGTTTGAGACATGCAATTCAGACTGTGGAAGTTTATATCACACCGATCCTTGGATCAAAGTGACTCTTTAGATATATTAGCATCCAGAGGCTAGGTCCACTATTTGGACCATCTAGTATTTCCTTTTGGACATATTCATATTTCTCATTGCTCCCATTTAACCATTCTTGAAACTCAAATGTGTCATTGAGTTTTAATTTTAAAGAATCACCTAATGCCTATTATAGTGCCTTTCTAACAAATCAAAGAGGCAACAATACAACAGTTCAGATATACACCTTTGTTTTCTTTTTGAAACCATAGGAAATTTGAGTCCATTCCTTCAATGCAGATAGTACTTTATTAACTTTCTTCTTCACACCTGATGCAAAAATAAATAAATAAATAAATAAATAACACCCAGAGCCATGGCTCAACTGGTAGATCGAGTGGAGATACCTCGTTTCAACACTTAAAGTCTTTTGTACCGATCCCTAGTGGGGGTGGCTAACATCAAGTGTATGTAGTGACACGGTGTGTACTAACAAGCTAACCCAAGAAAGGAAAAAAAAAAAAAAAAGGACACCATAGAGAATGTAACCTTTAATATGAAAAGTTTCAAATTTATGCCATAGAGATTTTCAATTTGGAGTTTGAAGCTCTAGTTACCTATGAAAATGGAAGAATGCTAAAAAATTACCTTTACAATAACATTTTTACCATCATGCATGTGAGCAACATGAACCTTTGCGAGGGAAGCACTTGCTAGTGGAACAAGATCAAACTCAACAAAAATTTGTTTCATAAAAAAGATTGCTTCATTCAGTTGGCTACTCTTCACAACAAAAAAGAAGGAAAAAAAAAAAAATCAAAGACAAGAACAAAAAAGAAGGAAAAAAAAAATCAAAAAAAATATTAACGATGAAAATGGATAATAGAGTTTGGGAAAAGATTCGGTAAAGAGTTGGGTCATATCTTATCCGAGCTAGTATAGTTTGTTAGACTGTTTTCAGTCAATTCTCTTTACTCTATACCAAGTAAAGGGGCAAACTAGAAAATGATTTATTGTCGATTATATGGTTGAAATGACTATTCTAGAGTTAAAGATAGTTACTTCTCCTATGCTAACTATCACTTGTAACTGCAACTGCAATTATGGTATCATTTCGGGACTTGATTAGGTTAAAATTAAACAAATGTTAGGTCTAGGAAATATAGATAAAAAGTACGAATAATCCAAGGTTAGAAGGACCCAATCAGTTGCATCTTAAATTCCAAACATGAAATTTAGCGTGACAAACATAAAATTGAGTTGGGCAAACTGAAAATTGAGCAGGGCAAACATGAAATTCAGCGGGGTAAACATGAAATTGAGTGGGGCAAACTGAAAATTCAGCGGGGCAAACATGAAATTAAGCGGGGCAAACTTGAATTTCAGTGGGGCAAACATGAATTTCAGTGAGGCAAACATGAAGTTGAGCGGGGTAAACATGAAATTGAGCGGCGCAAGCTTGAATTTCAGCGGGGCAAACTTGAAATTGAACTAGGTAAACTAGAAATTGAGTGGGGCAAATATAAAATTCAGCGGGGTAAACTAAAAATTCAGTAGGGCAAACATGAAGTTGAGCGGGGTAAACATGAAATTGAGCGGGGAAAGCTTGAATTTGAACAAGGCAAACATGAAATTGAGCGGGGAAAGCTTGAATTTCAACAGGGCAAACATGAAATTGAGAGGGGAAAACGTGAAATTGAGCGGGGCAAACATGAAATTGAGCAGGGCAAACTGAAAATTCCTTGGTTCCCTCTCTCACTTTGTAGTTTGCCTCACTCAATTCCTAGCTTCCCTTGCTGAATTTTGAGCTTGCCTCGCTGATAATGTGAGGGCTACAATTCTAAGAGATTGGAATCTCTGAATAATACATGAAGGAAAATCTCCCCAAATGAACATCTCAATCAATTTATCTCCCTCTTTATAACATATTTTGTTATAAAACAAAAACTTCGCCTTGGTTAACTGACAACACCAATAACACGAGTGGCATTATGTTGAAAGATTTGGATGTAATGGTTTTGATTTACAGGTTATTCATGTCGATTACAGCCAACAAGGCAACAGGGACCCCTTAATTTTTATTTACAAATGGCCTCATTTTTTCTTCACATGCTACTAAGGAAAAAAAGATCTACACAATTCAAGAGCTTTATACCATTTTGTTGCAACATAATCCTGTAAGCAATGGAAATGGAAAACCATGAATATGCATGATACTAAGAAGAGCATCTATGGTTAGAGAGAAATAGGAAAGCTGGAATTAAATAATAAGAATCACATTGTCTCATTCTCAATTCTGTTTCCAGATGCATGCATGATTGCATCAAACACACTGCATACAATGGATAGGTTGCCATAACAAGACTTGAATTATATTTCAAATTAGCAAAGTACAACTCCTAAGACTAACACCAAAGTAGGCCAACCCACAACCAAAATGTCTAACAAAAAGAGACAAAAATATTAGATGATAAGTACTAGAATTAAACCTGGTCAACATTTCAAAACCTTACCAGTGCATAAGTTCATAGACATCCAAGAGAATCATCAAAAAGAAACTCATGACAGCAACAATAATGATTTGGGCAGAAGAAATAGAACCTCTTAGTGAGATACAAAAGAAAATTTCATCACAAGCATCATAGCCTTGTCCATTCTTATATGAAACAACTTTACTATTACAAAATGCAAAGTAGAGATGAAAAGAGACTCTTCTTATCAATTGCCCCACCAGAATAATGAAGTACCCTTGTTGTGCAAGCCATTGGAAATCCCACTGATTCAAGTTTGCCAATCTTATCAACTTCCAGAATAACCATCTCTGAAATTAAAAAAGTAGAGATGCTAAAGCACTATAGCCCTATCTCTAATTCATTTAAATTCAGAAACTTTAAACAAAGAACTAAGGCTGCATTTGGAGACATACAATGAGGTGGAATCACACTGTGTGTTTTATTTTTATTTTTATTTTTATTTTTTCTTTCTTTTTTTGGAATTGCTTCTATGCAAATTACATAGAATAACTGAATAAAAGAATACTTATTTTATACACAAACTATGGAATTACTTCTACCCAAACAATATTTCTCTTGGGCATTCATCAAATATCTAACAAGCATCATCCAAACAACCAAACTTGACAAGTCCATTTCATCAATACACTACATGCCCAATTTTTTATTATTTTTTTCGGTGCTTTCTTCTATAAAAAATAAATAAAATCCAAGTAGGCAATAATACAGGTAAGCAAACTAGTAAGTGATTATATGTAAGGCTAACCTACACGGGACTATATATATAACTTTCAAACGTGACAAGCTTCATGTGTGGTGTGTACATGAGCTTTATTGCACAAGTGTGTGGACTTAGCAAGGCTTATCACCATTACTTGTTTCAAGCCAATTGATGCCCATTCATCTGTTGTTGTTCTTTTAACTTATAATTTCTGATACTAATAACTTAGGTATTAGTGAATCGAAGATAGACTGGCCTCGTACACTGGAAGTAGCACTTAGAGCAGTGAGAGGCTTTGCATATCTGCACTTGAATTCAACACTCGGCATGTAACAAAAGATATGTCTAGAGTGATTTTGCTAACATCGATTCAGGAAATTTTTCATGATTTGTATGCCATTGTAATCTTCTTAAATGGGAGTCAGAAATTATGTGAATGATATAGACAGAACTTTAATTTACAAGTGGAAACAAAAATATGCCTTGTTAATATCATCTGCCTATTGATTGTCAGCTGTCATGGGCTAGGTTCTGGGAAGTTTAGTTTGTCATGTTATAGGTCTTGGGCCAGAAGATGTTGCCATAAATGAATGGATTAGGCTCAACTTGAGCTTGTCCCAATCTTACCCACCCATATAGCTTACACACATGTACATATAAGTGCATATACATACATATATGCATAGATATACATATACCCATGTGCACAAACATACATGGGTTTTGCCAACGCCCCCAACATTCTACAAGGTTTTAAATGGCACATGAGGCGACCTATCATCAATGTAAACCATTCAGTCATGAAATTGAGTGGGGCAAACATGAAATTGCGCGAGGCAAACATTAAATTGAAGACCGAGTACTCACGTTCCATAATAGATGAGAATGATACAGGAATTAAGGAAATAAAGAGTGAGCAATGCGTTCATTTTTTTTAAATAAACAACTAGAGAGAGTAAGCTTATATGGATCAGGGCTTCAAAGATACAAATGACTTCATGTGGTGCTCATTACATTCAGTGATGCTATCTATCATGGAATTAAGTGAGACAAGCATGAAAATTGATCGGGGTAAACTTGAAATTCAGTGGGGCAAAGTGGAAATTGATTGGGGTAAACTAGAAATTCAGCGGGACAAGCATGAAAATCAGCGGGGCAAACTAAAAATTGAGCGGGGCAAACATGAAATTCAGCGGGGGAAACTTGAAATTCAGCGAGGCAAACTAGAAATTCAGTGGGGCGAACATGAAAATCAATGGGTCAAACATGAAATTGAGCAGGGCAAATTAGAATTTTAGTGGGGCAAACATAAAATTCAGAGGGGAAAACATGAAATTCAGCAGAGCAAACTAAAAATTAAGTGGGGCAAACATGAAATTCAACGGGGCAAACTAGAATTTGAGCGGGGCAAACATGAAATTGAGCGGAGCAAATATGAAATTGAGCCGGGCAATCACAAAATTCAGTGGGGAAACTGGAAATTCAGGTCCCCTGAAATTGTAATTGGTTCTTCGATCTTAATGAGAAGCTCTAAAGGCAGTTTTATATATATAAAAAAAAAATTAGAAATTCAGCGAGGGTAACATGAATTTCAATGAACTTGAAATGTAATTGAACTAGCCTAACACATAATTGAAATGCAATTGAACTAGCCTAACATGAATTTCAATAAACTTGAAATGCGATTGAACTAGCCAAACATCAAATTCTAAGGTCATTACTCAGGGAATTCAACCCAATGGCCTGGCTCATCCTTAGTCTCAAGTGTTTTCTCCTCTTTGTGGTAATGTAACAGCTTTGAAATACAATAATATATACTAACCATCATATGCCTTTGGCATTATTATGTTATTTAGCTGCAAAAATTTACAATAATATGGCAATGGCTGTAAGCATGCTCGGGCAATGGTGGTAAGCAGGTTGGAAGTGGTTCTTGGTCTCTGTTGCACGACCAAACCATCTAACTCTACTTTTCCCCATCTTATTACCTATTGGTGCTACTCATAAGTTCACTTGAATATATTCATTTCTAATTCTATTATTCCCTATCTTGCCAATCATCCATCTCAACATCCTTATTTCAGCTACACTCTTCCCATGAACATGTTGTTTCTTAACTCGTTGATTGTAATCAACATATGTAATAGACTATTAGATAACGCTTGATTGTAATCAACATATGTAATAGCCTATCAAATTGCACTTGTGGGAGTTTTGCACTATCATTACCGATCCCTAGCCCAGATAAAGGAGGGTTGCATCAAGTTGGCGGCCAACATCAAACCTACACCACAACATTCATCAAGATATTGTGATTGTATGTAAAAAAAATAATCAACTAAATTGAACTATATGCTCACTTCAGCCTCAAATTCACATAATCTTGTGATATTTTCATGTGCTGTTATTTTTGCCCCCCTCAATTTTTTTTAAGAATATGCATGCCTTAGAAAGATGATATGAGTCATATCTACAAAGCAACTCAAAATTTTCATGCATAGGTATCTGGGGATGGTTTATGGGATCTATCACAGGGTAGCCAATGACACAATCATAGAATTGATAATTTCTTTACTGTTGAATTCTCGTATCATGATCTATTAGCTGTAACTTCAAGGCCATTAGCAAACATGAAATTCAGCAGGGCAAATATGAAATTGAGCAAGGCAAACATGAAATTCAACGGGGGAAATTGGATATTCTGCGGGGCAAACTAGAAATTAAGCAGGGCAAACTAGAAATTGGGCGAGGAAAACATGAAATTGAGCGGGGCAAACATGAATTTCAGCGGGGCAAACATGAATTTCAGCAGGGCAAATAGGAAATTGAGTGGGGCAAACATGAGATTCATCGGGGCAAACATGAAGTTCAGCAGGACAAACTTGAATTTTAGCGGGACAAATAGGAAATTAAGTGGGGCAAACATGAAATTTAGCAGGGTAAACATGAAATTGTGCAGGGCAAACTAAAAATTGAGAGGGGCAAACACGAAAATCAGGGGGGTAAACATTGAATTCAGCAGGGCAAACATGAAATTCAGCAGGGTAAGCATGAAATTCAGTGGGGCAATCAAGAAATTTAGCGGGAGAACTGAAAATTCAGTGAGGGTAATATAAATTTTAATGAACTTGAAATGCAATTGAACTAGCCTAATATGAATTTCAATGAACTTGAAATGCGATTAAAGAAGCCAAACATCAAATTCTAAGGTCATTATTTAGGGAATTCAACCAATCATCAACTAGGAATGTCGGTGAGAACTTGAGCATATTGCCGAGAAATAGGTTAAATAGACCACAAACTCTTGAAATTTGAAATCATTTTGATCTGTATGCTTTTATCGTGCTGAGTTAAATAAATTGGGCCCAAGATTCAACTTGAATGTATGTGGACTATCCACGACATTCATTCATTTTTCTGTCTATATTAAGGGTTTGAGCCCAAAATCCAATTTTTCTTACTACACCTCACAATGATGTTTTATTTATAATCCATTATGTTCATCGGATGATGTATACATAAATGAATCAAAGGCCCAGATG
The DNA here is from genome assembly GCA_037074715.1 of Magnolia kwangsiensis. Taxonomy (NCBI): domain Eukaryota; kingdom Viridiplantae; phylum Streptophyta; class Magnoliopsida; order Magnoliales; family Magnoliaceae; genus Magnolia; species Magnolia kwangsiensis. Next base: position 25,918,681 of record CM073571.1, on the reverse strand, counting down.
CAACCTTCATCCAACAAACAATATATGAAAATATACCTATGGTACATGCTTTCTTCGGTGGACTAGCTATTTTCAGAAGATGAGGAAATGCTGATGTATGCAATCCAATGAAAAAAATGTTGCGAGCTAATGGAGAAATTTTGGTGCCGGAGAAAATGGGTTTTTTGTATTTCTTAGTGGAAAGGGGGTGAAAGCAAGGGCTACGAAAGGAGGGGTATTTTCGTCCTCAAATTTGATGTCCGTACCAGCAGGTCTAAGTTTGTATGTTAAGTTTGCATGGGCTCATAAAAACGCTGGATAAAAGGTAGGGGTCCACAGCCAGAAAATTCTCGTTTGGATATAACACAACTCATGATGGGCCCATAGAACTTGGTGACTTCAATACACCCGCCAGGTCGCTGATGTGCTGTACACACCGGTGCAGGTACGGCCAGCACGGTCGCCAATGGAGTCTGCTTTAGTAGGGACCCCTCCAATACCAGGCCACTACTTCTCCATGCTGAAAAAGCTATCTGGGCCGCACCATCATGTATGTGTCTTATCCATGCCGTCCATTCATTTTGCCCCCTCATTTTAAGGCTTAAACCAAAAAACGAGAAGATCCAAGTCACAGGTGGACCACACTACAAGAAACTTGGCCATCCAACCTGTGGATTAGGTCACACCGACTTGGATTAAGGGAAAGCACAAATATAAGCTTGATCTAAGACTTTTGTCACTCCAGAAAAGTTTACGAAGATGTCAATGTATATTAAATCATCATTATAAAATTTTCAAAATTTTCAATGGACGTTAAATCATCATTATAAAATTTTCAAAATTTTCAATGGGTATTAAATCATCATTATTTCCTATGGTATGGTCCACCGTAGACTTAGATTGCCTTATTTTTTGTCCTCATGCCCTAAAACCGCTGGAAAAAAGGGATCAATAGCATAGATAAAACGCATACACATCATCGTAGGCCCATTAAGCTTTTTCCAGCAACGACCAGTACTGGGCTGCATGCTGGAGGTGTCACTGCCGAATCCGAGTCCGTCGCTAACTAACGAGCTGGAGACGTACATGCATGACATTTCAGGGCTCGCGAATCGAAACACAGCAAAATCCATTTGCATCCAAGAACTGATCACCAACCAGCAGTTGCACTTGAACTTGTTGTACCATACCATCTTTTCCACTAAAAAAATTCACTTTTTCAAAGAATCAGTACCATGGCAACAATATCCCCCACTATGAAGATGATGTTCCTTGAAAATAAATCTGATCCCTTCATTAGGATGGCCGAACTGGTATGTTAATTCAAACCGTTGATTGTACAGACTTTTGTGGTGTAGATGAATAGAATATTGGCCAGAATTTTCTATCAGGTGATCTTCAATGCGGGTCCCACCATTTTCATGGTACTGATTTACTACACAAGTGGCAAATTGGTGGATAAGGATGGTGCGGTAGCACAAGGTGTGGTACCAGCAATAGGTGATCAGTTCTATTTGCATTCTGCCACAAAGGAAACCTAGGGCTACGATTTTGAAGACACCGAAAGTAACATCTTACCTATTGTAGTAATAAAACACTATTTATTCTTTTCTCTGTCTTTATGTCTATCAACTTGGTATAAATGAATGAGGGGAGCATAACTTCTATGTTAGTTTTCCACCATTTTAAAAAATGACAGAAACTTATTCTCTTCATTGTGGCATTGATGTTAAGCTATCCAGATCATCCAAATTGTAAGTTCCATTGCAGATGGGCTGTATCTCTAAAATAGCATTGATCAATCAATTGTAACCATTCAATTAATGGCTGACAAATGGGCAGTTCGGAGTAAAGTAGCACTTGGTCCAAATTCAAAAGGAAAAATCAGATTGTTTGTTTATGCTAAAGTATTTATATAATTTGAGCTATTGTACAACTATACCATGTGTACAGTTAAAGAATCATTTCAATTTTTTAAGTTGTTTATAACTAACATATAGAATAAGAAATACTTTGATATTTTGGCAGTGGAACGAATGATAGGAAGGTATAAGAAGTCGTAAATGTGACATACAAATAATTCAAATTAAGTTTCAATTTATATAAATAAAAAATAAGAAAACATCTTTTTTCATACGGCTGCCACATTACTGAAACCTGTATTGAAATGAAAAATAACCTACAGTACTAAATCAGCAAAGTATTGTCTACAAATCAGAGATTAGGTCTCTTCATCTGATCTGATTTTAGGACTGAATTACTTAGAGTGTATTCCACAATTTAGGTGGTTCTATTTGAGTTTTATACATGCCTATGAACAACTTTTAAGTACCTTCATATCAAGATTATATTCCGGCAAAGTATTTTTATAAATTAACTCTTCTTAAAAACTTGATTTTACGAAGTGAACTTATTTATAACAAAAGCTAAAATAAATGTTAAAAATTTGATATTCTCATATTTATAATTATGTAAAATGGAAGAAAATTGAAAATAAAAAAATTATTAAAGACAATTTGAAGCACGTATGATCACCCTGCCCTTTTTTTAAAAAATAAAAATAAATTATTTTACACACGCACACACTCACGCTATTTGCCCATTTTTAAAGTAATTGATACTACTGACAAGTTGTAGATAAATAGCTTTCAAGATACGACTAGCTTGTATGTGGTTTTGCGTTCAACAAGTACGATGGAACTACCAGTGGAACTCTGTAAACACAATTTTTCAAACATATGAAAACTAAAAGAAAATTTTCAAATTAAAAAGAAAGATAGAAAATGAAGTTTAGCTTTGTTGATGACGCAGAGATGAACGTGATGAGGTCGATCACCGTCTTCCTCAAGGATAACTACTCCGAATCTATGGAGCTTCTCTGGACTCCTTACAGAGACTTCTCGAATCCATGAGGAAAGAAAGCAAGAGAATAGAAATAAATTCCAATAAAATTTGAAATTGATTAATGAATAATTGATAATTGTCTAATGAGTCTCCTTATCCCATTAATACAGAAAAAAATAAACTAAAATTCGTAATTACCAAAAATAGTAAAATTCTAACTCTAATAAAAATCCTAATTCTAATAAAACTCTTCTAAGGCCTAATTTCTAAAAATAAAAATTACAAATAAACTTTCTCTAGAAGAGTCCTACTATAACTAAAAGTTATTTTTAAAAGGAAAGAAAATCTAAAACTCTAAAAATATTAAAAAAATCGAAATTACTAAAAATAGTAATTTTTTTCTATAAATTCATTTTTGAGCTGAAGGCGCGCGTTTTCTTACGAAACGGACAGATGTAACTCACTTTGTGAGTCGATTCACCTTGGATGGCCTTTTTCAGTAAAGATTGATAGGTTGTGCATCCCATAACGATACCCGAATAAAAAGTTATGGTCAATTTACGGTGCACCTCCTTTTGACTCAACCATGCTGGGAATATCTCTGAGACACGTTCTACATCAAACCCCTGCACTTGGAAAAAACTCGTCCTCGAGTTATTCAAGGGACTTGGCTCATGATTCTGAGATAACTTTTGAGATAACTTCTGACACCGATATTTATTAGCCATTTTCTTGTACTTGGCATGTTCTCGTGTTTTTCTTGACTTAACTAGTATCGATCAGTTCATTCACATTTGCCTTCAGGATCTCATATCCTTTCTGATAATGTAGGCAATTAGGCGAACTTCCCCGTGAGACAGGATCAACGTGATTTTATATATCTCGTATGAGAGATAATTTATTGGGGGGTTCATCGGGTACAATCTCCTTGAACTCCTGCAACATTGGCTTCAAATCTTTTAGGATATTCACAGGCTGCATATATTCTTTCTTTTCAACTAATGGATATATATCTCTTGTTTTCTCAGATTGTTTAACAAAAGTCTGTTCAGTGGTGAGAGACTGTTCCTTAACTTTAGAAGTCTTGGGTTGGTTCTCTCTTCCCATAGGGACAATGTAACATTCTGAATTTTCACTGTTTTGAATTTCTAAAATTCTTAATTTTTATTTATAAATTAACTTATAATATCACTTAAATGACCATTAGCACTCAATGTTAGTCTATACAGGAGTGGTACCAGTAAAGAACCCCATGAGTCTGATTAATGAACCGTAGGAAACCACCGAATCCACCCGATCACTTGAACATCAGGTGCAGCCCCATGATTTACTCACATAGGAACCAAATCTAACCGACCTGTCTCTAACTAATCAAGACGAGCATAAATAAATTAAAGATCTAACCGAAGCCGAGTCAAATAAGGCCCAGATCTTAACAATAGACCAAATCAACCCTTATAACATCCCGTCCAACCAGCATAGTGTCTTGGGACGTCCACATAGGATTTACTGCAAGACCATTCGTTTAAGCCACTCGTGGTGGGGTACTACAAGTTAATTAACCTAGGATTAGGCCATTAGGGTAGACCAGACAGGTCATGATAGGGCTTAGTGTGGACCGCCAAGCCAAACGACCGTTTACACTTAGCATCAGCCCGTACGAGATATACTGCGGCCCCAAAAAGGTCAGAAAATTATAAAAATTTAAGAAAAAATATATCTCATTGGGCTTGTGGTCCATCGCGGACCACAAACTTATTAGACACCCAAAAGTTAATTATTCGAGCCGTTTTTACAGCACATGTTAACCCACCTAAGGCCAAAGTTGAAATCTAGTATTAGATAATGAAACTAAGACTCTGGATTTTTCAGTCGTCGAATTTCTTCTAAACTTTTGGTAAAGGTCTAATGTACTGTCTTTCGCCCGTCCACAAAACCTGGGACACGATCGTGACACGATGACCGTTGATCGTAAACCGGACCCGTACGACCAAACTCCATATCCGATCATTTTCAAAATTTGCATGGCCCTTCATCAGGCCATGGACCACTTACCCTATAAGTTTCGTGGACAGGGGACCATCAGAATCTCTCCAATCACTGGAATAGACCTCACAGGGCCACTTAAGGATCGGGACCATATGGTCAAACCCCACATTCGCTTATCCATTTAATCCTAAGTTTGGCATGGCCCTTCATCGGGCCATGGAGCACCTATCCTATGGTGTATATTGATATGTACACCCCATAGTGGGCCCTAGATCTTAGAAAGACCCTCCCATATGTCTAGCATAGTAAAAGCTTAGCCCTTAGGGCCATTTACACCAATTTTGATATTATAAAAAGGCCTTCTCTTGGGCACCCCTCTCCCCATACGATTTTTTCCCTAGAAAAAGAAAGAAAAAAAAGAAAAAAAGAAAAAGAAAGAGTGAAAGATAGAGTGAAGAAGAGATCCAAGGTGGACCCTAGATCGTGATGGGGCCGAGGAGATCAAGCATTGCAACTCCCTACTCCTTTCTTCAAAGAAAATCCTACACCACCACCACAATAATCATTCCATAAAATATCTAGGTAAGATCCTTCACCCTTTTTCTTGAAACCCATGTATTGAGAATGGTTTGGCTTGAATTTCTCACATGCAAGAGCTTGCTTTAAGGATTCTGGCCAGCTAACCCCTAAAACCCTCATTTCTAGGTCATCTATCAAGCCTCCAACGATCTGAAGGTGCGGACTATTATCCTTAAGTGGCGTAACACCAATTATAGTAGGAGTTTAATGATTTTATTTGTTGAATTGTTGTATTGAGAAAATTAGAGAAAATTAGGAATAGTGTGTTGTTGGAATTGCATGGTTTTGCATGATTAATTTACATTTGATGTTGATTTTGTCTCTCACATGATTTAGCATAAGAATGAATACATGCTCATGTTTATTTGATTGGTTTTGCCCATATGCGTTGCTTCATAGTGCTTATGAATCTTGACACTTATGTGTTTGATTTCTTGAGGTGTTGGAAGTACTCAACTTCCTCACTAACTCACACACTCATACGCACCTTGTTCACAATAATGAAGTATGCTTGCTAGGTATATTTGGATCGTAGGTTGTGATGTATGTGAATATGACATTGTTTTGCTTGTTGATAATCTTAATGGTTGGTATGCTATGAATCAACATTGAACCCTCGGGTTGGTCGGGAATATGAAGAGAGACGCTAGTCCTGTCAGTAGGATTATGCTAGGGCTAGACCCGTGGATTTGGGCGGGTGTGTTCGGGTGGCTGTAGTTCGACTACATGGGTCCTCTGTGCCCGATGTCACTCGTCTCACGCTCGCCTGACTCATGTGGTCTAGCCTACTGTTTGACCAACCTTGTTTGTTAATGAAAGGGCCTATCTATATGCCCTAGAGGGGGGGTGAATAGGGCAATGTCAAATAAAACTAATAACAGCGGAATAATAAAAGAAATAAAGCACAATGCTGAATATAAAGTAATCTCGATAGCCTAAAATAAAGAGAATGATACTTTATCAGTTCTAAGGACAACCTTACACCAAAAACCAAAGGTTTAAGGTAGGACAACCTTATTTCTAGAACGTCCTTTGTATCACAAACCAATGAGGAATAAAAAGAAAGGAAATCAAAATAACTTGAAGAAATAAATCCTAAGTTATTACAACATTCATCCACACTTGCTTGAAATAAAATGATTACAACATTCATCCACAAACACAAATCACAAAACTGAATGAATGAAAGAATGAAAGAATGAAGCACATCTACAACACAATGATATATTGTGGTTCGCCTGTGTGTACACCAACTGTTATCCAACAGCCACACAGAATGCTACTTCACTCCTAATATCCTCACACAGGGGATATTAGCAAAATAGGTTTCACAGGTTCACCTAAAATCTTCACAATTGTGTCTTTGATCTCGGGCTTACACAATCCAAAAATCCCCACAATCTGAGTTTTCTGGCTCTCCTTAGATAACCAATACAATGAGATTTTTCTGGCAAATATCAAACAAAACCAAAGAAAGTAAATTACAAAAATGTAAAATACCTGAATCACCTTTTGAAGTAGCCTGGTAGAACCGATCGGAGCAGAAGTTTGATTCAACGTTCAAAGTCCAATACTCACTTAAAGAATGGCTCTAAGTCTAATTGATTTTAAATCAAAAGGGCTAGTTCTATTTGATTTTGAATCCAAGAAGAAGGAATATCAAAAATTTCTCTTTTCTAATGAGATTGGAATGTAAATTAAAATTAAATAAAAAACAAGCTAGCAAAAGGAATATTAAATAAGCACAAAGTATCTTAAAACAAATACAAACTTATCTCAGAGTATAGCCTAAAGAATGCTTGAATAGAGTTGAATTGAATTACTAAAACTCTGAAGTTTGTGCTCTATTTATAGCCTGAAAAATCCCGTCTACGACTGGTCTTAGGATCCTAGGACTGGTCGTAGCTTCAAAGATTTTCAAAGATTTTCGCGGGATAAGGATTTGTTGTTCCACGACCGGTCCTGGGTAGCCTACGACCGGTCGTGGGCCACCTACGACCGGTCGTAGGACCCCCAGTTTAGTTGCTGGAGTTTGAGTCGTAGGGCTAAGACTGGTCAAAAGATAAGTGGTAGAACTCACAGGACTGGTCGTAAGATAATCAGAAAGATCCGAAAATCTTCAACAGCATAGGACTGGTCCTGAAAAACTTAAGACTGGTCATAGCAGACCTAGGACTGGTCTTAGAATAGCCCAAACAAGCATATTAAAATATACGAATTATGTATCCAGAATGATCTACAGTAAAGCCCATCCTAAGGTCAATCTAAGGTCAAACAAACCTTAAAAGTGAGATGGACATTGAAAGTCTGTACACTCAGATGACCCTTAAGAGAAGCTTGAGAATATACAAATCTTGTTGTAGGCCTTCTTGAGCTTGATCTTGACTTAACGCAGTCTTCTACTATACTTGAACTTGATTGTATCTTGAGCATGCATACTTGAAAACTTCTATTCTTGAATTCTTCATCCATGGCTTGAAACGTTCTTCATTTAAGTTCTTATCTTGCAATGCGATATCTTGATTGCAATAAATAGTCTCAAACATGAAACATAAGATATACAAGACATAGATATAGGTTTCGGCACGACAAAATTTGACAACCAAAGGGATATGAAATTATAGCACTTACAGTTAACCCTGGTTGCTCACATATGTATGAAACCTTAAACTCTCTACAACCATTGTAGCCCATCAATAACTCACTTGTAAACTGGTCCACAGTCTCGTGACCCGGGCATGATGGAATGGGAAACTGTATCTAAGCTGAGCTGTCGGCCTACACTAGGATGCCGCGCCTCCCCGTAGTGACCGCGAGCGATCCCTTTCTCTCGACACTCCTCATGTGCTTGAAGTCGGGGATGAGGAACCCGACAGGATCACGGACCGCGAGGTCTCGGCCTCACGCATTGGAGGGTCTTTGCCTCGCAACCAGCTTAGGGCATTGATACGTGGGGTGCATCAGATTCCCCAACCTACTGGATGAATGGACTTAATTAATAACTTGGCTAACACGATTACATTGCATTGCATTAGTTAGGGTGGCAACTCGAAAGTTGAGGTCGCTCTGAGGAGTACTGACATATGCGATCGTTAGATGAAGTCGCTCGAGGGAGTGTTGTGGCGAGGGCATGCATCATATCATTCTGCATGCATGCATTTTAAATAAGAGTTGCTAGGTATTGTTGATTATCTTCTTTTTATTAAGTTTATATTATAATTAATGCATGTTAAAACTTAAGACTAATAGCACCCACTGAGTTGATCACTCACTCCCACTCTGGGACGGTGTTTTAAAACACCAATCAGACTCTTCAGTAATTGCAGGTGACGTAGGGTGCGAGGGCACTGGTGACATGAGCCTCGAGGAGGAGGATGAGTTCTCCTACTTCCAGTTGATGGACGGTTCTCCATCGGCTTAGGAGACGCCATTTTGGAGTATTGAGTCGTGGGCTCAGTAAACCATTCTTTTGGATACATGATTCTCTTATGAATTTTGTTGGGCAACGCCTTGGGTGACCCCTTTATATTCTTTTGAATTTGTACATATATATATCTCTTTCATTTCAGTAGGCTAGTTGTGTTTTCATTTCATACTCCAAGTAATTTCAGGCTGCGCATTTAAATTTGATTAATCATAAAACTATAAAATTGATGATAAGTGACACTCAGAAATTCGGGAGTCAAGCGTATGCACGACCCCCGATTTTCAGGGCGTTACAAGTTGGTATCAGAGCAATAGTTTGGAATCCCTTGGGCCATGGGTCATGAGCTCACTACCGCATCCACTGACTTGAAAAGATACGTATTGGATGATGCAATAGGGACTTAGAATGCTAGGAGCCATCCCAAACCCTGAACCAACAACTTTAGATGAAAGGAAGGATGTGCAAGGGGTTAGGAATGGGTAGTATGATAGGGGGATCCGAGAGTCTTAACTCGACGGCAAAATCCGATTCAATTGACTAGGAGTTTTAGCTCATTAGCCCGCCAAATTCCTAGGACTGATGGGGCCAACTGGAATAGGTGGGATTAGGGTGAAATGAAGGTTAGAGTGACGATTAATGTAGGTGTAAGGTATTGTCCATGGGATGAGCGCATCCCATGTACTAGGATGTCGGTTGGATTACATCCAACTAAAGGTAGATTTCAAGTTTTCTTTCAAAATTTAATTGGAAGGTTCGTCATCATGGGATTTAGAAATCCCACATCATGCCTCTCAACACTAGGCTCATCTAGCAAAGCCTAGGGAGTCAATATGGAATCTCATCCCACACTCATTCCAGACATGCCATTCCCAAACGTGAGATGGGATTAGTATTGTAATCCCGTTTCGTAAAGCATGATCCCACTAGCCAAGCAGGCCTAAATCTATATTCTGTTACCCAACCTATCACCTTAAGACCTTCACGTACCTACACTCTTTCCCTTATTTTCCTTGGAATGTTAAGAGAACCGAGCTGGGGATTGGGTGATTAGACGGTCAAGGCCATCGCCCAAGTCCAAGGGAGCAAATCTTTGACCAAACATGTTATTTCTGACCCATTCGGGGGTGATTAGCTAAGGACGAACGAAATTGTGCGGGAAATAGAGAGGACATAAGAAAATGAGATTTTGGCCCCAAACTAGGAAGAATCTCGTAAAATGGATAGGTACACTGCGTAGACCAACTTCTCCTACCCCAAAATCATATATGAAAATTTTCGGAGGGCCATACCAACGCCTCGAAAATGATGTTCTTAGTGGACCTCGCCTGGGAGTACACAGGCCAGCGGGACCCCGCCCGCCAACCCCACCCGGGCGCGCTCGCACAGAGCGTCCGCGGGACCCCGCTCGACCGGTGTGGGCCCCGCCCAGACCCAAAAAATGTGGTCCTTCCCCCTTGCCTTCAAGGATTCGTGTGGGGCCCATTTCTAGTGCATTTTAAGGGACCTAAAATCCCCATTCTTCACAACTCACCCCCTCTATTGTTCTAAATCCAAGGAGAGAGAGAGAGAGAGACATATCCCTTTTTCCCATTCTAGATCCCAAAACCTCAAACCCATTTTCATTCCATCACATTTCCCATCCCCTTCTCCTTTTACATTTCTCACTCCAAACACCTTCACTTTCATTTCTTCAAACCCTCATCTTCTACTCCACCCCACTTCCTTTTAATCCCACCTTCACTCCTTCATATCTTTCATTTTCTCTTCCTTATTTTTCAACCATCTTTCACTCCCTCACTTTCAAAACTCAATCACATCTTCCATCTCCAAATCCCTTCAACAAACCCATTTTAAATCTATTATCAACACCATCTTCAAACCCATCTCAAATCTCAATCCCTCTTCAAACCCCATATCCTCAACCCACCTCCTAATTCATCTCACACCACATCATCCCAAACCTATTCTCAAGTTCATTCATATAACCCCTTCCACAAACCCAACATCAAAGCTACCCTCTCCAATTAACTCCTATTTTTCTCATAGCCAACTCAAGCCCATTTTCTTATACCCATCCAAATTCATTTCCACTACCTATTCCAACTAGTCCATTTCAAACCACTCTTACATTTCGTTTTTCAACCCATCATTCTCAAAATCCACTCATATACCCATTCTCAAGGCCCATTCACCAAACCCGCCTCCTTCTACTTCCCCAAATTCCATTCCAATCACTCATTCACTCAAAACCCATTCTCATCACCTTTCCTTCCAACAAATCCCTCTCACAAACTCCCCATCTCCTCTTCCTCATCTCCAAACTACCTTCTCAAAACCCATCAAAAAAAGAAAAAAGAAAAAAAGAAAATCCGTTACTACAATCCTTTCTTCTTCTTTTCTTTCTTCCAAAGGCAACCATTAAACTAGAATATGATCATCTAAAACTCAAATGGGCCATCCCATGGAATAGTTGGAAAGGAACATCTATTGGTAGTTGTATATGGGGCCTAACATGGTCTTTATCTGCCACCCAATCCATTCATCTAATGTGCTTCATCCCAGATAGGTGATGTTGCTCCAAATGAAAATAAATAGACTATGATTCCAAATACACATCCTCATCTGAATATTGTGTTGTCCACAATTATACTTTGTAGCCATAGACACTCAATGCTAGATTTTGGTACTAATGTTGGGTGAGGAAGTGGCTAGGAAACAGATCAGTCATGAAGACAGATGGTTGACTGTGGATAAATTTAGGTTTGGATTATTAGTTTCCTGTTGAACTGCCTTAGGAATTAACTGTTGGCCAGATGGTTGACTGGTGAAAACTTTGCTAAAATAGGAGCTGATAAGCAAGTTCCAGCACAAGTTATGGGTGTTGGAAACAGTTTTAGAAGCAGAAACTAAACAACAAGCTTAATCTATTAATGGGTTTTGTTGCAAACGAAAAATAGGTTATAATGGATTGATTTATAACAGGTCTGCAGTAGAAACCAAATGTGCAAAAAAATAAAAAATAATAAAAATAAAGCATTAATTATTAACGCAATAGAAGAATCCACTAAGCCCTCTGATTTTCCCACACTAGGATTACAGTAGAACAAATTAAACCGATTGGTAGTGATATGAAATTTCTAAGTAGAAAAATAAAATCTAGCATCGAGACAATTTTGAGTATTAGAATTTTGAGACAGGAAACAAATCATTTTAACTAATTGCTCTTAAAAGCTGAATTTGGTCCACTGCACTTATCTACAAAACCAATTTACTACTTTCTTCAAAAGCTCTAAACTAGAACTGGAAACCAAGTTACCTCTCCAACTCTAACAGTCATACTTCCTTAATGAACTCCCAAGAGCCTATTCAGATTCCTCATTAATTTAGTTTTCCTTCTCCATTAGATTTTTCGTTGAAATGGAAGTGTAGCCTCTGTTTCTGTTCCATGTATATCTCTAGCTATGTGTCAATCTATTGCAGAAAATGTAAAGGATAGTCATAATGCACATATCATCTTGTGTTGGTGTGCATGTGTCATTTTTTTAAAAAAATGAAATTTGGCTGATTAGTTATAGATAACATGTGGAATGCACAGGAGCAACTAGTAATCCATGTTTATGAAGTACGAGAATGTCATTATGCTGGTTTTCAATATAAAGTACATCAAGGCTAAGTCATTATAAAAAAAAAAAAAAACTTTCGGTATTAATATAAGGGCTAAATTCCTTGGATAATTCACACATTCTCTGAGATAGAATACTGCACCGTAAGTTCCTATGAGACTTGACCTGAAATCACCCCAAATTTAGTTACTCAGAGGGGTTCCTAGTCAACCCATAGTTTAGTACGATGATAGGTGAGACCTCAGACACTAGCGGTTGGGAGCATGTGTATCTTACAGGTTGTAAGAACAAGACTATATACCTATAGAAGTGTGGAGGAAGTGAAGTCTAATTGTTTAGTTAACTAGTCTTTCAATAAAATACAAATTGGAAATGTTAGGTGTGTGGAGAAGCATCACAGTAGCTATAATTATAGGAACAAAAGAGATGGATGAAGTTGCATCATTAATCAGGGGATCCAACCTATGAGTCGCATTATGAAATTTACAAGGGTTCCATCACAAGAGTGAGAACATGCTTTGTGAGATTGTATCTAGCAATAGTGGATCTTCGTCAGGTATCAGCATTAAGTCCTTACCTTTTGTACTTGTTACAAATGAATTAACCACTAATTGGGGATGAGGTCTCTTGGTGTATGTTGTCTGAAAGATGTGGTATTGTATGATGAGATTTTAGCAGGAAACTGATGAAAATGAGATTTGGAGAAAGGCTCTAAGGAAACAAAAAAAAGGGGGACCTGGATTGAGGTAGTAAGAAAAGATATGAAGGCTTGTTCACTTATTGAGGACAGGGACTTCGGTACAATTGAATCGTGAAGGAGGATCAGTAATGACAATTAAATAGCTAGGACATGAATATGGTGATGATGATGACAAACATTTGGTGCAACTTGGTTACCGAGTCAATGAGACCTCGATACACGAATCATAAGAAATGAATAAGAGTACATCCACAAGAATAATAGAGTAGAGGGTGGAATAACTTTATCGATATCAAACTTATTATCTTAAAAAAAAAATAATGATAAAAAAATAAAAATGCATACAAAGATAAGAATGTCTATTTCTAATAACACTAGGAATCATCCTATGATTAGATTAATTTTTATATATTTTTCTATTTTAAGTAGTTTTCAATGCAATCGAACTAGGACCCTTGAGTAGGATTTGGTTTCATAGTTTAAGGCTTTGAAAGTTCGTATTAAAGGCAGATTATGGTAAAATATTTTAAGTTTTCCTATTCTATTATAAATTTAAGTTTCGTACCACATTGAGAAGACGACATTCTTCGTCTTTCCTTTTCTGCATCATTATTAGCGTATTAGAACTCCAAACCGACAGAATACTTCAGAACTTTCAACTACTCCTTCATTCTTAAAATTTATGTCTGCTCATAACTCACTAGCCATAAGATTAAAACGGTAATTCATATAAAATTGGTACCTTATAAAAGCTTTTTAGGATGATTTTTGACCATAAGCATATTAAGAGATTTATAAACCCACACTTTGGACATAAATTAAAATGAGGACTCTCTTGGACCAAAACCCAAAGGACAACCTTATATATATATAAGATATTTAAACTTTTCAATGATGGTTATTTCCTAAACATTTAGATTGATCAGACTATAGAATTACAGAAGTATACACTTGCGAAGTATTCGCGGCTTGACCCAATTCTGAATCCTAGGCGACTACCAATGGACTCACTGCTTTAACCGAGTAGAAGACCAGGATCCACCAGGACGAAGAAAGGATACAACGAGCCTTCTATCCTAATCAGGTTGATGATCGACGTATCAGGTTCAAGCCTACTACAACTGTCTCTCTGTGTGGGTCGAACATTGAAAATAGATATTTTTACTCTAGATAAAGGAAAATCGTCATGATTAATCTTTTTTAAAATAGATAAATAAATAAATTGTAGTAAACCATGGGTGAAATTATTTTTAAGGGGGGTAGACTAAAATGAGCCAAACTAGTATAGATATTATAGCCCCTACCATGCATATAAACTTGGAATCAATAAAAACTTAGGCAAATGAAATAATAGTACCTTTACT